>JAIGNY010002864.1:350000-375000 GCA_020152595.1 Chiridota heheva
TCCCTATCAGTTTCTGAAACACCTCCCCATCAAAGCCACCACTACCCTACTCACCATCTTCAACCACATTTGGTCCTCACACTCCTTTCCCCTATCTGGAGAACAGCTATTGTCATCCCCGTCCTTAAACCGGGAAGGATAGCACCGACCCCACCAGCTACCGACCCATCGCCCTTACTTGCTGTCTCTGTAAAATTATGGAAAAGATCATTAATCAGAGACTAAACTGGTTCCTCGAGACCAACAGAATCCTCTCTCCTCACCAAAGCGGCTTCCAAAACGTCGCAATACCTAGACCAGTTAATTACGCTCGACACCGCTATCCGGAATCCTTTGCAAAAAGGAACACCTCATTGCCATATTTTTGACCTCGAAAGCTTTCGACACTACTTGGAAATACGGCATTACCGGAAACTTCACACCATTGGCCTCAGAGGCCACCTCCCCATCTTTATTCAAAACTTCCTCTCACCCAGGCAGTTCCAAGTTCGTAGTGGCCACACCCTCTCAAGCCGTACCCCCAAGAAGAGGGCGTCCCCAAGGCAGCATCCTCTCCCCACTCTCTTCAACCTGAGCATTAATGACATCGGGAATGACCTTGGCCCCAGCATCAAAGCGTACCCCTCGTGGATGACTTCACCATCTTCTACTCCTCCCCTAAGCTTTCCTATTGTTGAAAATAGGCTTCAAACCAGCCTCAATCAGCTGCAAGTCTGGAGCAACAATAACGGTTTAGATTCTCCAAAGACAAGACAGTCTGCATGCACTTTTGTCATTTCAACAACCTCCACCCCAACCCGAACTTTGTGCTCAATGGGAATCGCATCCCTAAAGTTGAAAACACAAAGTTCCTTGGTCTAACTCTAGACCCCAAGCTCACCTACAAGCCACACATCACCAACCTGAAACTAAAATGCAATAGCTCCCTCAACCTCCCTCCGACTGCTCTCCAACACTACTTGGGGAGCGAACCGCATGCTCTCCTCAAAATTTTCAGGCTCACCATTCGTGCCAAGCTTGACTATGGCAATATTGTTTACTGAGCCAACGAACCCCCTTTCTACTTAGATGTAAAAAGCTTAGCCTCTCCTATGCTTTTAGAGTCCTCACCAACACTCAGAACCCTGTTTACAACCTCATTAGGTACCCCACTTTCTCCTCCCTCTTTGATAGGACTAAAACCCTATCGCCCCCTTCAGCTTACGCATTAAATCAGACCTCTTTCAACTTGGCATCAACCCCGCCACTCTGGCACCTATTCCTGGCCCACTTTTCCGCCTTGGGCCACCCCCTTCCTTCTGTCCACCTAGACCTCTCCACTTATAACAAAACTCAAACTCACCCTAATCTCTTCATCAATCTCCACAACCAAATCAAAGACCAACTCTCAAATTACACCTCTATCTATACTGATGGCTCCAAGGAAGGCAACAAGACAGCTGCTGCTGCCATCATCCAAGACATCACCCTCAGTAGCAGACTTCCTGACCACTCATCCATCTTTTCAGCCGAGGCTAAGGCCATTCTCCTCGCCCTCAACTTTATTGAGTACTCTCCTCTTAGTCACTTTGCCATTTTCTCTGACTCTAAGGCTGTTCTTACTTCATTACTCAATCTTAAATGGGATAACCTCACCTGCCACCTCCTCCTCCGGAAACTCTTTTCTCCCACCCTCTGCAGGAAAAGTGTTCTTTTCTTCTGGATACCCAGCCATGTTGGCATCCCTGGCAATGACAGGGCTGATACAGCCGCTAAGCTTGCCCTTAACCTCCTCCCTTCCCTTTTCCCAAAACCCTCTCTGACATCAAACCGCTTATCGCTTCTCTTGTTCGTGACCGCTGGCAAACCTTATGGAACTTCCAAATTGATAACAAACTCCATGTTATCCAGCCCACAATCCCGATCAAATCCACCATCAACAACCTTTTCGTATGTAAGACCTCATCAAACAAACAAACAAACTTAAGTTATATATATATATATATATATATATATATATATATATATATAATATTATTATTATTAATAAATTATATTTATATAGCACTTATTCTATAATGCTTTACAAGAGCACAACAAATTAAAAGTTAATTATATATATATATATATATATATATATATATATATATATATATATATATATATATATATATATACATACATACATACATACATACACACATACATGCATACATACATATATATATATAGACATACATACATACATATATATATATATAGACATATATATATATATATATGCATACATACATACATATATATAGACATATATATATATATATATATATATATATATATATATATATATATATATATATATATATATATATATATATATATATATATATATATATATATATGTATGTATGTATGTATATATATATGTATGTGTATGGATATATATATCAAAATATTAAATTGTAAATATCTTTGAAGAGCAGTACGATTGTGCTCTCACAACTATAAGGCCTGACACAGGTTGAGATTGTGGTCCAGTACCAGTGGTGTAGATCCATTTCAAAAAGTAGGAAAGGGGAGGGGGTGATCTATCAATCATGAATGTGTTGGAGGTGACACTTTCTATACTATGTCTCTGAACTCTTGATTTGTTTCATCTCAATATTGCTTTTTATAAATTGGCAAACTCAATTTCAATAAACTTAAAGATTGTCTCCGAGCTTTAGCCATTTTAAGGTATATCCCATATCATATAGGCCTTTGCACATGTACAAATTCCCAACTCACTAAATCTGCCATGGGGGAATAATGGAGCCATGGATAATGGGTGCTGACTGAACCACTTTTCCATTTTCTTTAAGTATTCCGTAGATGGATATAGCATACAGAATGCTCACATAAATTAAGGGTCCTATTGGTTCAAAATCATGGACCGCTCCCAAGCCAAAAAGTGGGAATGCATTTATTCCTCCATCCCTGGAATCTATGCCTGTGGTCAGGAGCAATGTCTGTAATTGCCTATCGGGTGAAGAGTAAGTTAGGCCTTTTTGTCATTGCTTTAAAAAAAATGGGGACCTTGGCCCTAAATTGTTTACTACATTCAAAGCTGCTATGCTCATTTTAGGCAAAATAAACTAAAAAGACTTTTCCACTAAACAACAAACAAAACTGATTAATTATGTGGCTATTTGGGCATAAGAAATCAATTTGTGTATGGCAGATCTCATACCACTCGTCACCTAACAAACTGGTCATTCCCAACTCTTTTTTTCACAGATAATGGCAAAGCCATAAATATACAAACTGATATATCAAATGATTTGTTGAAAACAAGAGATGTTGGCATTTTTATTCATATCAACTGAATAATCTTTAATTTTGAACCAAATCTAAAATTCCAGTTTGCAACAAAAATCTACAATTCTGGACCAAACATCCTTAATTTTGGACCACAAATCTTAAATTTTGGACAAAAAGTCTTCACTTTTAGACCTAAAATCTACAATTTCATTCTAAAAACCTTCAATTTTAGACCAAAATAGGGAAGTGAATTCCCCTCAAAAAACTGAAAGTTAGACACACCCCTGCCATGCAGGACTTACCCCTCTCTCGCTTCTCACTGGCATCAGAGTTAGAAGTATTTGAAGTTAGCAAGGTATGTTGACAACTAGGACTCAAACCAGACCATGTGGCATCCGGTCTGCAAATACGCTTGGACTGACCAACCAGTTGAAAAAAAGTATCGCATGAATAAACAGCGGTGTGCGAGTCTGTTAATTTGACAGATCCGTTGAGTATTGCCTTGGGTTTCTCACAGTTTTCTGAAATAGAAATAGAAACAACCTAAAGGATTAGTTCAGTGGTCAAGCATGGAGCTATTAACTGAGCAGTTAATAGCTCCATGGGTCAAGCAAGTTTGTCTTATTTTGAAAGAAACTACTGGTAAAGAAACTACTTCAATATCTTTTTCATTGAAGGAGATTTTCAACTTTAAAAGTTTAGTCTTATCTATATAGAAACGACTGGTGTAGTAAGTCTACTATGGAAGGTTGGCACCCTCATCCTCACATTCTTAACAATTGTTAATGTATTTCAAATAAAATTTATTAAACCTGTTTACTATTTAAATTACTTTCCTCAAACTTTCTTCATGTAGTAAATTATAATTACCCTTACAAGATTCTGTTTTACTACTTTTGGACATATCAGTGGTATTTAAGCCACAAAATCACAAGACAGAATATGATAGAATATATAAAGACTTAGTCTCATTTCAGTCGTTTCTACGCAAATGATATCAAATTTAAATATCTCATTTAACATATATTTTTGAACGCTTTCTTCACCATTTTGTTTCTTTGGAAATCCCCTTTTATATAAGATAGACGTGCTTGACCACTGAACTAATCCTTTAAATTCTCTCCAAATCTTACGAAATGTTATAACGTGAATTTCACTCCTATCAAGACATTAAGCAGATAAGGGGCAGGTCTTTGGACATGGGGCAATTCAGAGAGCGCGGCGAACGATTAACTAAATTGAATAAAACAAAACGAAAATAAGCATTTTGATATGTTGTTTTCGTAGGTGAAGCGTCATCGAATGGCCTAACCAATCATAACTGAAAATTGATTTTAAGGGGCGTTTTACGCCCATTAACGCAAAAGTCGCGCCGGGACAGAAAATCGCGCTCCACTACAGCAAATTTATGTACAGTTTGAACAAATTAGCGTTAACTTTGTAGCAAATTTTTCAGGATCCTCAAAAAGCCTCGATTGTAAACTTTGTGTAAGCAAGAAGTCAGAGCATTTTCTAATAATTCTTTCATGTCTGATATTCTTTAAAAAATCGTTCGCTGCGCCGCCTTCGGAGTGCAATGGCCTTCAGACGGCAAAATTTACCCCCAAAAGGTTAACAATATTTGTAAGACATTTGCTTATTTCGTTTCACAATCGCTTAGAGACAAGCCATAACTGTCTGAATAAAAAAGATCTTTTCTTAACATTTTAATTTGTGAAAAGCATAGGCCTACTTCGGTTCTAGATTATTATGGCTGATAAATGTCCGAAGATGTTTGTGCGGCGAATTTCATGATATTGAAAGTTACACATTGTCAGCAATGTCGGAACCACGGGGGCAAGGGGAAAAACTTCCCTCTTGCCCTAGAGTAAGGGGGAAGGATGTGCCCATTTAGAAGTTGGAGCGGACGGGTAGGAGATGCCCTTTTTAAAAGTGTAGGGTGGACGGGGCAAGTGGTGCCCTTTTAAAATTAGTATAAAATTATTTTAGATCATTCTTGAAGCTTGTAAACAAATAGAAATCCACTCACTCACAACCCATACATAGTACATACTGACATGGAAGATGTAGCACACACTTAGTAGGCTATTTGACATAATTAAAGTTTGTCATTTATTGAGGCCCGACACCGAGGGCCGTAGTGAGCGGGGGCATGGCCCCAACATTTTTCTCTCAAAGAAACCTATCTATTCGCCCGATGGGCAATTGCCAACATTGGTCCTGGCTCCCCAATCTCAAAGCCATAGGAGGGATTTGCCTACCGAAAAGGTGGGGGAAATTCCAAATTGGGAGGGGGAATTCACAAAATCACTCTAAGATACAAAAAATCACCATACGAGAGTATACATTTGGACGAAAGTGTGTGGGGGGGGGGGGGAGAGATGGGTGTCGGAAGGAACTCGGAACAAGGTGAAGAAAATCAAGTGAGGGCACCTTTTTCCTTCTTTTTTCTTTTCATTTTCAAAAAGGGGCACTTTCGTCAGTTTTTGAACATGCCTTCTGGCCCTGGTTCCTACAAATAGGATTTGAGGATAGACCTATGCGGTATTTTGGGGAAGCAAGAGGGCACTTTCATCACCCGCGTATTGTTGCCTTCTGGAACATCAATCTTCAACCAAATGTTTGAAACAATAGCTATTTTTACGTACTACGAGCAGGAAGGTTTTAGGTAACACCATGCTTCAAGCAAGAATAATCTCCTTTGGATTGATCATGTGAGATTTGTTATGTTCATGAAAGCCGTTTTACAATAAAAAAAATAGTAGTGATACAACTTTTGGAATGCATTACAACTTAAATTTACACACCTTCCGGGACCCCTAATCCGAACTTTTTCACTCGCTCCAATTGCCGTAACGAAGAGCCCCTTGTTGTGTGCAATCTTGTCACTATCACTGAGTAGACTATTTTGACCGCTTCTTTATACTTTGTGACTAAAGTGTACCCGCTTTAGACACCCCCCCCCCCCCTCCCGTATGCAAACGCATAATGGTTTTCAAATTTGAGTTGGTTCACTGAAATGGATGATATAACTTGAGGAGATCGAGCAGCATAGATGGGTCCCCAAAATTCGAGACTTGAGAGACATTTCCACAACAATCATTTATTTTAGGCCCCCTTCCCAGTTGTGTATTTAGCTTTCTGTGCCGAGGAAAGGAGAGGGGGAGGGGGGGGGGAACGGTAATTATCGGAAAAGGACTGTGCCCAGAAGCGTGTAGACAGGTAAAAGCTTTTCCGGGTGGAAGGTAAATTAATATTTGGAAATTATTCAAATAAAAAAAATTAAAATGAAGGAAATTTATGGTAACATTATTGGAAAATTCGATTAAATTACTGGAAACTTTGCTAAAATTATTGGAAATTTATGTAACTTTTAAAAACGCCGAAAAGTAATGATTTTGTTTCGCTAGAAACAGTTACAACCAAATTGCGTTATATCTAACCTTATTTATTTTTGTTTTTACAAGTTATTCCCCTAATATGTATATCATATTATAGCCATGGGGGTGAGGAGGGGGTCGATTTCCCCCTCCCCCCAATATTTTATTTAGTCGGTTCAGATTTTAATCCGTCGGTTCAGATTGGTGCCGTCGGTTCAACAAGCTTTGACATTCTAGATGCTTATTATGTTTTTAGATTTCAAAAGGGTATTTTTTTAGAAAAAGGTTCTTTGGTAATAATATTTTAAACATTTGTGCGATTTTGTATTTAAATACATGAACTAAGACAGAGAAAGAGGGGGAGGGGGTGACGGAGTGCACGTGATACAGAACAGGGTCATTTTCAATGTTTGACAACATTTACACAAGTTTGTAGTAAATTACCGTATTTAAAACCTCTCTTTTAGACAACCCATATTTGTGAAAGAGTGACGATAAACCTAACAATGTACAAACGTAAACAATAATGCATTATATTTCCACATTATGCTTTTTCATGATTTTGTGTTTTGTATATAGTGAATTTTGACTTGTATAATACACATTCTTACTATGCGTTGTGACATACGTTTTTGCCCTTAAAATGTCAATTTTGCGAGAGATTCCGGCCCGGGCTTCGCCAACTGGACCCCTACCGGGGCTTCACCCCTGCACCTCACCAGGGGTCTTAAGCTGGACCCCACGCCGACAAGTCGAGCACTTTGCGCTTTGATTTTGTGTTTTGTATATGGTGTATTATAACTCCCTTTGACATAAATTTTGAGTTGTATAATACACACTCTTACTATGCGTTGTGACATACTTTTTTGTCCTTCAAATGTTAATTTTTAGAAAACTTCCGGGGGCTTCGCTCCCTGGACCCCTAACGGGGCTTCGCCCCTGGACCCCACCAGGGGCCCTTAAGCGGGCCCCTAGTCCCCACGCCGACAAGTCCAGCGCTTTTCGCTCGAAGTGACACCTTCGGTGTCACTTCAACTACACCACTAAACATCATGTCGGTTCAATTCAAAACCTTTCCTCAACCCCTTCAACTCCATTGCCGAGCTCTTCCGTAAAAACTCCCCATAAAGAATCATCGCCTTCCTACCCCATACATGTGAATATTATCCAACAAAAAACCAACAGTAAAACCTACAACTGGCCTACCACTTTATCTCCTCTCTCACCACCAACACCAAATGTCAGCTCTCTGCTATAACTATATCTAATTTATCTAATTATATTCTCCATCTGTCCATCCTTATTTCTACTAATTGCACTCTGTCCGACTTTTCCAACCTCTTTGCATCTCTGACATAATCTAATCTCTCTGGCACAATTTGACCATCGCTGTCGTGGTGCCGTTAAACCTTACCAAAATAATAAAGAAACTGTATCTTACCTAGATATGGTTTGCATACAACGCCAGCATCGTTGTTGTGGAAACAGTTATTTGTGCTCCAGCCGCTATGTGCGCATCTGGCCAAATCGCTTTCAGTTCCAATGCAAAACACACCCTCGAGAAAAATATTACCCGCCCCTCTTCCAAAGAAAGCCCCACCCAATGCAGATTTGGCACTTTGGTATCCAAGATGTTTACATATTACATCAGCCTCTCTAAGGCTCCAATGGTTTGCACAAATTGTCCCCCATTCCCCTGAATTATCTGATTGCACTTCTACCCGGCCTTCCCATTGCTCGGCACCATCCTTTAATCGGACGTTAATTGAAACTGGTCCTGATGGATCAAAGAAAAGGAAATTTTAATATTAGCAAATTAGTCTTATGTCATGTTTCATATTTGCATATGTCCGGCATAGACTTGTATAGAAACACGTTTTTTAATCTTATCGCCATATCGGACACGTAAGGCGATATTTACTGCGTGCTTCGGGTAGAGGCATGGGCATGGGCATGGGGCAAGTCCTAAAAACCACAATATTATGTTTGCGGAATGTGAGATTGCAATCTAAATCATATGCGGCATCACTATAGTACAATTGGAAAATCCCTTTCCCTATATATTGTGTGCAGCACCATCTGTGTAACAAATAAGTTGACTGACATATGCTGGAAAAACAGATAAATGTGTTCCGGTTCCTATACGCATATCCTTTTGAAGATATACTATGCAAATTTTTATGAAATATGACTTGTTATGACTTTTACTGAAAACCCTGATCATGAGATCAAATTCACTTACTCTTTTTGCATGTTTTGAATCATGATTTACCATTGCAATTTTAAAGTTCGTTTCTCTCGTGATTATTTTTACTTCTCTTTTTCAAAGATAATTTTTAGAGCATGCATTTTATTTTTAACATCTAATTTTGGCGGGCCCCTTTAGACCCCTGCCCATAGGCTTGAGCCTATGCAACCTAATAGGCTACCCACCACTGCTTTAAGAAGTATAGGCTATCAAAGGAGTATACGTAAATCCATTGTTTTGATCTCTACCCAAACTCTTTGAACGACCGACAGTATAGCTCATACCGAGATCAAAAAAAAAAAATGAGGAAGGGGGGAGTACCAGTCCCAGGGCTTATTTCATTTATATAAAAAAAAGGGGGGCAAGACCTGAACAAACTTAGGAAAATTGCACTGCAAAGTTAAGTTTACATGAACGTTCAATTTGTTCCTATATACAATAATATGGAAATCTCCAATTTTGGGAAATATCCTTCAATTTTTGGGACATTTTCCATCCTTTTCGGAAATTGTCTTTGTTTTCGGGAATTTGTTTCCATTTTCGGGTAGTTTTTTTTTCTTCGGTTTTGGGGATAATTTCCTTTAATTTATGGGAACCTTTGCTCATTTTCGGGATATTTTGCAGTTAAATTTGTTTGGTAATATATATTAAGAACCAAAATGTTCAACTGGGGGAGACTACTCCGCTGAGTTGGGCCACCCCCTCCCGGGGCCACTCCCCCTCCCCACCAGTTAGTGTATCTAAAAAAAAATACCCACCAGTACATATGAAACAAAGGTCGGTGTCCGTCCCTGAGTTACATCTCCCCCAATTTTGAACGCTGACAAAGCCACGGTTGGGCCTCCCTTCCCTGACCCGCACACACTTTTGACTTTTGGGGGCTGGTAAGTAGGGCATTCTGTCCACCCATTCGTATACAACAAATTGTACACTATTTAGAAAGATCCTCAAACCAATGTGATTGGTTCAAGAACTGAATATGATTAAACTAGGATTAAAAGACTTTTGTATACCCAAAGTTGAATTCCAAGGGTAATTACAAGGTAAGCTCTCATAGACTTTCAGTCCGACTTCACAATTCAACCATTATCTGTGGGAGCCACTTCGTAAAAAAAAAATGCTCTTCGAGCACTCATGCCGTAGCACTCAGGTCTCTAGCCTGACTGTCTGAGTGCACATTAATACTCATTTTAATATACCTGTGTTGCACTGGAGGTGGACCAACGAGGATTGTCGGCTCTCGCACATTTCAACTGTGCTAGCAGTTCTGAATTGACATTCATTTAAAGAGGATTCGTTCCCGTTGCAATTCACACCATCTATCACAGCTTGTCCATTTCGGTATACCCATGTGCCGTTTGTCTGAAAAACGTCGCCATTACCCTCGAGATGTGTCACAGAATACGCCGATGGGTATCTTAGCTGGTGACAAACCAACTGGGCTTCTCTGATGTCCCAATCGTTGTCACAAATTGGGAGCCAATCATTTTCAATCTTCACCTCCACTAGACCTTCGTACTGAAAGAACCCTCCAACGAGACGAACATATGTATCCAAGCTAGATGCGCGAGAGCTGGAGTTACCTGCGAATATTGCAAGGGCGGAATATACAGTTAATAGTCAACTTGGTCAAGGGTGTAGTGCTTAAATAAATTTCAACAAAGCTCTTGGTTACATGGAACAAAAGAGAACACATGCATAAAGTAATTGGTATTTAAAGCACTCATGCCGTCACCGCATTGCTTATAAAGTGAGACATTTAGTGGACAGGTGGAACAAACTTAGTTTAAAGTTATGTATACCTGTACACGCGGACGACTGCACACCTGAGTTGCCGACGAGGCAATGCGAGCGATCGCCCGTGCCTAACACCTGAACACCACGCACCGAGTAAGAATTGGCTTTTATTTCACGGGGCAAGAAGCGCCATTTGTCAATTACTTGTGGGATTTCCAATTTTTTTTTAAGTAGTTGTCACGCAATACCGGTTTTGATCCCCTAAATATTGTTTGTGAAAAAAGGTTTAACAAGTTACGTCACTGCTTCTAGAGCCCAGTTCAGCCAGATAGCTATTAGCGTGCAGTGCGCCCCTCACATGAACCCAGTCTGTCCATGATTTACTTGGCTTGTCCAAAGAAGCCCATTACAAGATATCAGGTCCCCCATTTCTCTTGGAAAGAACAAACAAATTATCAAGAAATTAATCATTTTTTAGTATATGGCAAAGTTTCAGCATTTGCTGGACAAAAACCTATAAATTTCGTAAGACAATAAGAAAAGTGTTTGCAGAACGTCAGCGGATTCTTCTTCATCAAATAATCATCACAACGTTTCTTCCTATTAAGCCGCGATTCTCTAATTTTTGTAATCTAAATTAATTACAGATTTAAACTTGAATAAATCTACATAGAGAGAGCTTAGGGGCTTCTCCATTGGTTTTTAGTACTGAACAAGCATATGCCTACTTCATCCTCACCACTTTTTACAAAGCAAAAATGGTGTTTCTGCTTTCATCAAAATTGACAACATGCAGACATGACAACAGGTTTCTGTTTCTTATAAATGATTGCAAAACTTACAGACTTAATGATTTCTTAATCATTACTCAATGATTTCTAATCATAGATAATTTTGCAACTCATGTAGGCTTATAATGTTCCAAACAAGAAAGGAAGCATCCCAAATGTGTAAATGATATACTACACTATACATATATATATATATATATATATATATATATATATATATATATATATATATATATATATATATATATATATATATATATATATATATATATATATATATATATATATATATATATATATATATATATATATATATATATATATATATATATATATATATATATATATATATATATATATATATATATATATATATATATATATATATATATATATATATATATATATATATATATATATATATATATATATATATATATATATATATATATATATATATATATATATATATATATATATATATATATATATATATATATATATATATATATATATATATATATATATATATATATATATATATATATATATATATATATATATATATATATATATATATATATATATATATATATATATATATATATATATATATATATATATATATATATATATATATATATATATATATATATATATATATATATATATATATATATATATATATATATATATATATATATATATATATATATATATATATATATATATATATATATATATATATATATATATATATATATATATATATATATATATATATATATATATATATATATATATATATATATATATATATATATATATATATATATATATATATATATATATATATATATATATATATATATATATATATATATATATATATATATATATATATAGTGCCAGTGTGTGTGTGTGTGTGTGCGTGTGGGGAGGAAGGGGAGGGGACTTTAGTTGAAGTCTCAAACTTTCAAAATTCCATTCTTCGCCCATGAAACATGCACCGTAGCGCAGAGGCGTAGGAAGCTTTCGAAAATTGGAGGGCACGACCTCTTACAAGGCACTTCGCAAGTCATGTGCATATGTCTGTATGTACACCCACTGTCTGTACACAAGGTAGATAATAAAGTAACATAAAAGGGGCACTTCATTTTTAGAAAGGTCACTTTTCCAATGGGAACACATTCCACCGTACTTGGGACCTACAAAAGTCGCCTGTTTCTTACTATTGGATCTGAGACCTAATTAGGCGACATTTCATTTTGGAAGAAACACTTTTGTAATATGTTTAAAGTGTGTGCACATTCTACCAGCTCTTGCACCTTTGACAGTAATTGAGGGGCACTTTTCATTTTCAAAAGTGACACTTTTTTCATTTTTTAGAAAAGTGGGACATGTCCCCACCCTCCCCCTCCCCATGGTGCACATTTTTCGGCAAGTATTATTTTATGCTTTCCTCGGGATTTTCTTCCCCCCTTCCTTTCCCCTCAAATCGAAGCGTGTGCTATATTATAGCCTGCACTATACATGCCATACATTATACGTCGTATCGCAATTGAAAAGGTAGGCTGTGCAGCTGTGCAGGGATATGGTATACCATACCATATCCCTGGGCTTGGCTGAGCTTATTGAAATAGGCTATGGCTATAATGTTTTTGAGTTAAAACCACGGAATATTAAGAGATAGGTAATTCGTCACACAGTTGTTGTCAAAACATGATCATAAACTTTAACTCACCCTTTTCACGCTGCCCGTCTGTTGATATTAAGGAAATACAGACTATAACCAAAACTAGAAGGCGCTTTTGCAGTATTATCTCACGAAAGCGTTGATACATTCCGTTTTAACGACAAAGAACATTGTAGGAGACAGTCCGTGTCAAAGGATCCTGTATCTGACAATCTGTTTACAAAGTTCAAGAGATCAATCATTCATGGCCATACCAATCGTTTCAGAGAAAAAAATTGTTATGGCTGTGGTTGACCTCACTCTTATTCTACTTAAAAAATATCCGCAAATTATTTTAACGATACACAGGCGGATAAAGGATTTACTGACGGCTCTCAATAAATGTGTGTTGTTCATATACACAAGATATTTAAAAACGAAAGTGATGTATTGATCGATTAGCAAATTAACAGACCGGAGAAAACTAAACGGGGAGCGATATACAAAGAAATTACGCAACCACATGAAAACGTCTCCGTGGAGACTATTGAAAGGATCGATTAATTGCAGCTCTTCAAGTCAATATAAATTTGCTAACCTGTTTATCCAGTTATCTGCCTGCTTGATGCTCGATCAAGGATGCTTCGATTGGCATTTTCTGATTATAAAGATTCTAGGAAACAGGAACATTTCTTTGTCAAAAGTGTATTTTCAAATGATACACGGCGTGCAGGGTAAGGATTTGTGGGTGTATCGATGTCTTAGTTGATGTCTTTATTGACCAAGATTGTTTCAATGAATGTACAAGGCTTGGGAAAGTGCAATATGTTGGTACGTTCAAAGTAAAATGGACCACCACCGATAGGATTGATCTTCTTTTTTCTTATATTGGAAAAAGTCTAATTGTCACTTATATCTATATAGTTCCATGACTCAATTCAGCTGCATATAAAACAACGAATTATTTATAACAAACGTAAAAACATGGAAATTGAATGCATTGTACGCAACCATTTGTTTGTTCAATTTCGATAGAACAGCTTCCTTTTTAACACATTTTCAACAGCTGAATATCAACAAACGATTTTTAAAAAGTTATTACTATAACCTTCACCCAGGCACATCCCCAAGTTGACCCCTGGACTTTTAATAGTGCAGTACAGTATCTTTAAGCGATCGTGCCCTTAATTCCCCAACAAAAACAAATCAATATCATTGAATGACTAAAGGTATGACATAAGATCAGTGGCGGTGATTTATTTTCAACATTAGTGGGAGGGGGGGGGTGGGACGTACCAGGCCCGTAAGCGGTGGGTGCGAACCCCCACCGAACCCCAACATAAACAAATTTCATATACCTCCTTATAAATCATGTGAAATTAGAAAATTTTACTGTGGAAACCTTCGCCCCCCAGCCCCCTATGGAAATGGGCATGCGTACCCAGAAAAGTGAGGGAACCTAGATCGACTTCCCAAGGCGAAGTGTTTAAATTGAACTCACTTTTGAAGGGTTTTTTTAAAGCAAAACATATCAAACAAAGGTAATTCCAAATTTTCATTTAAAAAAAAAAAGTGGAGGTTCCGGATTCCCCCATTACTCCGTGACTACGCCACGACTCTGCCATTACAACGTGGATACGCCACTGACCTAGAGGAGTGCCCTTCATACGACGTGTGGTACAGGGGTGGCATAAGCGGCGGAAGATGTTTGAATCTGGGGGGCCCCAGATCTGAGGGGTCCTTTCCAACTGTCGTATTTTCAAGCAATATAGCTTTATAACTTGTACCGTATCAGTCCGAAAATGACTGGTAACCCATTTCCCCTTCTTTTCTATATTTACAGCATTTCCAAAATGCATATTTTGGTCCAACATTCGAACAAATTTATACCAAAATCTACAAAATTTTGGAAAATTTATCAATCATAAGTCTTGAAATCGGTAGGATTTAGACTTATCATAATTAGCCAATTGTATTGGTCATGAATCGGAATGTGAAAGGTAAGTATAACTCTCGTAAATATCCCCGCTACGCCTAGCGGGGTAAATATATCTTATGTCTAAAATAATGTGAAAAATAAGATGTCCTTAGATTATCAGGCAGGAGGCCATCATTTTTTTGTTAAGAATAAAATGTAACTCGGTATATCAGCCATGTCAGCAGGCCTATTAATTAGACCAGATGACCCAAATTCACACCCAGTCTTCAGCGAGTAAGTGACAACCCAAATCTAAGGCGCTCAACGAGCGAATTTTGTGGCATTTTGCTTAATGTTTGTGTTACTTTTTTTCAATCTGTCAATAAAAACTCAATATATTTTGATATAACATTTTTTTTTATCTTTGTAATGGGGCACCTTTTAATCTTCACAAAAAGATGGGAGAGGGCACGTCAGTTTATGTCATGGCAATGGCCCGGGTCCAAATAGTAGGCCCAAGTTTTGCTCTGCATGGCCCATTTCAAAGATGCCCCACCAGCTGACTGGCTGAGGGGCGTAGCCAGGATAAAATTTCAGGGGTGTGCAAGCCAAACCAAACCAGGGATGATGTAATAACGTGTTTTGTAAACAGTTTGGCACAATTAATGGAACATATTGGGACAACGGTGCATGGTTTTATAAGCGGGAAGCAGAAAGAAAGGTCCTCCCTGAAAAGTTTTCTCGACATGGCACGAGAATAAAAGAAATTTCCTAAAAATTGAAGGAGATATCTCAAACATTGAAGGAAATTTCCCAAAATCGAAGTTAACTAAAACTGAAAAAAATGCTTTAAAATGAAAGAAATTTTAGAAAAATTGACCAAAGATCGAAAAAAATATATAAAAAATTACCGAAAATCGAAAAAACTGCCCAAAAATAAAGATAATTTTCCAAACACTAAAGGAAATTTACCAAAAAATGAAGAAAATTTACTGAAAATTGAAGAAAACTGTTTAAAAACATTTCCTTTAAAATAAAAGAAATTGTCCAAAAATTGAAGAAAACTACACGAGAATTAGGGAATCGCCCAGAATTGAAAGGCATTTCCCAAACATTTAAAAAAACTTAACGACAATTATTGATGAAAATTTATCGTAAAGAGATATCCCAAACATCTGAACATTGAATTGTCAGACTGAGACTATTGAAGAAAATTTCCCAAAAATTACCTAAAATTGAAGAACTTTGCTCCAAAAAGAAGTAAAATTGCCGGAAATTGACCGTAGATTGAAGAAAATTCTCCGAAATTTGAAAAACAATTGTCCCAAAAAGATTTTTTTTTTCCAGAGGTTACACAAGAATGAAGAAAATTTAACAAACATTAAAAGGATATCATATTAATATTGAAGGAAATTCCCCGCGGCGAAAATTGAAGAAAATTTACCGAAATTCGAAAAGCAATTGTTCCAAAATAAAGGAACTTTTCCAAAAGTTACGCGAAAATGAAGTATATTTCTCAAAGATTGAAAGTTATTTCACAAACATTGAATAACATTTCCCAAAAATCGATGAAAATTGACCGAAAATTGAAGACAATTTTGTTCAATTGAAGAGAATTTGCCAAAAATCGAGGAAAATATTTCGAAATTTGAAAAACAATTGTCCCAACAGCAGAACAGCCCAAAATGAAGGAATTATTCCAAAACTTACACGAAAATGAAGGAAATTTCACAAACATTGAAAGGATATCATAAATATTTAAGAAAATTTCCCGAAAAATGAAGCAAATTTACCGAAATTCGAAAAACAATTGTTCCAAAATAAAGGAACTTTTCAAAAAGTTACTCGAGAATGAAGGACATTTCTCAAAGATTGAAAGTTATTTCACAAACATTGAATGAAATTAGCCAAAATTGGAGAAAATTTACCGAAAATCGAAGGAAAACTGTCGAAATAGGAAGAAAATTTACCAAAAATTGAGGAAAATTAACCAAAAATCGAAAACATTTGCCTCAAAATAAAAGAAATTGTCTGAAAATTGAAGAAAATTACACGAGAATCAGGGGAATCGCCCAAAATGAAAGACATTTACCAAACATTGATGAAAATTTATCATAAATCGAAAAAGAGATACCCCAAACATTGAGCTGAACATTGAACGTTGCAGGAAATTTCCCAAAAATTGAAGAAAACTTAAGTAACCAAGTTTGAAAATTAAAAAACAATTTTCGCAACAGCCCAAAATGAAGGAATTTTTCAAATGTTATACAAGAAAATGAAGGAAACTTCACAAACAGACAAACATTGAAAGGGATATCCTGATATCATACATATTAAATTAAATTTGAAGGAACTTTTCCAGAAGTTACACGAGAATGAAGGAAATTTTACAAAGATTGAAAGTATTTCACAAACATTGAATAAAATTGAACAAAAATTGAACAAAATTGACCAAAAATTGAAGAAAATTTTGTTCAAATGAAGGAAATACCCCAAACATTGAATGAAATTTAGAAACCTAATTTGAAGAAAATTGACCAAAAATTGAAAGAAAACTGCCCAAAAAGGAAGGAAACTTTCAAAATTGAAAGAAATTTACCAAAGATTGAAGAACATTTACCAATAATTGAAGTAACAATTGTCCCAAATTAAAAGAAGTTGTCCAAAAATTGAAGAAAACTGCACGAGAATTGAGGAAATCGACAAAAATTGAAAGACATTTCCCAGAAAGAAATTTACCAGCAATTGATGATAATTTATCGTAAATTGAAGAAAAATTACCCCAAAATGAAGGAAATATTCAAAAAATTGCACGAGATTGAGGGAAATTTCTCAAACATGTCAAAGTTTGAAAAGAGATTTCCCAAACATTGAATAAATTCAACAATAAAATTGAAGAAAATTTACGTAAACCGGTAAATCGTGACTAAGAATTATCTCACGGTAAAAAAGTATTATTGGGAAAATCTCAGAAAGAAAGGAAGGGAGGGGAAGGGGAGGGGGAATTTTGAAATGTAAACAAGCTGACAAGTCCAATATGTTGGAGCCCAGCTTTGTCTTTAGGAGAAATTTAAATTAGTGTGTTCGCGCAAAGCGCGTGAAATATCACAATTTTAGTCTTTTTAGGGCAATATTTGTGTTACTTTCTGTAATGAAAAGATCAGATATGTAGTCTTTGAAGTGTTGAAGAAAAAGTGTTTCAATATTTTAAAGGGCAGGTTCCTTCTCTAAAAAAGGCACTTGTCCTCTTTGAACATGTTGAAAGGGCAATTTTCCTCTTAAAAAGGGCACTTCGGAAACTTTTGAGAAAAGTGATGGCACGGTTTGCTGCCTATGAGGGATGTTGACCAAAGGGACTGCGAAGCCACCGGAAAAGCAAAAGCTCTGAAGATTTCTGAGTTTGATGATTGATCCCCAAAATGGCTTCAAAATAATGATGGACACCTTTTCAATGAAAATCTCTAAAGATTTTCATGTTTTTGATGGCCCAAAATAGCTTCATAACAATAACAAATTTTCAATAAAAGTATTGAATAGAACATATTTAGGAGCCTACTATTTATTTCTTGCGTTCGGATTCCCGCCCAAGTGTTCACGATTTCAATTGAAATTTGCATCAGAATAATGATGATTGATCCCCCAAAATGACTTCAAAATAATAACGGACACTTTTTCAATGAAAAACTCCAATAAAAATGTTCATGTTTTTGATGGCCCAAAGTGGCTTCATATCATACTGTCATAACAATTTTAATTATTTCTTTACTGAAATTATTGAATAGGATACATTTAGGGGCCTGCTTCTTATTTCTTGCGTTCGGATCCCCGCCCAAATTTTCACGATTTCAATTGATATTTGCACCAGAACTATGGAATAGATCAAATTTCGTTATTATTAAAATCAGAATAATGAGTTTTGTAATGAGCCAAGATAAAACATGCGAATAAAATACTGGACAATATATTCGTTTTATTGCTTTAGACCCCTAAATGCTCAATTAGCTGCATAAGAGAGAAGCTCACTTACCCCATCTTCTACATATTTATTTACAAGCAGTGTCGTCGCCAAAGGGGGCCACAACGAGAGTTCTTGAAAAGGTGGAGGCCCACCAATTTCATTCGAAAATTAACACTGCCGCCATGCCAGCGATGTACAAAAATATTCGTGGCATGCGCCTAATGCCGTGGGGTCCAGGGGCGAAACCCCTGGAAACTCTAAAGATTCCTTGTTTTTGATGTCCCAAATGGCTTAAAAATGATGGAAAACTTTCAAAGGAAAACAACAGATCGAAGATTGCAGATCAGTAGTTTGAAATTGAGCTCTATCATGATCCCTGCATTATACCATTGAGCTCTATCATGATCCCTGCATTATACCATGAGCTCTATCATGATCCCTGCATTATACCATGAGCTCTATCATGATCCCTGCATTATACCATGAGCTCTATCATGATCCCTGCATTATACCATGAGCTCTATCATGATCCCTGCATTATACCATGAGCTCTATCATGATCCCTGCATTATACCATGGCGGTGTTAGTGAAAAGCTATCGTCCCATAAATACATTCAGAAGTAAACACCGCCGTGATGGTAACGTCACTTCTGGTTGTCAATTTTGCCTACTGGTCGCGAGAAATAAGCGATGGTATCGATCACACATCTGTCGGATCGAACACAGGGACCTATATTTGCAACGGCTTAGGAACAATATTTTTCACGGGGGGGGGGGGGGGGGTTATTTACCACAAATCTCATCCCCCCTCCTCATTTAAAAGTCCCATTTTTGTCCCATTAATTGTTTTAAATATTTCCTTTAAACAAAGAATAATGGACAATTAAGTTAGTATAAAACACGACGTACGTGGCAGTACTTACACGCTCGCAGTGCAGTGACCTGTCACCTGCATGTACACGTACTAACTGCATGTTGTATGTTACATATACGCAGGCGCTACGTCGGTGTATAATCTGATAATGCTACATTTTACGGCCAAGTGTGGTCAATTCAAATGATTATAATTGGGGAAACTAAAATAGGACACGGGATCGGACCGAGGTATTATAAATCATAATCGAATAAATCAGAAAAACAAATGCTGAAAAGGTTTAAATTTTTCACAGAGGGTACAAATAAGCCAAATAATGGGTTTTCTTCCTGCAAAGTGAGAAGGAGGGGTGCTAGGGGCGGAAGCATTATTTCCGCCTTAACATTTTTGACAGGGGGCTAAAGCCCCAGACCCCCGCTTCCTACAACCTTGTATATTTGTTATGGATAACATCCCAGATTTCTCGCAATCAATAAGGAAAATTGAAAACCGGAAGTGCACGGTGGCTTTCACTTTTGAAGTTATTTACCTTTCCTCCAAGTGGTATATCTCTTGTTATCCCATCTCTTGTTAAACCCATCCTCCACCAACTGCATTGGCTTCCTATATGTGGAAGAATAAACTACAAGCTCTCACCCTCACATACAAAGCCATCCATGGTCTTGCTCCAAATTATATTTCCAACTTAATCACATTACAATTACCAACTCGCTCACTTAGATCTAACAGTGCTATTCTCCTAAAGCCGCCAAAAATTAACACCAAGACTTACGGTGAACGTTCTTTTCAATCTGCAGCCCCCAAACTCTGGAACATTCTCCCAATCTACATCAGAAATGCCCCTACTTTAGATATTTTTAAGAGTGTATTGAATACACATCTTTTCATGAGTTCCCTCATTGGACCTTGTAACTTTATCCTGCTTGTATCTTTTTAAGTATGGTGTTTTGTTCTCTTACTGTTTGTATCTTAAGGTTTTCTCATGTTATATTTGTTTATGTAAAGCGCATTGAGACCGTTTGGTATAATGCGCTATATAAAAATGTATCATTATTATTATTACTATTATTATTATCCCTTGGTTATTCTTTGTCTTATTTATGGGACGATACCTTTCCTTTAACTGGTATATCTCCATGATTATGCTTGTTATCCCTTGGTTATACTTTTTATCATTACATAGAATAGACACTGAAAATCACGATGTAGTACATCTTGATATTTTTACACTCGTAACCAAAGAAAATTTCCAAATCATGCATGAGTTCCTTTTTTCCTGTTTACATGGAACAGGAAATTAAATAGGTGGAACCAATTTCCGATTTTGGAAAAAGCAAAAGACAAAGAGATTTTTCTTAAAAAAAGGGAACACAAATTTTCAAAATCCCCAAAATAAAGGTAAAACTTCTATTTTTAAAAATTTTCCCCAGTCCTGCTTACCAAAGCGGTACGTTTATCAGTTTATCGAAAAATTAAATGTTCGTAATATTTTGGTGAAAGCTGGAAACCAGGTAGACCTAATGTTTGCAATCATGATTTGAAGAAATGGCATAATTCAGAACCATCATTCAAATGCCACTCATGGCCGCACGGGCCCATCTTACTCAGGGGAGCTGTGACTTTTTTTGCGAATCGAAAACCTATCAAAAAAAAAAGAAGAAAAAAACGCAATGAATAAAGAATATTTACTTTCGATGCCCAAAAATGGCATCAAATCAAACACAACGTTTGATGAAAAATGAAAATTCTTACGATACAATCTACTAAGATAAGCTCTGAGTTAACATAGATAAGCTCTGAGTTAACATAACTAAACACTGAACAAACTGAGATGACATTTTTTCACCAGAATAATTTGTAACACTAAAGCCATATATTTTCACACAGCTAACCGTTTTCAGAATTAAACTTATATTATTTCTATTTCTTTTCATATTTGATGATTGATATTGATCTAATATTCATTTGAATTATCAATTTCTTATTTTGTTTTACGGTGGCAAAATAACAATATTTTGAAAGGTACCGTGACGGGGCTTCGTCTCGGACCCCACATGCACAGCTACATCAATGATTTCAAAAAGATTTTTTTATTGAAAACAGAAACTTTTATTACATTTTTGCAAGATGATTTTTAACAAGCTTAATTTGAAAACCTCAACCCTGCGTCAGACCCTTTCTGAAGATTGATACA
Organism: Chiridota heheva; assembly: GCA_020152595.1. NCBI lineage: Eukaryota > Metazoa > Echinodermata > Holothuroidea > Apodida > Chiridotidae > Chiridota > Chiridota heheva. The sequence continues at coordinate 372,056 of JAIGNY010002864.1, forward strand.
ATGTCTCCTTCAATTTAGTAAAATTATTTTTCAAAACAAGTCTTTTTACTTTTAATTTATTCATTGGGAAACATTTCCTTCAAATTTGAAAACGGAAGATTGGAATATGCGTACTTACTCTTGTGGACTTCAAAATTGAAAAATTGTCAGGACTAGGTCTGATCAGGTCGGAATCAGTTATTAATCTTCTCATGAAAAATACATGTCCGATGGTTTTGAATAACCGAAGTGTTAATTTGAAAGCTTCTTGGCTTGTTGCCTCTGTGCCGTAAAGGCAAAGGGTTAATCGTCCATCATGTCCATCAGTCCATATTCTTACCTTTTCCCCTGAACTTGCTCCTAAGACCGTTCAACCTCTTCACCAAAACAGGGGCGTGGCCCCAAATTTGTTTTCAGCGGGCCAAGTACCACCCCCCTCTCCTTCCAATAATGATGATCTAATGAATAGATTTTGAAGATCCAGATTCCATAGCTTCTTTTTTTCCGGAAATCTTGAATTTTCGTGAAATCTCTTTTCTTAATTTCGAAAAATTTGTTTTTAATTTTTAAAAAGTTTCTATCAATTTTTTGAAGTTTTCCTTCACTTTTTGTAAAATATCCTTCATTTTCGTAGATTTTGCTCAAATTTTCAAGAAGTATTTTTTGGGCCGTAATAAGAGACCCATACATTTTTGTACTGAGGTTTCACAGTGTTGAGACAAATCATAAAATCTGGTCCCCCAATTTCAAATACTTTCCTACGCCGATGCATCAAAATCTTCTTTCAGAACTTTCAGAAAGGAAAATTGAAGAAAAATCGAAGGACTTCTTACTTACTATACTATAGTACTTACTATTACTATACTATATATATATATATATAATGTCCCCTGAAAAAAGAAAACAAGTTTGGGCAAATGTTATTGGATATATTTCTGTATTCGAATAAAAAAACTTAGAAAAGGGTCACAAAAGTGTGGAAAGCAAAGGAAAATGCTACCTGCATATTGTGCTGTTAGTTTTCGACCAATTTCAGTATTACAATTTTCTGGCAAAAACTTCTCTAGTAAATCCTACCAGTCAGCCAGATCCTACCAATCAGCCAGATCCTACCATTCAGCCAGATCCTACCAGTCAGCCAGATCCTACCAGTCATCCAGATCCTACCAGTCAGCCAGATCCTACCAGTCAGCCAGATCCTACCAGTCAGCCAGATCCTACAAGTCAGCCAGATCCTACCAGTCAGCCAGATCCTACCAGTCAGCCAGATCCTACCAGTCAGCCAGATCCTACCAGTCAGCCAGATCCTACTAGTCAGCCAGATCCTACCAGTCAGCCAGATCCTACCAGTCAGCCAGATCCTACCAGTCAGCTAGATTCTACCATTCAGCCAGATCCTACCATTCAGCCAGATCCTACCAGTCAGCCAGATCCTACCAGTCAGCCAGATCCTACCAGTCAGCCAGATCCTACCAGTCAGCTAGATCCTACCAGTCAGCCAGATCCTACCAGTCAACCAGATCCTACCAGTCAGCCAGATCCTACCATTCAGCCAGATCCTACCAGTCAGCCAGGTTCTACCAGATCCTACCAGTCAGCCAGATCCTACCAGTCAGCCAGATCCTACCAGGCAGCCAGATCCTACCAATCAGCCAGTGTAGCAGTCACGTGAAGTCACGTACTGGTTCCCCTTCACCAATTTTGCAGAAATAACGTAAATTCTGAAGATCTCTTGTATCCTCCCGGGCCACTTTTTGGACGATGACATCAAAATTCATGATTTTCTTTAGAGGATACATAGCTATGCCACTATACATGCCCGATTAAGAGTGGTGATTTGAAAATCATGTTATCAGCACCATGCCGAGTTGGAAGGACATGACTGTTATATCTAACCGAGTCGGATCTGATTTAGATGTCATATCTCTGATTTAAGTAAGCAGTACATCCGACATTTCACAGCACTGCCCGACCAAGATATAGGTACCCATGAATCATGTAGTCATTATCATGAATAGTCTAAATGGAAATTTGAAGATATTCAATGTTTGTAAGGGCACGTTCCTTCCCTGAAATAGCACTTGTTTGATCTGAAAAGGACACTTTTTCCACTAAAAAGGGTACTTTATAAAATTTTGCGAAAAGTGAGGAAACTATTATCTGATTATGCTCCCAGTTCCGCCGCTTTTGTCATCAAGATTCCGATAAATCACTCATTTTTACGGTGCATTCAAAATTTTACATCTTTGCCTGGCTAAAATTGGTGCCCAAGTAATATTATCAGCATCATGCCGAGTCGGGAGGCTTGGGAGGGAATTATAACCCCAATATATAGCAGTCGGCCATGATCAAGATAAATCACTGATTTAAACCGTACATTTGACCGTGACATTTTACATCCCTGCTCGACTAAGGTTGGTTCCCGCGGCCGACAGGGGAGCGCCCCCCGCCTCGTACGGTCATGTCATGATACCACTGCATGGTCTGATGTTCAAATGTTAATGGCAGATATCAAGGTGATGAAAGGGCGAGTAAGCAGTGCCCTTCCCCAATCCGTAACTTGAAGAAAAAAAAAAAGACTTCCAAAAAGTTATAATACCCCATAGACAGATAAAACTGTAGAAAGGTTGGTTCAAAGGTTCAGATATCGTCGCTTCGCGCTTTTAAGCAGATCGTCCACTTTTTGGTACATACAGTGGTGGACGGACGGATGTTAACTTTCTTAATTCATTTTTAGTATGGACGTACCCTTCACTTAAATTTATTATTTATTATAAAAACACAGTCGTTAGGCATTTGGCTGAAGTTAATGGCTATGTACTGTATTTTTGTTCAGGAAATGTTACCAAAATCTTCCAAACTGTCCAATAATTTGACCAAATTTCCCTTCAATATTACTTATTTTATGTTAATAATTTCTTAATGTTACCTCCCAATCGGGAAGAAAGCATGCAACCGGGAAGGAT
>JAIGNY010002864.1:377500-454811 GCA_020152595.1 Chiridota heheva
GTCTTTTGGCCATATTTGTGTTACTATTTATCTATCTTTAATAAGACAAGATATATGGAATGGTTTGCTTGAGTGGGTAGTTAGCTCCAATTCTGTTCACAATTTAAAAGTCAACATTGATAAGTTCTTTACTAACTCTGGACGTCTTTGATTATTATTATTATTATCATCATTATCATTTTGAGGTTGTTGTGGTGGTAGTGTTAGTTTGGGCTGTTTATGGGGTGATTCATCCTTCTTAGCCCGTCATCTTGTTATGTTATGTTATGTAGTCTAGAGGGAATATAGATATTCGATGTTTTTTAGGGCACGCTCCTTCTCTCAAAAGGGCAAACTTTATCGTGTGTGAGCAAAAAGTCAAAGCATATGAAAATATTTGTTTCCTGTATGATTATCTAAAAAGGCTTGCCGCGTCGCGTTCGGTGTGTTACGGCCTTAACAATAAGTTTATGCGCTTAGCTCTAAACAGAAGTGACTGGAGGGCCATGATCGGTCTGTCCCAGACTCGGTACCTAGAGAGAGAGAGGGGAAAGGGGGGGACATGTGCTCAGTTCCCCTCGCCTTTGTCAGCAGGCCCGTAGCCAGGACATTTCTGAGCGTAAGAGGCAGATTCTCCATAAACCCCACATATGTGTTATGCTTTTCGTATGATTTTTTGAACTACGGGCCTGTTTGTAACGGGTGAGCCTTTATTATAATTATCCGATTGGACTACCTTAACGCCCATGATCTTTTGTTAACATTAGTACATACAAATTGAACGTGTGTTTACATAAGTAACACGCACGTACGACACACACTGGTGCGTTTATACGCTCAAGGCTGCATCGAGGATGCAGATACGCACTCAAAATATGTCAATAATTTCTTTACGCAAGCGTTGTATTTTCTTTTTGGTTAGAAATGATGCTGACGTGCGTGTTACATGTTTGTCAAGACGCTCGCAGAAAATGTGTCAGAACTTTAGTTTTGAAAGAAAAATGGGTAACCTTTTAGGAAAGAAATTGAGTTATTACGATAATTACAAGGTGTAAAACAAATTCAAGTTTTCGTGTCAGGTGTAATCTTCATACCGAAAATCAACTGAACTGAGCCCATTGACTTTGTTTAAGCGTGTAAAATGATTATGCATGTAATCGTTCATACTCTAAATCAAAGATTTACAGCGAATGAGGGTCGAACAGGGATACTGTCTATTCACTTGGTCGGTGCAACGTTGCTTCTGGAAGATTACGTCATTTTCAGGCGTGAAAACAAAGCTTTTCGCGATAAACGCAAGCCGTATACCTTTACTTTACAATGCAGGCTGAATGCGCGCGGTTGCTATGCGGTCTGATGACCTCAGGTCACATTTCTGTTTCAAAGCTAAACTTACTAACAGTACACAACAGTAACACTTGTATTGCTGTTGTATTGCTAATTAGTTTTTTTTTTGTCCTCTTGAAATTTTTTGCCGACTTAACCGATTCAGATTCAGATTTCCAACCAAGTAAATAACCCTGGTTTGACTCTCCTAGGCCAGTAATATGGCCTAATCTGTAATATGAGTATGACTATCAGCTATGACTTAGTATGAATATGAAGATTGTCAACTGATGATAGTGATAGGACTAGCCTAGGTTTCCTAAATGTTCCCTTTTTTATTTTTAAATTGTGTTTCAGGAACAAAAATATTAAAGCTCAACATTTTGCGACAAGCGCATTCTTCCCATGATTCTTCTAATTTTACGCGGCTGCAATTAGGCCAGCCTACATCCATGACAACTTGCTTATCGTTCAAAACTTGATCTTCCAGTTGAGTTAGGCCTACAAATACATTTTACGGTAAGTCTGCTTTTGTTAATTTTGCACAAAATATATATTTTGGGCCTACCTAGGCCTAGGGCCTAGGTAGGCCAAGGCCTTCCATAATTGTTGACATAAAATTATGTAGGCCAAGTAACGTTAGAGTTTCGCGAAAAACTTGATTTGATAAAAACGCAAGTTGTAGTAGGCTACTAATGTTACAAATCTTCATTGCAAAATAAGATATTTATGGCTAGGCCTAAATACCCATTGTAAGCATACGGAAATAAACGGAATTCGGCAATATCTTTCTTTTCTCCCCTCCATGAGCCTACCAACTTTTTGTAGCCTAGGCCTACACCAAGTTGTAGCCTACACGGTGTTATTAGTGAGATAAACATCTCTCAGTATGCCCTTGGGCCTACTTGCTATTGCTACACACCTACTTGCAATACTGAGTGAGACAACCTAACACAAACTCCCATTGGGATTTTCATTTTGACCTATCATACGACCAACACTTTTAGAAATTATGATGGCAAAACCTTTAAAGATACAACTGATGAGCTACCAATTTGATGACAATTATATTGTAAACTTACCAAATACATTTTTATCTCCTTATATACAATACAAAATAATGAAATTGATTGATTTTCGGAGCTAATTGTTTACTTTGACAACTTTGTCCGTCTGACTGGCGACGGGCGTACAAAAGTAATGCACAGCTCAGGCCAGATTACCCTGGCGAGTTAGTTTTCAGATGTTCGCACTCACAATTTTCTTCGAGAGACAAGTCACCAGCGCGAGAAAAAGTTTATATCACATATTACGATGGAGGAGCATGTTTGATATGCAATAAAATATCATTTAAGCGAAATAAAGAAAAGTGGCAAAACGGTAAAAAAAATATTTGGGAAAAGAATTTAGGCCTATACAACTCAAAGAAAGTCTAGCTTAGTCAATAATTGTTCTTCAGGCAATTATTGCATATTTGTTTTAATGAATTTCATGTCCATGTCGTGATGCTCAATACATAAGTGTAGGAATGGGGAGGGCAGGGGAACGGTGCCCCACACAAAAAATGAATAAAGTGCCCCTTTTGAAATTAAAAAGTTCACCTCAATTACTGTCGAAGGTGAAGAATTTTATGGCGGATACTTTTAAACAAATATTACAAAAGTGCCTTTTCAAAATAAATACCGCTTGGGCTCAGAAATTCTATCTACTGGGTGAGGAAGGGAGGGGGGGGGTGAAATTTTCATTTATTTAAAAAAAAAATGAAACCAAGACGATAACTGTTTTGTCAATTAAATTGTAAACCTGTAACAAAATATTTCGTTCAAACGAAATTCATATATTTTGGCTCAGTAATTGCCATATCCCTTACCCTGGACCAATTCAGCCTCATGACGCATAGCAACATGAAAAGTGGGCAGAATTTTCCTATCGTAAGTGGGGCAAAATCAAAAGTTTGGGGGGACAAAATCACGCTAAAATGCAAAAAATACCCCTACAAAAGGTACATTTTCGGGAACAGGGTGTGTGTGTGTGGGGGGAAGGTGGCCTTCCTTTCAATTTTCCTCTCAAATCCCGCCTGTGCGCATGAACAACGGTGACCAATATGGTTACTATTTTCGTTTACATTCACCATGTGGTATATGTTACGTATTGTTGTCAGATCTCGTTCATACTTTTAGCATCCAAGCTTTGTTGTTATTGGTACGCACGCTAGTTGTTCGATTTAGTGGTGTTTGCCTTCGGATTCTTTTGATGCTTGGGTGTTCGCAGTGTATTCAATTAATTAGGTACAGACACTTTAACGCTTTGTACAGTGAACCATTGTGGAGAAGGCTCAGTGACATAGTTTCTTATTTTAACCAATTTGCAACAGCCATTGAGGTTTAAAACGTAGGTGCCCATTAGGTTTAAGTCTTTTTAAATATGTTCATGCTATTTTTACATAGTAGGACGAATTTTTTAACTTATAATTACAAAAGGCAACAGCCACAAATTCGTCGCATAAAGGCTTATTTTAAGCTGCGCATCGTCAATATTCGGTTACGCTATTATGTTGAGCAATGCAAACGTTTTCCACGTTATAATTTGCACAACGACTTCTGACTGTGTAGAGCCAATGCATATGGCTACTGTACACAGTCATATGTTATCTGACTAATATGGTGTAGGCCTATCTACTGTATCAGTCAGGGAATAAATCATAATGGCACTGAAAGATATTGCTGATATTGCCAATTTAACAAAAATGGAGGGTCTTAATAGTCAAATTTTATACTGAGATCTGACCAACAGTGCATGATAATACTATTAGATCCAGTTGGCCTAGTCCTAACTTCAACGCTAGGCCTAACATAACAATAACGTTACACAAGAAATACAATTTCTTTGATGATATTGAGAAATGTCCCTAAAGTTTTAGGAAGTTGTACATAGTGTTTGCACCGGATCCAAAAATCGGACCTCCCCGACCTGCATTATTGGACAGGTATCCGGGTATTTGATGTACCAACAAAGCATAATCAATATTTTTCTCGGAAGTAGTATATGTGTTCAAATCTAACAGTTGCGTTGTAAAATCTTGTGATATTTCTTGTTTTTCAATCGTACCTTTGTTTTTGTGAATAAAGAAGGAGAAGACATATGTTTTTTGTCTCTTTATATACCCGTCTTCATAAAATACCGTAAAATAATGATATACGCACTTTCTCGAAATTTCACAGGACGGGTCACTTGGTATTCTGGAATATTAAATACACGATACCACCTCATTAACGCTATGCTGGGAATTACTGACTGATTCCACTGTTCTGTTACATGCACGCTCAGTAACATGTAACAATTTCATTTAAACACAACTTGTGATTGGTTCATAATTTTTTTTTTTCAGCAAACAGCGGACACGCTTTCAAAACAGTTTGGTAATGTACAACCACAATGTATTTTTTCTACAGCATATTACACACACACAGCTTGTTGCGCCCTGGTTTGGATATTTTTTTACAGCTAAGTTTAGAGAGTTTAAGTTTTGCGCTACTAGTACATGTAGTACTACTATCGTACATACGTTACTACATGTAGCCACATCGCTCATTCATTATCTTTTCTGCAATCTGTGGAAATATTTTATAATCGTTTTATTGTATTGCGTTGGAATAGAAATACACTATAATTCTTGTAAGTTAATATTTATTCTTTTTAACATACAATTCTAAAACAAAACAGTCTGCAATTGGTAATATTATGAAAATCCATACCCGGGTTGTATTTTCGGAACCAGGTAACAATAGTGTCGGTCGGGTACCCGGGTATTTCTGGTACCCGTGTAAACACTAGATGTACACTGCTTTCAGGAAATCCATCTGACGGTAGTGAATTCTGGTTGTAGGCACATGGAGGGAAGAAATGAAAGATATTGCTGTTGATTTTAGTGACAACGACACACAGGTATATCCTCTTCGGACCTCGCTGCTCTTAGTAGTGATCATGACAACAATTTGTTTAGGATAGATCAGAATATTTACAACTGCATGTTTTAGCTAATCCTCATGTGACAACGTGGTAACAGTTTGAAGTTGACCAAAGAGTTCTCACGGATATATATTTGGCATTTGATCTGTTCGCAAAGAGTTGTTAATGAGTGGAATGGTTTGCCTGAGTGTGTAGTTAGCTCCAATTCTGTTCACAATTTCAAAGTCAACATTGATAAGTTTTTTACTAACTCTAGGCATCTTTGATTTCTTTGATTTTTTTGTGGTGGTGGTGGTGTTAGTTTGGGCTTTTTATGGGGTGATTCATCCTTCTTAGCCAGTAATCTTGTTATGTTATGTTAACTTGTAATCTTACCTAAGTGTAAGCTTGGAAAATGAGGAAAACACAAATATAATACAAGTACTTATAGATTGCTTCCCCCAAATGATGTAGGCCCTAATTATTATTTTAATGTAGAACTACATGTAGTACTAGGCTCCTTTACATTTATAGGTTGGACTTATAATATTTGAGGCCACACTTGAAATGGCAACCATAGGGGTTATTAGTGTTAGGCTGCATAGGAAAAAAACGTGCACATTTTTGGTCATGAAACTATTAAAAATGGCAATACAAATACCTGAAACAGTCAGTTTCTTCACTCATATTGAAGCCCACAGACTTTGCTTACAACTTACATTTATAAATGTAAATGTATTTTACTCGTACCCAAATATGCAGACCTGCTGCATTATGCACCCACCTGTCAATTGTATGATGCACTCCTCGACCCTCTGGAAAGGTGCGTCATGTCCAAGTGTGCGTCGTACATTCACTTTCCTTGATGCACCCCTGTGTAGTAAAACGGATGCACCATTGCATGATATTGACTCACCTCTAAATACATTTTGGACTTACCATTTAATGACAATGATGGACCCTTTGACGCACACATGAATGTTGTCATTACAGTACTGCTCACATAAAACTAGCGCACATTCAAGTATGTTCGTAAATGTACTAAAATATACTTGCTTTAAAGTTTGTGTTTCAACAGTAAGGTTGTGACTGTTTTCCGTTTAACCGTTTACCCACCCGTTTGTGCTATTATCCGTTTAGGAAATCATACTCCATGTACATGTAATCTAATGTTATTTCAATTCTTATGTTTGTTATTTAAAAGTTTGAATACATTTACGAAAATCCAACCTTTTTCTTCTTGTGTCAATCTTTGCCCACTAAGTTATTGCCTTCTCATTTCACCTGGGGTCCATATGCATAGTGCAATGTATTTCCACGGTACCTGGAATGGAACACAGCTAGCTTTCACTCGTAAGGAAGGCCCAGGCTAGTTCTCGTTTACATAACCCTTCAAATACACACACACAAAAATTTTGCCCATCCATTTACTATCAAATCACAGTACATACAGTATCCCCCAATCACTGGCAGCCACATGCACACCTTTTGCTCACAGCCATGCTGTAACTCCTAATAAGTTCATGGGGATACCGTAACGTACAAACTTGTATTGCAGGGATATGTCGCTTAAAGATTTTTTTTTTTGGTAACTCAGTAATAAGTGGAGCAATCCATGTTGGAATGTTCAACCAATCAAACATCAGTGAATCTTGGGTAAACCATTCAGTAAGTGACGCTTGTTTCTGGCATGTTACATTCCATTCAGGAGGTTAGAATGTTAAACTTTAGTGGCTTATGGTGAGAAAGTTTTAGTGTGATGGTGAATGTACATGGCATTACATAAGCCTGGAGTTGTTACTTAGCAACAAATACCTGGTTTATGTTCTGAATCACAAATCCAGACCAACATATTTAAACCGCCATTTCAAAGTACTGACTCACAGAAGTGGTTGATGATTGAAATGTTAATACGATGAATATTTTTAGCTTGGGGGTTGGGGCTTGCCTTTTAAATTGCAATTTAATTTGCCTGCGACTTTCACTTCAATTTGAAAGTAGAGGTTATCGGAAATGTACTAACATTTGAGTGCACTAATATTTTATTATCATGGTAATTATTATTATTATTTTAATATTTAGCATGGGACTGTTCATGTTGTCCTTATATTTGCAGGCTCACCCCCCAACCCTCCCATATGAATGCCGAGGTATTGTGGAATTGCTGTGTGTGTTCGAACACATGCAGCATATATTACGGCCAATTTGGCCTTCTTAACTTTGCTGACAGTGCTTGGATTATATCAGGATTATTGAAAATAAAGTTTTGCTTTGTTTTAATTTATTTTGCAGAATTTGTTATGGTATGTTCCTTTAATATTTTCTTTAATAAAAAACTAGGTTTTTATTATGCAGTATTGTGATTTTTTGTTTGGTTGTTTTAATTTTCTTGAAGAAGATATCTCATCATGTGTAATGAAAATGATTGAATCCTGGTGATGTGCGTTCCCTTTCCAATAGTACCATTTATTTTCCATGAACCTTTGTCTTACATTTATTAGTTAGGATATAAATTTACCACTATCGTTTCCACTTGTTTATAGTTTTTACCCCGATCATGGAAATGCAATCCAGCCTCAAAAGGACAGTTGGCTTTGCAAGTTTGCATGAGGGAATAACCGGTACATGCATGTACGTGTGAGCATGTGAAGAGTATAGTATATTATGTGACTGGATAATTATGTCATCACTTATGGTTAAGCGACCGTAATGGTGGTGGTTTTACATTTATAAAAAAAATGCTAACCGTCACAACCTTAGTTCCATCTATATCAGGACCATAGCAGACCTCTGATTATTGGAGGGACAGAGACATAACCTTCATCCATCTTTGTCCAGGGCATTGTTTAGCTTAAAATATATCAACTTATATGGCATTGTTTTTCTTAAAATCTTTGTCCAGGGCATTGTTTAGCTTAAAATATATCAACTTATATGGCATTGTTTTTCTTAAAATATATTACCTTATTATACCACTATGTAGATTATTGAGGGGAAGGGGGAGAGAGATCCCGGCCCCATGGACCTATACTCGCGGCCCTGCCCATAACTATAAACTATATGTTGAATATGATTAGGGGACTGTAGTAGGCCTATACCTCAATGTTCTATTAATATCGATATTTTTTGGTGTCTGTAGGATATGTATACGTATCTTCATGGGACATACAACATATAAAATTCAAACGTAAAATGTTAACACAATGAAATTCATGCTGAATAATGATGATGGTCTTTAAATATAAATATATAAATTTGATATGCAAGCACACAAAGTGGAGTCAGGTTGAATGCACCCCACCCCAAATTCCCCAAAACACACCCACACACACGCACATCTTATAAGCATATGCTTTCGAAACACACTTTTATCTCAAAATATTGATTTATTATTATTAAAGAAGTTCTCTTTGTATATGCTAGTGTGTTGGGAGGGTGCGGGACTGGTGGAGGAGGGAGGAGGGTGGGGAAGGAGGTGGGGGCATTTCTAAGACCGCTTGACCGGTTATACATGCAAGGATAGGCGTATACTTCCTTAATACAAGTACACAACAAGAGAAGAAACATCTTTATGATTCCTATGGCAGACTTGACAGTATATGAAATGCAATCGAGTAAAAAGAATGAAAAAAGAAAATTCATTGAAGTAAATATAAAGCAAATGAATATTAAGAAACAAGAATGCTTGAGTCAAGTAATAATGATAAAGTATACTTTTCTTTCTAAGAAGAAAGAAACAAGAGAGAGAAAATGAAACATAGGTCTTAGATTTTCAAGGAATAAAAGAAGAACATATGACCGAACATCAAAACAGTGCAAAACTTCACTGCTTTAATAATTCTTGTAAAACAAAAGGAGTGGGGGAGGGGATGGCAGAAAGGGGTGGGTATGGGCCCTGGGGTAAGTGAGAACGCATCCGATTTCATGGCCGTTGAAATTCAAGAAATTTGGGGCGGGTAATACCACCTACATTAGTATTCAAATTGCTTCAAAGTGACAGATTAAAAAAATATGCCTCCAACAAAAAGTTAAAAGCCATTTTGCATTGATTTTAATGTAGGAGTTAATGGGAGTTTCCACCATGTAACGGTCGATTATCGACGTTATGTTAGAGCAAAGGTCAATTTGATCACAGCATATTGTTAAAGAATACATTTTGTATTAAAATTACAAAAATAAGCGATCACATACACATATTCAAAAAATGTTACGCTGGGCTTGATAGACCTCTTAACTTTATGCATTTTACATTCAAGCAAACGGAAGGTACGATTGTTCATGTTATAATTGGCCTTAGGCCTTTTGTGTGACTGAGCAATAAGATAAGTTTTCAAATTGTTCAAATAAAAAGTATGTCGTGATCTCCGGCGTTTTTAAAGCATTTTTTTGTAAACTGAAGAGAAACTATCCCAGCAAACGTTTCATTGTTTGTGTGTTGGGCCTTCAGTACAGTATACGTGTATGATGACTTTTGTGTACCAGTTCCACTATTGCACAACGTGTACCGACATTGACGGACGCACCTCTTGTACTTACAGTGACGCACTTAATGTGTTCTGTAGACGCACTCAGCGTCAGATTGTTTTTTTTGGATGTGATGCACCCTTGACGCGCCCTTCCCGGTGGTCGTAAGGTCCATCTTACAATAGACAAGTGCATTATTTGGGTACAAGAAATTTAATCTTTAAAAAGAAGTTTCATTTCTGTCTCCCATATGTCTATTTCATTTCAATACTCAAAATTGTTATGATAAGAAAAAATCTTATTTCCTTTTGCACAGTTAGATAAAAAAACAACTAAAAAAACAGATACATCAATTGCAGACCAAAGATGGATCCACTTTATGCTGCAATGAGCTTATTTCGGCGGCGGAAATTTGAGGCTTGTGTTGATGCATGTACTCAGATTCTGGAGCGAAATCCCTATGATCAGGTAAGGACTTGACATTTAAAGGTTTAAAAGATTGATGTGCTGCAGTTCTTAGAAACTGACATTTCTCATAGATTGTAATGCAATCAATTTGAATCATTCAGGCCACCAACAAACCAGATATTTTTAAAATTTTCCCCCTTCCTCATCCACAAGGCGCTCCATGGCCTTGTCTTTTGCCACACCAATTCTCCCCTCCCACATCACTGCCGGCTATCTGAGAATCCCAGTTTCCCTCTACATTCCCAACCTCCACTGTCATAAGTGCCAGAGGTATGACCATGGAAAAAACTCCTGCCGCAGCTAAGCGCGCTATGGCAACTGCAGCCTCGGACTGTGAGAGCGCCTCTTGCACCAATACTCCACACTGCACCAATTGCGATGGTACTCACCGTCACTCCTTCTTAAAAACTGCCCTACCTGGCTTCAGGAAACACAGATAATTAAACTAAAACTCTTAATCCCAGTACCACTTACCCAGAGGCCAGGAAGCAATTCCTTGTTTTCCTCAACACCAAACCTTCCTACTCAAGCAGTCTCCTCAAACACTAATACCGCCCCTAACACAACTAAAACTGTCTCACATGCCCAAATCGACCTCACCTGGCTCTTCTTACTGAGTTCTAAGCCCATCACCTTTGCCAACAACCCAACCACACACATTACACGTACCACCTCCACCACCACCTCTCTCCCCAACCTTCCTTTCTTTTCTAAGACCTCCCCTGTCCCCTACGCCAACCTCAAATGCCAACAAATCCAAGCCAACTTGGCCAACAAACAACAAATCAACAAACAGCCCACCATCCAAACCCACATGTATGACACTGAAGAGAACATGGATTGTTCGATCACGAACTCACCGAACTTACTTCTCGTCCAATTTTGAAAAAGATCCTCTCCCCAAAAAACAGGGACAGATCCAAAGAAACAGGGACAGATCCAAAGAAACAGGGACAGATCCAAAGAAACAGGGACAGATCCAAAGAAACAGGGACAGATCCAAAGAAACAGGGACAGATCCAAAGAAACAGGGACAGATCCAAAGAAACAGGGACAGATCCAAAGAAACAGGGACAGATCCAAAGAAACGGGGACACATCCAAAGAAACGGGGACAGATCCAAAGAAACAGGGACAGATCCAAAGAAACAGGGACAGATCCAAAGAAACAGGGACAGATCCAAAGAAACAGGGACAGATCCAAAGAAACAGGGACAGATCCAAAGAAACAGGGACAGATCCAAAGAAACAGGGACAGATCCAAAGAAACAGGGACCGATCCAAAGAAACAGGGACAGATCCAAAGAAACGGAACAGGGACAGATCCAAAAACTGGACAGATCCAAAGAAACAGGGACAGATCCAAAGAAACAGGGACAGATCCAAAGAAACAGCGACAGATCCAAAGAAACAGGGACAGATCTAAAGAAACAGGGACAGATCCAAAGCAACAGGGACAGATCCAAAGAAACAGGGACAGATCCAAAGAAACAGGGACAGATCCAAAGAAACAGAGACAGATCCAAAGCAACGGGGACAGATCCAAAGCAACGGGGACAGATCCAAAGCAACGGGGACAGATCCAAAGAAACGGGGACAGATATAAAGCAACGGGGACACATCCAAAGAAACAGGGACAGATCCAAAGAAACAGGGACAGATCCAAAGAAACAGGGACAGATCCAAAGAAACAGGGACAGATCCAAAGAAGCAGGGACAGATCCAAGGAAACAGGGACAGATCTAAAGAAACAGGGACCGATCCAAAGAAACGGGGACAGATCCAAAGAAACGGGGACAGATCCAAAGAAACGGGGACAGATCCAAAGAAACGGAACAGATCCAAAAAACTGGGACAGATCAAAGAAACGGGGACAGATCCAAAGAAACAGGGACAGATCCAAAGAAACAGGGACAGATCCAAAGAAACAGGGACAGATCCAAAGAAACAGGGACAGATCCAAAGAAACAGGGACAGATCCAAAGAAACGGAACAGATCCAAAAAACTGGACAGATCAAAGAAACAGGGACAGATCCAAAGAAACAGGGACAGATCCAAAGAAACAGGGACAGATCAAAGAAACAGGGACAGATCCAAAGAAACAGGGACAGATCCAAAGAAACAGGGACAGATCCAAAGAAACAGGGACAGATCCAAAGAAACGGAACAGGGACAGATCCAAAAAACTGGACAGATCCAAAGAAACAGGAACAGATCCAAAGAAACAGGGACAGATCAAAGAAACAGGGACAGATCTAAAGAAACAGGAACAGATCCAAAGAAACAGGGACAGATCAAAGACAGATCCAAAGAAACAGGGACAGATCCAAAGAAACAGGGACAGATCAAAGAAACAGGGACAGATCCAAAGAAACGGGGACAGATCCAAAGAAACGGGGACAGATCCAAAGAAACGGGGACAGATCCAAAGAAACAGGGACAGATCCAAAGAAACAGGGACAGATCCAAAGAAACAGGGACAGATCCAAAGAAACGGAACAGGGACAGATCCAAAAAACTGGACAGATCCAAAGAAACAGGAACAGATCCAAAGAAACAGGGACAGATCAAAAAACAGGGACAGATCTAAAGAAACAGGAACAGATCCAAAGAAACAGGGACAGATCAAAGAAACAGGGACAGATCCAAAGAAACAGGGACAAATCCAAAGAAACGGGGACAGATTCAAAGAAACGGAACAGGGACAGATCCAAAAAACTGGACAGATCCAAAGAAACAGGAACAGATCCAAAGAAACAGGGACAGATCAAAGAAACAGGGACAGATCCAAAGAAACAGGGACAGATCCAAAGAAACGGGGACACATCCAAAGCAACAGGGACACATCCAAAGAAACAGGGACAGATCCAAAGAAACAGGGACAGATCTAAAGAAACAGGGACAGATCTAAAGAAACAGGAACAGATCCAAAGAAACAGGGACAGATCAAAGAAACAGGGACAGATCCAAAGAAACAGGGACAGATCCAAAGAAACAGGGACAGATCCAAAGAAACAGGGACAGATCCAAAGAAACAGGGACAGATCCAAAGAAACAGGAACAGATCCAAAGAAACAGGAACAGATCCAAAGAAACGGGGACAGATCCAAAGAAACGGGGACAGATCCAAAGAAACAGGGACAGATCCAAAGAAACGGGGACAGATCCAAAGAAACAGGGACAGATCCAAAGAAACAGGGACAGATCCAAAGAAACAGGGACAGATCCAAAGAAACAGGGACAGATCTAAAGAAAAAACAAGCAAACCATACCCAACAGATCTTCTCCTGATAATCCCCGCCTCCTAATGGCGTTCAACAGAAACAATTACAATGACACTAACAATATTATACAATGGAACATCAGGAGCCTTATGGCCAACTCGGAAGAAATTGACCCTCTGGCCACTACCTTCAACCCAGTTGTCTTCTGCTTACAAGAAACCTTGAAAACCGCTGACCATTATTCCCTCAACAACTTCTCTACTATAAACATAAAGAGGACACCAGCAGCCTGTGGGGGCGTCTCCATTCTTGTTAGACACGATATTTTACACAGCCCTATTCATGTGAAAACCAACCTTCAGGTCATCTGTATCTCTATCTTTCTTCACTCTTTGCAATTTTACCCCCACCCACGCAAAGTTCAGCCAACCAGCCTTTTATCTCTTAGCTCCCCTTTCCTTTCATCCTTCTTTCTGACTTTAACGCTCACAACACTCCCCTGTGGAGCTCCAATACCACCACCCTTAGAGGCAAGCTCGTCGAAAATATTCTTTGAATGCACAGCCTCTCCTTGCTCAACACTAACCCCCCAACCTACCTTCACCCTGCCACAGGCTTCCTTACCTGTATTGACCTGTCTCTCTGTTCCCTCAAGCTCCTTGATTTTAGCTGGAAGGTCACTGCTGACCTCTGTGGTAGTGACCATTACCCTCTCCTAATTCATTCCAACCTTCTGACCCCCACCAACGACACCCCCCAACTGGAACCTTAAGAAAACCAACTGACCCCTTTTCAAAACCCTCTGCAACTCACTTCTCCCCCCATCTCTTCGAGGGTGAGAACTCCATGTCAAACTTCAGTAACATCCTTATCAACATCACCACCTGCTCCATTCTCCAAACCCCCTAATCACCCCCAACCCCTGGTTTAATAATGACTGCAAAACCGCCATCAAGAACAGGAAAAAATATCCTCCGAAACTTTAAACAAACCTGACCACCCACAACCTCAACTGCTTTCGCATCAGCCATGCCAATGCCAGGCAAACTATCAAGGACAGTAAAACCAACACTTGGAACAACTTCATCTCTTTTTTCACCACCAACATCCCCACTTCGAAGATTTGGAGTATTGTTAACAGCTTCCACTGCAGGATGGGCAAGTCTCCCATCTTCCATCTCTCCTGGAACGGTAATCTTCTTACCCGGAAAAAGGATATTGCTAACCACCTTGCCGCCTCTCACAGCAACATCTCGTCCTCTGCCAACTACCCCAATGCTTTCAAAGCCAAAAAGCTCGCGACGAAACCCGCAGTATTACCTTTCCCTCCTGATGACATTGAGAACTACAACACCCTTCTCACCCTACCTGAATTAAAGTAAGCCATCCACGACACTGGCTGTACCTTCAAGAGCCCAGATAACATCCTGTACCAGTTCCTGAAACACCTCCCCAACAAGGCCACTTCTACCCTCCTTAGCATTCTCAACTACATTTGGTCCACTCCTTTCCCCCAATCTAGAGGACAGCTATCATCACCCCCAGCTATCAAACCGTGGAAGGAAAGCACCGACCCCTTCAGCTACTGCCCCATTGCCCTCACCTGCTGTCTCTGTAAAATTATGGAAATTATCATTAACCAGAGACTAAACTGGTTCCTTGAGACCAACAGAATCTTCTCCCCTTACCAAAGTAGCTTCCAGAAATGTCACATACCTTTGACCAGTTAATAACACTTGACACCCCTATCCTAGTATCCTTTGCAAAAAGGAACACCTCTTAGCCATTTTTTTTGACCTCGAGAAAGATTTTGACACTACTTGGAAATACGGCATTGTGGTGTAAGCCACATCCTCTCCAACCCCTACCCCCAAGAAGAGGGCGTCCCCCAAGGCAGCATCCTCTCCCCTACTCTCTTCAACATGAGCATTAAGAACTTTGCGGACAACCTTGGCTCCAACACCAAATGTGGACTTCACCATCTTTTACTCCTTTTCTATCTTTTCACTCGTCAAAAATAGGCTCTGACTTAGCCCCAACTGGCTGCAAGACTGATGTAACAATAACGGTTTTAAATTCTCCAAAGACAAGACAGTCTGCATGCACTTCTGTCATTTGAACAGCCTTCACCCCAACCCAAAGTTCCAAACCTCATACTCAACGTCAATCACATCCCTAAAGTTGACCACACTAAGTTCCTGGGTCTAACTTTAGACCCCACGCTCTCCTACAAGAAACACATCACCAACCTGAAACAGAAATGCAACAGCTCCCTCATAATTCTCCGCCTCTTCTTCAACACCACTTGGGGTGTGGACCCCCATGCTCTTCTCAAAATCTTCAAGTTTACCATTCGTGCCAAGCTTGACTATGGCAATATTGTCTACTGTGCAGCTCACAACTCTTACCTCAACCATTTCAACACCATCAAAATAAAGCCCTCAGGCTTTTCCTGGGTGCCTACAGGATCTGCCTCATCACCAGCCTTCATGTTGAAGCCAACGAACCCCCTTTCTTGCTAAAGTGTAGAAATCTTATCCTTTCCTATGCTTTTAGAGCCCTCGCCAACACCTAAAACCTTGTACCTCATTAGGTATCCCAATTTCTTCACCCTCCTTGAGAGGACTAAAACCCTATCCCCTTCCTTCAGATAACCCATCAAACCCGATCTTCATCATCTCGGCATAAACCCTGCCACTCTTGGCACCTTCTCCTGGCCCACTTTTCCTCTCTGGGCCACCTCCCTTCCTTCCACCCACATGGGCATCTCCAATCATCACAAAACCCAAACCAGCTCCAACTTCTTCATCAACCACAACCAAATCAAAGACCAACTCTTAAACTACACCTCCATTTATACTGATGGCTCTAAAGAAGGCGACAAGACAGCTGCTGCTGCCGCCATCCAAGAGATCACCCTTTGTAGTAGGCTTCTCAACTACTCGTCCATCTTCTTGGCTGAGGCCAAGGCCATCTTTCTTGCCCTTAATTCCCCGCCCAACCATTTTGCCATCTTCTCAGATTCCATTTCTGTCCTTCTTTACTCAACCTTAAGTGGGATAAGCCCACGTCCCACCTCTTCCTCTGTAAACTCCTTTCGCCCCCCTCTGCAGGAAAAGTATTCTTTTCTTTTGGACACCAGCCATGTTGGCATCCTCGGCAATGACAGAGCTGATTCAGCCACTAAGCTTGCCCCCAACCTCCCCCTACCCCCTTTCTCAAAACCCTTTCTGACATCAAACCGCTTATGGCTTCCCCTGTTCGTTACCGCTGGCAAACCTCATGGGACTCCCAAATTGATAACAAACTCCACGATATCCAGCTCACCATTTCGACCAAACCCACCATCCACAATCTCTCCCATATCGACAACATCCACATAAGAATAGGTCTCCCACCTCCTTACTGGCTCCCCAACCGTCTGCAATAATTTTACCCCTTTTTTTTACACCTTCCTCTTTCGATCTCAGCTTCCTGGCTCTTAGCCCCCATTCTTCTCTCAGACTCCCATTCTTCTCTCAGACTTTTCTTTTCTTCCTACCACTGGAATGATCTAACCTCTCAGGCACATTTGACCCTCGCTGTCGTGGTGCTATTAAACCCTCATCAAACAAACATAGATTGTAATTTTGTTCAGGGTGGGTTTGCTTGTATTCATGTATGACACATGCTGGATATAGTTATACCAAGTTTATAGTCCCCTTTGTAGCAAACCAGGTGAAACTTGACCTGCTACTGCTTAGTCCCATGAAAAGAACTCCACACTCGTTTGCTGTTTAAGGGGTCATAATATACAGTATTTTCAAAAAAGGGTAAAATAAGTCAAAAATAAAGGTTAAGTGTTCCCTGTCAATTTGTGTTTGACAGTAATTTCATGATAGTTTGTACAAATTAATAGTTAATCTTTAAAAGAAAATAATTATTTAAATTATGGTTTTTTTCTTTTCATGTCTATGATGATTTACAGAACATGCATTTTTTGTACCTTTTCTCTTAAGAATATAACTTTTCACAGGATTTTCCCAATTTATTTTGAATTTTTAAGTTATTGCAATATTTGAAGTGAATACTGTTTGCACATGTTTGTTGTGATGATAACATGTTACAATGAGTGCAGGTCCGTTTCTCTGAATTATACAAATCGTTGGTCAGTGTTACTGCAGAAGAAATTTGGAACCTCAATTATGTTATCATGATTTGTGTAGTATAGAGGCAATAAGTAAGACAAAATTGATTACCTCATGGAGGTAGGAGAGACCTCCATGACACAGCTCTGGTGATGATGAAGGATTGGATTGCTTTTCATCTATTTTGCGGTATTCAAAGGTCTCATGCATATAGCAGTATATATCATATTAAGGAATGATGAATCAAACCTTGTCCACAATAAATAATGAAATAAGATTGAGTATAAGTATCCTAATTAGAGATCTGTAAAAGAAAAACTGGTTTTTCACTTTGAATGATCTTTCATCTGCAGTACGTATACCAGAGATGGGAAACTCTTAAAGAATGGAAAGAAAGTTTTGAATGTTTGCTTTTGCCAGTTATATAATCAACAATAATTGTTGATGTTAACACATTATTTGTATTGTCCATGCTGTAGTCTGCTTGGTGTCTGAAGATGAGAGCTCTGACCCAAGAGGTCTACGTGGATGAGGTTGAGGTGGATGAGGAGGGCATTGCAGAGATGATCATGGATGATAACGTCATAGCTCAAGTTACCCGTAAGTAACTTACTTGTGATCTTTGCATCATTTCTGTATGTTCCATTTAAACTATACTGCAGTAGAATCTAGTAATGATACTGTCAGAATTTTAAAACCTTGTCAGAAAGGCTACTTTCTGGTTAATCTGTAGCTATATTGCTCTGGTTTTCCTATAAAATGTGATTGCATCAGTATTCAGGTAGGTATTAAACCAATCCCAGTATGTACGCATTTAGGTGGGTAGTAAACCAATCCCAGTATGTACGCATTCAGGTGGGTAGTAAACCAATCCCAGTATGTACGCATTCAGGTGGGTAGTAAACCAATCCCAGTATGTACGCATTCAGGTGGGTAGTAAACCAATCCCAGTATGTACGCATTCAGGTGGGTAGTAAACCAATCCCAGCATTCAGGTGGGTAGTAAACCAATCCCAGTATGTACGCATTCAGGTGGGTAGTAAAAATCCCAATCCATTCAGGTGGGTAGTAAACCAATCCCAGTATGCGCATTCAGGTGGGTAGTAAACCAATCCCAGTATGTACGCATTCAGGTGGGTAGTAAACCAATCCCAATCCCATTCAGGTGGGTAGTAAACCAATCCCCCAGTATGTACGCATTCAGGTGGGTAGTAAACCAATCCCCCAGTATACGCATTTAGGTGGGTAGTAAACCAAGTATAAACCAATCCCAGTATACGCATTCAGGTGGGGCATTCAGGTGGGTAGTAAACCAATCCCAGTATGCGCATTCAGGTGGGTATTAAACCAATCCCCCAACCAGGTGGGTAGTAAACCAATCCCAGTATCCATTCAGGTATGTAAACCAATCCCAGTATGTACGCATTCAGGTGGGTAGTAAACCAATCCCCATTCAGGTGGGTAGTAAACCAATCCCAGTATGTACGCATTCAGGTGGGTAGTAAACCAATCCCACCAGTATGTACGCATTCAGGTGGGTAGTAAACCAATCCCAGTATGTACGCATTCAGGTGGGTAGTAAACCAATCCCAGTATGTACGCATTCAGGTGGGTAGTATTAAACCAACCAATGTACGCATTCAGGTGGGTAGTAAACCAATCCCAGTAATATGTACGCATTCAGGTGGGTAGTAAACCAATCCCAGTATTAAACCAATGTACGCATTCAGGTGGGTAGTAAACCAATCCCAGTATGTACGCATTCAGGTGGGTAGTAAAAACCAATCCCAGTAGTGTACGCATTCAGGTGGGTAGTAAACCAATCCCCCATTCAGGTGGGTAGGCATTCAGGTGGGTAGTAAACCAATCCCAGTATGTACGCATTCAGGTGGGTATTAAACCAATCCCAGTATTTACATTTTGTATAAAAATGATGGCAAATCCTGTAGTGTTCTTGTACATCTGACAAGATCTATTTCTTCTATTAAACTGAATACAGTTGCATTTTCTAGTTTGCCCATTTGGAAGGTGAATGGTATTGTGCTTACTTCTTTGCCATACAAACAGGACCAGGTACTTCCCTAAAAACACCAGGCACAGGACAAGGAGGCCCCAGCGCAGGTGTCAGACCAATGTCTCAGTCTGGACGTCCACTCAGTGGTTTTGTGAGGCCTGGAACCCAGTCAGGTAGGCCAGGGACCATGGAACAGGCTATCAGGACTCCAAGAACTGCTCACACAGCAAGACCTGTAACTAGTGCTTCTGGAAGATTTGTGAGACTTGGAACAGTGAGTGAAAAGAGTGTATTTGTGTTCTTGTTTGATGATATTTTGCAGTATTTATGTGTTTGATAGCAAGATAGTTTGTTTATATATACATCAGAAATAATAAAGCTTAGTCATGCTGCACTTGCTTTGAAAATATTGATCTTTTGGACTTATAAAAACATATCATTTGTTGATATATAGGATAGGTATAGGAGAATAGGTAGCTCAATTGCCAGAGCGCACAACTGAGATGCTGGAAGGTTGCGGGTTCAAACCTCGGTCAGGTCTAACTCAATTTTTCCACAGCTATGCAGACAGTACACCGAACATCCAAGCATTTGATCTGCAGCTCCTACTCCGAATTCAGCTGTTGAGAAAAGTGACAATGGTTGAATGGCGCACACCGTCCTTCGGAGGGGACGTTAAGCTGTCAGTCCCGACGGCAGGAGAGCCTGGTTCTCTGAACACTATTTGAGAAGAGAAGCGTGAAAATGCGGTGTTCATTCACTTTCCTTTCAAGTACTAAGTTCATGTGCGCCCATAGGCTGCCGGAGGACTAGTCTGTTGGTTGTAGAGCACATTTGAATAGTTCTTTAAACTAGAAAATGCGCCATTAAATTCCATATATTATTATCATATAAACCATTGAAAACAAATAAACAGTAAATTGAAAATGATACCATTTGAAGTAATTATATGATCCGTTTATAGAGGAGGTTTTTCGTGTATCCTTTTCATCGTCCCCACAAAACTTAACATCTCATTTTCACCAGCATTTCAAGTGTTTCGAAAGTAAAAGTGAAGATAAGACTATTGGCAAAAACTAAACTTTTAAATATTTTGTTTTGTACATGAGAAAGACTACTTTTTGTTAGCTCTATGTTTGCTCAAAAGGCACGGTGCATAGCAAGCAAAGCATGTTCCTTCTCCAAACATGAATATTCCAGACAAATTAACACATTTTTTCCAGCAGAGTTAGTGCTTTGATAACTCACTATTATTCATAACTGAGTTTCATTTGAGTTACCGAATGCATTAAATTTTAAAATCCCTTTAGCTCTTGTTTACTTCCATGTTGCGCAACACAACATTCACCAAGCTTCTGCTGCATTTGCCACATTTGCCATTTGCATTTTTATGCACAGTACTTATTTTTGCAATTTTTGTACTTGTGCAATATAGTCTATAGGGCAAAGAATTAATCTGATCTTTGTATTTGTGTGATATAGTCTATAGGGCAATGAATTAATCTGATCTTTGCAATCTCTGTACTTGTGTGATATAGTCTATAGGGCAATGAATTAATCTGATCTTTGCAATCTCTGTACTTGTGTGATATAGTCTATAGGGCAATGAATTAATCTGATCTTTGCACATGGGTGATATAGTCTATAGGGCAAAGAATTAATCTGATCTTTGTACATGGGTGATATAGTCTATAGGGC
Source organism: Chiridota heheva (assembly GCA_020152595.1). Lineage (NCBI taxonomy): Eukaryota > Metazoa > Echinodermata > Holothuroidea > Apodida > Chiridotidae > Chiridota > Chiridota heheva. The sequence goes on from JAIGNY010002864.1 coordinate 398,749, forward strand.
AATGAATTAATCTGATCTTTGCACATGTGTGATATAGTCTATAGGGCAATGAATTAATTTGATCTTTGCAATCTTTGTACATGTGTGATATAGTCTATGGGGCAAAGAATTAATCTGATCTTTGCACATGTGTGATATAGTCTATAGGGCAATGAATTAATTTGATCTTTGCAATCTTTGTACATGTGTGATATAGTCTATGGGGCAAAGAATTAATCTGATCTTTGTACTTGTGTGATATAGTCTATAGGGCAATGAATTAATCTGATCTTTGCAATCTTTGTACATGTGTGATATAGTCTATAGGGCAATGAATTAATCTGATCTTTGCAATCTTTGTACATGTGTGATATAGTCTATAGGGCAATGAATTAATCTGATCTTTGCAATCTTTGTACATGTGTGATATAGTCTATAGGGCCAAGAATTAATCTGATCTTTGTACATATGTGATATAGTCTATAGGGCAATGAATTAATCTGATCTTTGCAATCTTTGTACTTGTGTGATATAGTCTATAGGGCAATGAATTAATCTGATCTTTGTAATCTTTGTACTTGTGTGATATAGTCTATAGGGCAATGAATTAATCTGATCTTTGTACATGTGTGATATAGTCTATAGGGCAAAGAATTAATCTGATCTTTGTACTTGTGTGATATAGTCTATAGTCCAAAGAATTAATCTGATCTTTGTACATGTGTGATATAGTCTATAGGGCAATGAATTAATCTGATCTTTGTACATGTGTGATATAGTCTATAGGGCAATGAATTAATCTGATCTTTGTACTTGTGTGATATAGTCTATAGGGCAAAAGAATTAATCTGATCTTTGTACTTGTGTGATATAGTCTATAGTCCAAAGAATTAATCTGATCTTTGCAATCTTTGTACATGTGTGATATAGTCTATGGGGCAAAGAATTAATCTGATCTTTGTACTTGTGTGATATAGTCTATAGGGCAATGAATTAATCTGATCTTTGTACTTGTGTGATATAGTCTATAGGGCAATGAATTAATCTGATCTTTGCAATCTTTGTACTTGTGTGATATAGTCTATAGGGCAATGAATTTTTCTGATCTTTGCCATCTTTGTACTTGTGTGATATAGTCTATAGGGCAATGAATTAATCTGATCTTTGCCATCTTTGTACTTGTGTGATATAGTCTATAGGGCAATAAATTAATCTGATCTTTGTACATGTGTGATATAGTCTATAGGGCAAAGAATTAATCTGATCTTTGTACTTGTGTGATATAGTCTATAGTCCAAAGAATTAATCTGATCTTTGCAATCTCTGTACTTGTGTGATATAGTCTATAGGGCAAAGAATTAATCTGATCTTTGCCATCTTTGTACTTGTGTGATATAGTCTATAGGGCAATGAATTAATCTGATCTTTGTACATGGGTGATATAGTCTATAAGGCAATGAATTAATCTGATCTTTGTACTTGTGTGATATAGTAAGTCCAAAGAATTAATCTGATCTTTGTACATGTGTGATATAGTCTATAGGGCAATGAATAAATCTGATCTTTGCCATCTTTGTACTTGTGTGATATAGTCTATAGGGCAAAAGAATTAATCTGATCTTTGTATTTGTGTGATATAGTCTATAGGGCAAAAGAATTAATCTGATCTTTGCCATCTTTGTACATGTGTGATATAGTCTATAGGGCAAAGAATTAATCTGATCTTTGTACATGGGTGATATAGTCTATAGGCAATGAATTAATCTGATCTTTGCAATCTTTGTACATGGGTGATATAGTCTATAGGGCAAAGAATTAATCTGATCTTTGTACATGGGTGATATAGTCTATAGGGCAATGAATTAATCTGATCTTTGCAATCTTTGTACATGGGTGATATAGTCTATAGGGCAAAGAATTAATCTGATCTTTGCCATCTTTGTACTTGTGTTATATAGTCTATAGGGCAATGAATTAATCTGATCTTTGCAATCTTTGTACATGTGTGATATAGTCTATAGGGCAATGAATTAATCTGATCTTTGTACATGGGTGATATAGTCTATAGGGCAAAGAATTAATCTGATCTTTGTATTTGTGTGATATAGTCTATAGGGCAAAGAATTAATCTGATCTTTGCAATCTTTGTACTTGTGTGATATAGTCTATAGGGCAATGAATTAATCTGATCTTTGCAATCTTTGTACATGTGTGATATAGTCTATAGGGCAATGAATTAATCTGATCTTTGTACATGGGTGATATAGTCTATAGGGCAAAAGAATTAATCTGATCTTTGTACATGGGTGATATAGTCTATAGGCAATGAATTAATCTGATCTTTGCACATGTGTGATATAGTCTATAGTGCAAAAGAATTAATCTGATCTTTGTACTTGTGTGATATAGTCTATAGGGCAATGAATTAATCTGATCTTTGCAATCTTTGTACTTGTGTGATATAGTCTATAGGGCAATGAATTAATCTGATCTTTGCAATCTTTGTACATGTGTGATATAGTCTATAGGGCCAAGAATTAATCTGATCTTTGTACATGTGTGATATAGTCTATAGGGCAAAGAATTAATCTGATCTTTGTATTTGTGTGATATAGTCTATAGGGCAATGAATTAATCTGATCTTTGCAATCTTTGTACTTGTGTGATATAGTCTATAGGGCAATGAATTAATCTGATCTTTGTACATGGGTGATATAGTCTATAGGGCAATGAATTAATCTGATCTTTGCAATCTTTGTACATGTGTGATATAGTCTATAGGGCCAAGAATTAATCTGATCTTTGTACATGTGTGATATAGTCTATAGTCCAAAGAATTAATCTGATCTTTGTACTTGTGTGATATAGTCTATAGGGCAAAGAATTAATCTGATCTTTGTACTTGTGTGATATAGTCTATAGGGCAATGAATTAATCTGATCTTTGCCATCTTTGTACTTGTGTGATATAGTCTATAGGGCAATGAATTAATCTGATCTTTGCCATCTTTGTACTTGTGTGATATAGTCTATAGGGCAATGAATTAATCTGATCTTTGTACATGTGTGATATAGTCTATAGGGCAAAGAATTAATCTGATCTTTGTACTTGTGTGATATAGTCTATAGTCCAAAGAATTAATCTGATCTTTGCAATCTCTGTACTTGTGTGATATAGTCTATAGGGCAATGAATTAATCTGATCTTTGCCATCTTTGTACTTGTGTGATATAGTCTATAGGGCAAAGAATTAATCTGATCTTTGTACATGGGTGATATAGTCTATAGGGCAATGAATTAATCTGATCTTTGCAATCTTTGTACATGGGTGATATAGTCTATAGGGCAATGAATTAATCTGATCTTTGCACATGTGTGATATAGTCTATAGTGCAAAGAATTAATCTGATCTTTGTACTTGTGTGATATAGTCTATAGGGCAATGAATTAATCTGATCTTTGCAATCTTTGTACTTGTGTGATATAGTCTATAGGGCAATGAATTAATCTGATCTTTGCAATCTTTGTACATGTGTGATATAGTCTATAGGGCCAAGAATTAATCTGATCTTTGTACATGTGTGATATAGTCTATAGGGCAAAGAATTAATCTGATCTTTGTATTTGTGTGATATAGTCTATAGGGCAATGAATTAATCTGATCTTTGCAATCTTTGTACATGTGTGATATAGTCTATAGGGCAATGAATTAATCTGATCTTTGTACATGTGTGATATAGTCTATAGGGCAATGAATTAATCTGATCTTTGCAATCTTTGTACATGTGTGATATAGTCTATAGGGCCAAGAATTAATCTGATCTTTGTACATGTGTGATATAGTCTATAGTCCAAAGAATTAATCTGATCTTTGTACTTGTGTGATATAGTCTATAGGGCAAAGAATTAATCTGATCTTTGTACATGTGTGATATAGTCTATAGGGCAATGAATTAATCTGATCTTTGCAATCTTTGTACATGTGTGATATAGTCTATAGGGCAATGAATTAATCTGATCTTTGCCATCTTTGTACATGTGTGATATAGTCTATAGGGCAATGAATTAATCTGATCTTTGTACATGTGTGATATAGTCTATAGGGCAAAGAATTAATCTGATCTTTGTACTTGTGTGATATAGTCTATAGTCCAAAGAATTAATCTGATCTTTGCAATCTCTGTACTTGTGTGATATAGTCTATAGGGCAAAGAATTAATCTGATCTTTGCCATCTTTGTACTTGTGTGATATAGTCTATAGGGCAATGAATTAATCTGATCTTTGTACATGGGTGATATAGTCTATAGGGCAATGAATTAATCTGATCTTTGTACTTGTGTGATATAGTCTATAGTCCAAAGAATTAATCTGATCTTTGTACATGTGTGATATAGTCTATAGGGCAATGAATAAATCTGATCTTTGCCATCTTTGTACTTGTGTGATATAGTCTATAGGGCAAAGAATTAATCTGATCTTTGTATTTGTGTGATATAGTCTATAGGGCAAAGAATTAATCTGATCTTTGCCATCTTTGTACTTGTGTGATATAGTCTATAGGGCAAAGAATTAATCTGATCTTTGTACATGGGTGATATAGTCTATAGGGCAATGAATTAATCTGATCTTTGCAATCTTTGTACATGGGTGATATAGTCTATAGGGCAAAGAATTAATCTGATCTTTGTACATGGGTGATATAGTCTATAGGGCAATGAATTAATCTGATCTTTGCAATCTTTGTACATGGGTGATATAGTCTATAGGGCAAAGAATTAATCTGATCTTTGCCATCTTTGTACTTGTGTGATATAGTCTATAGGGCAAAGAATTAATCTGATCTTTGTACTTGTGTGATATAGTCTATAGGGCAATGAATTATTCTGATCTTTGCAATCTTTGTACATGTGTGATATAGTCTATAGGGCCAAGAATTAATCTGATCTTTGTACATGTGTGATATAGTCTATAGGGCAATGAATTAATCTGATCTTTGTACTTGTGTGATATAGTCTATAGGGCAATGAATTATTCTGATCTTTGCAATCTTTGTACTTGTGTGATATAGTCTATAGGGCAATGAATTAATCTGATCTTTGCCATCTTTGTACATGTGTGATATAGTCTATAGGGCAATGAATTAATCTGATCTTTGCAATCTTTGTACATGTGTGATATAGTCTATAGGGCAATGAATTATTCTGATCTTTGCAATCTTTGTATTTGTGTGATATAGTCTATAGGGCAATGAATTAATCTGATCTTTGCCATCTTTGTACATGTGTGATATAGTCTATAGGGCAATGAATTAATCTGATCTTTGCAATCTTTGTACATGTGTGATATAGTCTATAGGGCAATGAATTATTCTGATCTTTGCAATCTTTGTACTTGTGTGATATAGTCTATAGGGCAATGAATTAATCTGATCTTTGCCATCTTTGTACATGTGTGATATAGTCTATAGGGCAATGAATTAATCTGATCTTTGCAATCTTTGTACATGTGTGATATAGTCTATAGGGCAATGAATTATTCTGATCTTTGCAATCTTTGTATTTGTGTGATATAGTCTATAGGGCAATGAATTAATCTGATCTTTGCAATCTTTGTACATGTGTGATATAGTCTATAGGGCAAAGAATTAATCTGATCTTTGTACATGTGTGATATAGTCTATAGGGCAATGAATTAATCTGATCTTTGCAATCTTTGTACATGTGTGATATAGTCTATAGGGCAAAGAATTAATCTGATCTTCGCCATCTTTGTATATGTGTGATATAGTCTATAGGGCAATGAATTAATCTGATCTTTGCAATCTTTGTACATGTGTGATATAGTCTATAGGGCAATGAATTATTCTGATCTTTGCAATCTTTGTATTTGTGTGATATAGTCTATAGGGCAATGAATTAATCTGATCTTTGCCATCTTTGTACATGTGTGATATAGTCTATAGGGCAAAGAATTAATCTGATCTTTGTACTTGTGTGATATAGTCTATAGGGCAAAGAATTAATTTGATCTTTGCCATCTTTGTACTTGTGTGATATAGTCTATAGGGCAATGAATTAATCTGATCTTTGTATATGTGTGATATAGTCTATAGGGCAATGAATTAATCTGATCTTTGCAATCTTTGTACATGTGTGATATAGTCTATAGGGCAAAGAATTAATCTGATCTTTGCAATCTTTGTACATGTGCGATATAGTCTATAGGGCAAAGAATTAATCTGATCTTTGCAATCTTTGTACATGGGTGATATAGTCTATAGGGCAAAGAATTAATCTGATCTTTGCAATCTTTGTACATGTGTGATATAGTCTATAGGGCAATGAATTAATCTGATCTTTGCAATCTTTGTACATGTGTGATATAGTCTATAGGGCAAAGATTTAATCTGATCTTTGCAATCTTTGTACATGGGTGATATAGTCTATAGGGCAAAGAATTAATCTGATCTTTGCAATCTTTGTACATGTGTGATATAGTCTATAGGGCAAAGAATTAATCTGATCTTTGCAATCTTTGTACATGTGTGATATAGTCTATAGGGCAAAGAATTAATCTGATCTTTGCAATCTTTGTACATGTGTGATATAGTCTATAGGGCAAAGAATTAATCTGATCTTTGTGGGTGATATAGTCTATAGGGCAAAGAATTAATCTGATCTTTGCAATCTTTGTACATGTGTGATATAGTCTATAGGGCAAAGAATTAATCTGATCTTTGCAATCTTTGTACATGTGTGATATAGTCTATAGGGCAAAGAATTAATCTGATCTTTGCAATCTTTGCAATCTTTGTACATGTGTGATATAGTCTATAGGGCAAAGAATTAATCTGATCTTTGCAATCTTTGTACATGGGTGATATAGTCTATAGGGCAAAGAACTAATCTGATCTTTGCAATCTTTGTACATGTGTGATATAGTCTATAGGGCAATGAATTAATCTGATCTTTGCAATCTTTGTACATGTGTGATATAGTCTATAGGGCAAAGAATTAATCTGATCTTTGCAATCTTTGTACATGGGTGATATAGTCTATAGGGCAAAGAATTAATCTGATCTTTGCAATCTTTGTACATGGGTGATATAGTCTATAGGGCAAAGAATTAATCTGATCTTTGCAATCTTTGTACATGGGTGATATAGTCTATAGGGCAAAGAATTAAATAGTCAATCCCCAAACTCTGAAAACTCGTTTCTTTTCTACGTATTCGGCCCACTTGGATTTATGAATATGTTTAATCATACCATTTGCCAACGATGATTTCATTGTCAAAGCTTTGATGAAATCTCATTATTTTCACAAAACTTTTAGATAAGGGTTGAATAATTGTGTTCATTTGCTTGAAAAACTAATTATTGTTTGAAACATAGAATTTATGGACAAAAAGAACGTTACAAAACGAAAAATTGTTCGCCTTAAATTTTTGCCTCATTATCTTATGAAACACTCTCCATACAAGCTGATTTTTGACTATTTGAGGAATCCTTACCTACGTCTTTTTAAAGAATGATTTGAACAGATGTTTGAACAGATGATTTGACAAAATGGCCAGGAACACAGCAAATGCAGAGCTATTTTGATTGAAACATTAGGCTCACAAGCTCACGGGAAATTCGCATATGCTATTGCTTAAAATGTGTCACCTGATTAACATCACCGCTAAAAGTTATATGCAAATCGTCAGATTGTGAACTATGTGGTGCATGTCCATCACGTGCATGAGCTGTGTGTGTTCTGTGAATTAATAATACAGTTAATATTTCCATAATTGCTTCACTCCACAAATAGTAATATCACATTCTTCTAACTGTACTCCGTTTCGTTGCTCAAAAAAGAATAACTTAGCCTTAATGTTAGGCCTATCCTTTTGTCCCCGAATGTAACATTACTAGTATAGGCCACTGTTTACCTTGTACATTGCAAAATTTCTAATACTTTCCGAGTGCGAAGGTTCAAGCAGATTATGTGCCGAACTCTTAATGTAAATGCCGATGCACATGAAGAAAAGTACACTATCCCGTTTAGTTTGAATGGAACTTTTTTAAATAAGTCTAGCTGTGCCAAGTACTTAAAAGCTAGGCCCATTTATTTGTAACGTTAATGTAAGACTTTTCTGCAAATAAATATTTTACCATTTTGATTACCATACAGAATTGGAATTACATCCAATCTTGTCATTGAACGCTAGGCCCACAGTACACTCGCTGGAAATGATGAAAAACTAAAAAAATCGAGGTTGATTGCTCTCGTTCGTTCCGTTTTAACCCCTCCTAAACATTGTTCATACAAACTGCATTTGGTATCAATAGTGAGGAATCTTATAAACCAGCATAACAAACCAAACTAAAATCTCAAAAAATGGTAAAATATTTAGGAGCATGGCAAGTTTTGGCCTATGTTTTATGCCTAAGAAAGTCAATATATGTTCCTTTTAGACAAAATATGCCAAAAAAGAATCAAAAGATATAATTAAATTTGATGCCATTCGCAGGATAAAACAATAACAAATTCATCTCGCTTTAGTTTTTAATGCTATCCGAGACAGACTGCAATTTACGGACTGCAGAAGTTGAGACTGCTATTCCAGAACGTAATCGCTACTCGTCTAAAAAGTGTCAAGTGAATTATATGTCAAACACCTCTAACTGGAGTTTCGGGATTGACTGTAAAGGCTACATATCCAAAGGTTTGACCAATGTGTTCCAAATGGCATTGGTATTGATTTGAAGATATTTCTTCTTTTTGTTTTCTCGACAGGCATCTATGCTTTCAACACCTGATGGACCATTCATAAATCTTGCAAGGCTCAATTTAGCCAAGTATGCAGCTCGTCCAAATTTAGCAAAGGTAGAAATTTTAATTCAGTATTTTATTATACAACAAGTTAGGCATTTAGGCAGTAATAAAGTAAGGCATTAAAGCACTAATAAAGTAAGGCATTTAAGCACTAATAAAGTATAACTGTCAAAGTGATTTATTCCAAATAAATTTTAACATGGTTTTGTAATTGAGCAGTTTTTAGATGCTCTGGACATTGTCCCTTCTCTCTTTATAAATTGCCTAAATGTACAAAAGTAAATTGTCAAGAAGATTTGTTTAAAAAACATACCAGTAAAACCAGAAAAATTGTCCCCGCTTCACAGGACAAATGCATTGAATTAAGCCTTGAGTAATTAAAGAATAATTAGTTTTGGTACCTTTTCTTGTTAAAGACTTGTCTTTCGTCGTGAGAAACTGTTTTATGACATGTTTTTGCCATCACGATTTTGTTTTGTCAATCACTTTGTGGCCACTAACATTATTGTTGAAGTTCTAAAAGTATGATTTGTTAGGTTTTGGTATGTTGTTATAATGTATTCTTGTAGATAACTTGCTCCTTCCTTTAAGGTATATTTTTAATTAAATTATTAGCTGTATTGGAATACACTGTGGACACAATTGACACTTGTTGCGTTACTTAAAAGACTTTGGAAACTTTATCTCAGAAGAAGGTTTGGATATTAATGATTATAGGAAAGGTATTAATTTTTTCATCTTCTGCAGGCCTTGTTTGAATATGTATTTCACCATGAGAATGATGTGAGGAATGCTTTAGAGATAGCATCCTATGCCACCCAAGCATGTCAGTTTAAGGACTGGTGGTGGAAGGTACAGCTTGGCAAATGTTACTATCGGTAAGAAACCAGTAATAGGGCCATCTTGAAATAACAAATTCCTCTTCTTGATTTTCATTATTACACATTGTATACTTAAGTATCTTTCTTGGTATTCATTCTAAAGTACTACAGTGAATTTGAAAATCCTGTGAAAATTGTATTCTCATATTTTTGGCCCAAATAATTATGTAAAATGTATTAAAATCTTCTGCAGGGGTTGAATATATATTTCACTACAAGAATGAATTGCAGCCTATTGTTCTTTCATAAAAATCGCATTGTATAATTGTTTTGCCTTAAAAATGCAAGATTCAAAAATTGTTGTCAGTTTTGTGCTAATCTCATGTGCCTGACAGTTATTAACTTCATGCAGTTCATTATAATCTAGATTGATATTTGTAGATTATTTGCTGTAGTATCAATTTGTAAGTACTGTATTCAAATTCAAATTATACGGGTGGAGGATTGAAAATCAAAAAGTTAACATCAAAAAATTCATGTTTTTATGTTGTGATGTCACATAATGTTGCATAATTTATTATAATAAGACCTTTACCCTTCGTGACCCATGTGGTCATGGCATGACCGATGGACATGCACTTTTCAAAAAATTATTTAATTTCATTAAATAGGCTTACAGTAGTGATTCTAGTATCATTTAAAAGAGCTGGAATACTTCTTCAGAAAATATAGGTTTTTGATGGGGGTTATGTAAAAGATTTTTGAAAAATGATGGGTTGGAATAGAGAAAATTAAAAAAATGCACAAATTTTAACGAATTTTTCCAAAAGCTTACTTGCCATACTTCTAGACCTTGCTTTTGCCTGAAAACTCGTGAGGAACTTAAAAAGACATCAATGCATCCAATTCCAGTCGAAGTTTGACTTCCGCTATCATCAATATATGTTTTGGCAAAAGTTGTGAAAAATGTCAAGAATTGTAGCCTTTTTGGGACCAAAATTTGGCAAAAATTGTAGTTTCTGATCACAATACAACTACTGTACACAAAAAATGATGTCATAATGCTTATTTCCCCCATTTTCAATTGAAAACACAAAGAGCTCTTTCTTCATAGTGCAATATAAGTATTAAAAGAAATCCACACACTAAGTCAGTCTAGTGCAGCGGTTAGAGTTCAGGATGTTCACATGAATGGCCCGGGTTCGAACACTGAGCTGGATGCGCGGCTTTGTTTTTCCTCAAGTGAATACAGCGGTGATTTTTAATTGTTTATTTTATTGTTTTTGCATGTTTTGCGTTAAGAATTTTTCTTTTTAGACTGGTATCACTGGAAAGGAAATTTCAGAAACAATCTAAATATGTAAAAAATCCTCCATTTTCATTATTCACAAGAAATAATACAAGCTCTCAAAATTGAGCAATTTTGACCTACTTTGCCTAATCGCATATTTATGTTGATATATTTCCTTTATTTTGACTTCTTTATTGAAAAGTTTAGTCTTGGCATTCAAATAAATCAAACTTGTAGTGATAGAAAATGAAAGAAAAGTTGTGATTTTTTTTTTTTTTTTTTTTTAAAGTTATGGAAAATTGCAGTCACATTTTGAACCCCCTCAGATTCTTGGACTTAAAATTCAAAATGCTGTAAAATGGTCTATTTTTAAGTAATTTTTTCTTGGTTTATAATATCTTTTCTTCCAATTAAACTCAAGTTGAACACAAGTCTATATTAACACCTTCATCTCTGCAGATTGGGGTTGTATCGCGATGCTGAGAAGCAATTCAAATCTGCTCTGAACCAACAGCCAATGGTAGACACATATCTATACCTTTGCAAGGTATATGTCAGGTTAGACCAACCTATCACTGCGGTGGAGGTCTTTCAGAATGGTCTTGAGAAATTTCCTGGGGAAACCACTTTACAGACTGGCATTGCTAGAGTGTACGAGGTAGTATTAAAGTTTTTTTTCTTCTTATGAGGCAGATGAGGCACTCTTAAATGCTACAGTTTGACCATGGTTGAATTCCATCCAAGCCATTAGGTTCATAGGGTCAATGCTTATCCCCAGCTTCCATGGCGCAAGTAGATGAGAACACATGATTCCTCCTGGACGGAATGCCAGTCCATTGCAGGTTAATTCCCCAGCATTGCTGTTACTCATTTTACAGCTGAGTGCACTGAAGCAAGTAGAGTAGAGTGTCTTACTGAAGGACACAATGCAGTGCTCGCGGTGGGAATCTAACCCGGTACCTTTTGCATACGAGCATGACTTCTTAACCACCGAGTCACTGCACCACTAATTTGACCATAATTTTTTTCAAAATCTCTTGAGAATTTTACAAATTTCATGGTGTTGATTACTGACTATAAAAACAATAATATCCCAGCCTACATGTCGAAAAGTTTTTAAGTTTAAGCCTACCTGCACCCAACACTCTGAGATAATCCTGAGAACTCTGGTATGACAATAACCAACCTGACTTTCTGTTCAGTGTATTGTGTTTCCACTCCAAACAATAATTATTCATCTGGCATTCCCATGCACACCATAGCCAAGTAGCACAAGGTTATTTGTGTGTATAAGGTTACAGAAAGCCAGTGCGGAGTAATCAGGGCACTTTTGTATTGAAATCACTCATCCATGTTAGGTGTATCAGTGGGAGCAATTTGTTTGCAAACCGGTGATAAAATGGCTGTGTATCATATGCCTGAGGTGATGTGTGCATTACCTGTGAATGATTGACAGACCATAAGGAAAGATTTTGCTTCATGTACAACTTAATAGACTGAATTGACATGTACATGCACGCTACCTTTGTAATATTGTTTTCATAATACTTTTGTTTTTATCCTTCTTTGAGAGGAAACAGGACACAATGTATCTAATTTGGACAATATTTTTTGAAGTTGTATCTTATTGAATATGAAGTACATTTTAATGAATGTTTTCCAGAAACTTAAAAAGGTCAATCTTGTATTCATACGAGGATATTGTGAAGATTTGAAGGATCTCAATCGAAGTATTTTACATTGTGTATTTTACATTGTCTTTGCAGGCTATGAATGATATGACTAATGCAGTAAAGCACTACAGGGAAGTCCTGAAGCAAGACAGCACTCACGTAGAAGCACTCGCCTGCATAGCCAACCATCACTTCTATACCGACCAACCAGAAATAGCTCTCAGATATTACAGGTATGATTAGGTCAGCATATAGATTATGTCATTCATATCTTATATAAATATGTTCTTATGTTTTTGCTTCCCTGATAACAAATGAGTTGAAGATTTACCTTATGCAAATATAGTAGGGACCTGTACCTGTACTATATATGTCCTTCTGCTCCTCCATCTTTGCACATCATTGTCACTAGTTCCTTGTTTGACTTCAGCATTTATCACTTACCTTATTTGAGTTGAACCTGTAAAGCATGTATTTCAAATTGGAAGTTTTTAGGGGAATTTTGTGGCGAGTTATTTCAAGAAGTGAATGTTATTCCTAAAATTTTGGCAACAATGGGAATGTCTTATCTACTAACAGTCATGTATCAAAGACCACGAGCCAGATAAAGGATAAAAGAATGGGGAAATTCACAGTAGCCCATGTGCAGAGGAGCTAAGAAATCAAAGAGCATCATGAATAATTTGTCTGATTAAGATTATAATGCTTTCAAAGTTTCTTATACATTTTGCAGAATTTACCCCAAATTTTCATTGTATGGGCAATTCTCTAGATTTACCTATGTGGACGCACCATAGATAATTGCTAATGTAATGTACCCTTGATTCTATGACCCAAAAGTGGTCTGTTCTGGACAATACATCAAACCATCCACAGCAGATTAACCAAGCATGGATCACTAGGAGGACACATGATTAAGTGGTCATTGAACCCATGACTCAACTATTACACTTGCCAGAACACCAAAATTAACATGGCGTCCTTCACATTCCTGTATGAACGTAGTATAAAGCAGGTTTTTATTATTTTCTTCCAGACGGCTGCTTCAGATGGGAGTGTACAGTGCCGAGCTGTTCAATAACCTTGGCCTTTGCTGTTTCTATGCCCAGCAGTATGACATGACGCTGAGCTCTTTTGAGAGGGCGCTATCCTTATCAGAAGATGAACTCACCACAGGTGATATATGGTACAACATAGGACAAGTAGCAATGGTAAGATAAAGTATTAAAAAAATGATTAAGTATGGTCATGCCATGTCTGTCGAGAGAATTCTCCATTTGATATTAGATACTCTTGCGGTCCTAGGGATACACCAATACTTAATTTCCGCCCTTATTTTTAAATGTTTATATGACGATACAAGTTAAATGATTTTTTTGCGTATTTATGTTATTGGTAATTTGTATTAAGTTGATGTTTGATTGCACAAGATAAATGATGCTTTATAAGTAAAGTAGAATAATCTGCTGATCAAAAACCTTCAAAGTGATAAATTTTCACAATGAATTTAGATCTTGTTTCTTGTCGTGAGTACCTTTTGGTTCAGGACCAGATGGTAACCTTGGATTTTGTATTATATCATTCGCTTTATCATTGATTTAAAGGGTATTGGAGACACAACCCTTGCCCATCAGTGCTGTAGATTGGCCCTCACATCAAACAATGATCATGCAGAGGCTTACAACAACCTGGGGGTCTTGGAGCTAAGGAAGGGTCATGTTGATCAGGTAAGGGGATCTAAACCAGGCTTCGGGAGAAGAAATTTATTCATAAACAGCTACATTGTAAGATCTTTTCACCCTGTTAGCTTCATATTAGTACATGGTGCTTGACTTGAATGATATATCTTACAAAAGAAAACTGTCTTGTTCTAGCAATTTGTGTTAGGTTACAATTTTGCCAAATGGAAGTGACATATTTTGTGAGGTTCAGATTTCCATAATTGCCAAAGCATTAGGATAGGATTTTATGGTGTACCATAATTTGATGTGTTACTCTGTGAGAGTGAGTGGAAATAATGAAAGTTAGAAATTGATGAAAATTGCTGGAATGGAGGCAGGGTACCATTAGTAGATGACGGTAAATACTGAATTTATGGTTAAAACAAAGAATAATTGGAACTACCCAAAACTGGTTTATAATTGCCCTTTAGCTTCATAGTTACATTGTAACGGGATTAACATTAGTGCATCCATCATTTGATTGCAATTTACATTTTATGCATGAATTTGATTTTTTGGTTCGCATGCAAGCATTTAGGCGAACCTATGTAATGGCGATTACGTCCGTTCGGCCGTCTGGCCGTCCACAGATTTGTCCTGAGATTTCCTCAGAAATGTTAAAGTTTTTTGAGAATTCCTCAGAAAAAGTTAAAGTTTCCTCAGAGTTCCTCAGAAAAAGTTAAAGTTTCTTTAGATATCCTTATGGAAAGTCAGAATTTCCTTATAAAATGTTAAAGTTTTTCAGAGGTACTTAAGATAGGATTAAAGACTAGTTCCTTAAAAAGTCTACAGTACTTTGATATTTTTTTAGAAGATAATTGTAAAATGATATAATTTTCCAAAATTCTTCAGAGATCCTCAAGTCTCTCTTGTAGCACTTGAGATATGAAAAATTCTTCAAAATATTTGGGCACCAAACAGTTATATCAGGCATGATTTTTTAAACTCCGCCTTTAATATTGTGTTCATTTGCATAAAGTTGCTACAGTATATGACCTGACCAGACTTTTTTATTTAGCATGCTTAGTCAGGGAGTGTGACAGGATGTGATTGCATATAAACATAGGGAGGGATGCCATGTGGGACATGGATGGGGGCCATATGATATAATATTTACCATGTTGTATACACCATTGGCTATATCAGGCATAATTATTTGACTCCACCTTTTTTTCTTATTCAACAACTCATTTGCATATAAGTTATCATATGAAGTGACACTTTAATACATAGTATGCTCAATCAGGGACTGTGATAGCTAGGATGAGACTTCTTATGGGGCTTATGGGACGTCATGTGAGACATAGGGTGGGATGACGTGTGGGATGCCATGTGGGACATGGGGTGGGATATCATATGGGACATGCGGTGGGATGCCATGTGACACAGGGTGGAATGCCTTGAGGATATGTGGTGGAATGCCATGCAGGACATAGGGTGGATTGCCATGGGATGGAATGTCATGTGGGACATGGGATGGGATGTCATGTGGGAGATGGCGTCCCATCCCATTTCAACAAGTCATTTGCATGTAAGTTATTATATGAACTGACACTTTCATACATAGTATGCTCAATCAGTGACTGTGATAGCTAGGATGAGACTTCTTATGGAGCCTATGGGATGCCATGTGGGACATGGGGTGGGATGCCATGTGGGACATGGGGTGGGATGCCATGTGGAACATGGTAGAATGCCATGTGGGACATGGTGGGATGCCACGAGTAACACAGAGTGTGACATAGGTTGTGATGCCATGTGTGACAAAAGGTAGGATGTCATGTGTGATAAAGGTAGGATGCCATGTGTGACATAGGGTAGGAGGCTATGTGGGACATTGGGTGGGAGGCCATGGGAACATGGGATGTGAAGCCATGTGGTACATAAAGTAGGATGTCATTGGGACATTAGGAGGGATACCATGTGGAAATATGGTGGGATGCCATGTGGGACATCAGGTGGGAAGCCACTGATGCAGGACACAGGGAGGGATGCCATGTGGGACATAGGGAGGGATGTCATGTGGTACATATGGTTGGATTTATGTGGACACACATGTAGGATGGGATCCATGTGGGTCATAGCATGGGATGCCATGTGGGACATATGGTGGAATGCCATGTGGGACATATGGTGGAATATGCCATGTGAGACACTGTGTGGTGAAATGCCATGTGGGAGATATGGTGGAATGCCCTGTGGGACATATGATGGAATGCCATGTGGGACATGGGATGTCATGTGGGACATGGGGTGGGATGCCATGTGGGAGATATGGTGGAATGCCATGTGGGACATGGGGTGGGATGTCGTGTGGGAGATATGGTGGAATGCCATGTGGGACATGGGGTGGGATGTCGTGTGGGACATGGGGTAGGATGCCATGTGGGACATGGAGTGTGATGCCATGTGGGACATGGGGTGGGATGCCATGTGGGTCATAGGAGGGAAGGCCCTGTGGGACATATAAGGGAATGCCATGTGGGACATGGGATGTCATGTGGGACATGGGGTGGGATGCCATGTGGGAGATATGGTGGAATGCCATGTGGGACGTGATGTCATGTGGGACATGGGGTAGGATGCCATGTGGGACATGGAGTGGGATGCCATGTGGGACATGGGGTGGGATGCCGTGTGGGACATGGAGTGGGATGCCATGTGGGACATGGGGTGGGATGCCATGTGGGACATGGGGTGGGATGCCATGTAAAACATGGGATGGGATGCCATGTGGGACATAGGATGCCATGTGGGACTTAAGTGTGAGATGCCATTTTTATAATTGGCCGGATCATGATATGGGTGTCAATTTGCATGGGCATGCAAACCATGACGGTATTTACTGTTCTAGTTTAAATGTACATTTGTAGTTTGTACACATTTAAAAAAATGTACATTTGTAGTTTGTACAGATTAAAAAAAATGTACATTTGTAGTTTTACATTTTTTTCTTTCAGTATAAATCCTGGTAGTAGTAGCAGTGGCGACGGAGAAAAAAAAAAAATATTGGGGGGTTGAAATGGACATGATTTTTGAAATGCGGTCAACTTGCTTTCAACCATATTGCAAATATATGATGTGGTGATGCTCAAAAAAGAGATTAAATTTTAGAAAAAACTTTTCTTTTTTGGGGCTAAACATGACTTAGCTCCCTACATTTCTCTTGATGGATTGACCCTCCCCCCCCTCCCCCCGCCTTTTAAGGCCCCCTGGTTGGACCACCAGAATGTTTTTCACCCTGGCCAGATACTTTTCTAAAATATGAAAATTTGATTATCAGTTTGATGCAAAATTGGTCCAAAGTTGCTGATGCCCTTTTGGTTTCGTTGTTCCAAAGATGTAGCCAAAGGAAGTTCCATCAGGAACAAAAAAATTTGATATGGCAATTTGAAAAAGTTGGTATATGCTGACCGCGCTTCAGAAAAATGTGGGAATGTTAATCATGGATATCTTCCTCCTTGCACAAAAGTCTGGCTGTGGCATTGCATTACCTCCCTTTCTTTTCCATTTGCTGTACAGGCTCGTGCATTCTTTCAAGCCTCACAGACCTTAGCACCTCATATGTTTGAGCCACATTATAACTTTGGAGCTTTGTCAGATCAGGTGAGTATTACTAAATGATGATCTTCAGGGTTTAACACTTGCTCAAATTAATTTATCCCAAACATGAGCATTTTTATCAGGATTTTAAATATTTCCTTTTTGAAATGTTAATTTTTTTGAAGCAACATTTGTAAACAAGCCAAGAAGTGAGGGCATATTATCTTTGGGTCTCTAGAATAATGGAATTCTTATCTTGACTGTGTTGAATGTCTCTTTAGACGAGTGCAGTCAAAATCAACTTTGATCTAATGTATCCATTACTTTATTGCAATTTTTTTTTCTTATTTAAATATACTTGACGGAAAAACTTCGTTTACTATCAACCAGCGAGTGCAAGATGTCATCCTTTCTTGGGAAAATTTGAACAAATCTACAAACATAAAAAAACAACTTACTTTCAGCTGAGTGGTCCAAAATATTTTGATGTAATAAAAAGTTGTAAGTGTACAGACCATGAATGAAGAAGGTTGTAAGTGTACAGACCATGAATGAAGAAGGTTTTAAGTGTACAGACCATGAATGAAGAAGGTTGTAAGTGTACTGACCATGAATGAAGAAGGTTGTAAGTGTACCGACCATGAATGAAGGCTATAAGTGTACCGACCATGAATGAAGGCTATAAGTGTACCGACCATGAATGAAGGTTGTAAGTGTACTGACCATGAATGAAGGCTGTAAGTGTACCGACCATGAATGCAGAAGGTTGTAAGTGTACTGACCATGAATGAAGGCTGTAAGTGTACCGACCATGAATGAAGAAGGTTGTAAGTGTACTGACCATGAATGAAGAAGGTTGCAAGTGTACCGACCATGAATGAAGAAGGTTGTAAGTGTACTGACCATGAATGAAGGCTATAAGTGTACCGACCATGAATGAAGAAGGTTGTAAGTGTACTGACCATGAATGAAGGCTGTAAGTGTACCGACCATGAATGAAGGTTGTAAGTGTACCGACCATGAATGAAGGCTGTAAGTGTACCGACCATGAATGAAGAAGGTTGTAAGTGTACTGACCATGAATGAAGGCTGTAAGTGTACTGACCATGAATGAAGAAGGTTAAGTGTACTGACCATGAATGAAGGCTATAAGTGTACCGACCATGAATGAAGAAGGTTGTAAGTGTACTGACCATGAATGAAGGCTGTAAGTGTACCGACCATGAATGAAGAAGGTTGTAAGTGTACCGACCATGAATGAAGGCTGTAAGTGTACCGACCATGAATGAAGAAGGTTGTAAGTGTACTGACCATGAATGAAGAAGGTTGCAAGTGTACCGACCATGAATGAAGAAGGTTGTAAGTGTACCGACCATGAATGAAGAAGGTCGCATGGGAATTTGAGAGTATGAGAAGGACACATTTCCAGACGGAATTTATACAGGTCACAGAAAGAAGATTTTAGTTTCCACACTCAAGTAGAACATCAATGTTGGCAACTCGGCATGATAAAATTATTCAATTTTTGTTGTTTTGTTCATATTTAGTTTGTTTATTTATATAAAACTGTTTGGTGAACACCATTTTATTTCTTTTGCTGATAAACATGATGAATTTATTTTTTGGGGTAAATACAATAAAAGTTCATTTGTGTTGACATATGAACAAACAGCAGTAGTTCAATACTAATTAACGTGAAGAAAACCTCATATTTGGATCCAAGGCACTTTTAGTTATGAAATTATTTAGAGCTCAAAATGTCTTATCTGTTATTCCTGGTTGCAAGACGAGATCTATTTGCCCATATCTCTACATTTGTTACGGATCCTGCTTTTTATCTGTCCTTTTTTTCTAGGTTGGTGATCTTCAGAGCAGTTACAGTGCAATCAAGAAAGCAACCGTGGCCTATCCAGAACATTCTGACTCAAAGGATTTACTTAACCAACTCAAGAAACATTTTGCTCTTTTGTAAATGGACATGTTTTGTTCATTGATAGAGACTTCTTTGTCTTTCCAGTGTAGGCTAGCTCACAAGTCATAATGATATTACATTCATTCTCTCTGATGATGGAGTACCAGCTGTTAGATAATTAGTGGAGCTTTGAAGAAGAAAGTCAAATTTTGTTGTCTTTAAAAACTACTTAATTGTTATTAACATACAGCAGTTTCTAAAGGTAGATAAGTAATATTCCCGTGAATTTTCATTGATGTGGTAGAGGACTAGTATGATTATGTTTTATTTTGTTCATTTAGAGTATTAGGTGCATGAGCAGATGAGCATCATTCTTGTAAAGTGCATACTATACCCCATTTCAATAGTTAAACAAAATGGGTTTGGCAATTTTCTTTCTTTCAAAGAAATATGTTTGATCTGTAATTATGGCAAGGTTACTTTTTAACACACTGAGGAAATCTTTCAAATGCAGTTACTCCTAAATGTAGTAAGATATTAACATGGTTTTTACACCAATGTTTCTGTCTTCCACCATAAATATATGCAAGTGAAAATTCAAAGGAATATTCCTTTAAGTGCAAAAATGTGTGCAATTTTCAATCAAGACTTTTTGAGGGATTAGGTTTAATAAGTACACATGATAATGACTTACAACTTTTGAGACATTTAAAAATTGGCTGTTTTAATCAGAGTTCATGACTTGGGAGGTGATTATTTGACTCAACATGGTTGAATATCACGATAGTTGAAATCTGCGTAAATCATTTATTGGAACCTTGGTTCGTCTAGATCTGCCTTTCATGCTCTATGTGCCCGTATAAAATATTTTCTTTTGTGGTTGGTGTCAAGCAAATACATGTTGCATTGAATGCAGGATTCGAGAGGGGTAGTCCAAGGGTCATAGAGCATGTGCAATGTACTGTATGCTTTTAACAGGATACCCTTCCAATGTGTAGAAACAGAAATAAAGATAGGAAAATGAGGCAGTTACACATCAATGGTAAATATGATCAATTTTCAAGAAGGTAAATTGTCAAACGGGTTGCTTTATGAGTTCCAAACAGTGTTGAGCATCTCAGTACAACCATTAAAGGGCATCATTATATGCCAAGAGTACTGCTAGTGTGTATTTGAAAGTTCTAGTGTGTGATAGAGATGTACTGTTCTACTGTGTAGATTTGCATTGAGTTAGACCCTCCTCCCTGCTTGAGAGAAATTATCAAGATCTTTTGAACATGTTGGTAACTTATAGTTTGTTTTGATTATCAGAAATCTGTAGCTTTTATATGAAATCTGTAGCTTTTATATCTTGTTATTATACCCTCATTATCTGAAAAGTCCACATGCAAATGTTATATTTTTAGTTTTCATAATCACCTTGACTATTTAAGCTCTAACACCTTGTTGAATATTTATTTGATAATGATATGTAGTTCTTATATTGTGCAAAACACTAAGTATCATTGTGCAGACGACAATATAGGTAACAAATTTACAGAAATAGGTGTTTTACTTCAATATGTGTATATAAGCTCTGAGGTATTACATGTTATAATAAGTGATAGTTATAATTGATGTGACATACTGTATATACCACTTTATATGATCTAGCTAAAAGCAATTATGAAATTTGCAATCTGAGAAATTATGTGAATGTTGTTACAACATAACTGTAATTAGGGGTGGTGGGTGGAAAATACAGTGAAGCCACTTTCTTCATTTAGGAATTCTCTAATGTGAATCTGAAACTGGGAAAAAAGGGGTCTTTAGTTCCAGTAAAGTGCTAAAAGTTCTAAACTAGCACATAAGTTTTAGGTGGGCACCTCCTGCCCCCGTCCATCCTCCTTACTCTAGGGCAAGGAGGAGTTGTCTTTATTGCCCCATGTTTCTGCCATTCCTGACTGTAAATGTAGTTACGTGACACAAAGGAATATATTGCCATTGTATAGCACAAGCTGCACAATATGTAACTTATTGTTTTTGTTTAATTTATGGGATTGTACCGTCTGATGGGATTGTACCGTCTGATGGGATTGTATTGTCTGGTGGGATTGTACCGTCTGGTGGGATTGTACCGTCTGGTGGGATCGCACCGACCGTCTGGTGGGATCGCACCGACCGTCTGGTGGGATCGCACCCACCGTCTGGTGGGATCGCACCCACCGTCTGTTGGGATCGCACCCACCGTCTGTTGGATCGCACCCACCGTGGGATCGCACCGACCGTCTGGTGGGATCGCACCGACCGTCTGGTGGGATCGCACCGACCGTCTGGTGGGATCGCACCCACCTTCTGGTGGGATCGCACCCACCTTCTGGTGGGATCGCACCCACCTTCTGGTGGGATCGCACCCACCTTCTGGTGGGATCGCACCCACCTTCTGGTGGGATCGCACCCACCGTCTGGTGGGATCGCACCCACCGTCTGGTGGGATCGCACCCACCGTCTGGTGGGATCGCACCCACCGTCTGGTGGGATCGCACCCACCGTCTGGTGGGATCGCACCCACCGTCTGGTGGGATCGCACCCACCGTCTGGTGGGATCGCACCGACCGTCTGGTGGGATCGCACCCACCGCCTGGTGGGATCGCACCTGGTGGGATCGCACCCACCGCCTGGTGGGGATCGCACCCACCGCCTGGTGGGATCGCACCCACCGCCTGGTGGGATCGCACCCACCGCCTGGTGGGATCGCACCCACCGCCTGGTGGGATCGCACCCACCGCCTGGTGGGGATCGCACCCACCGCCTGGTGGGATCGCACCACCGCCTGGTGGGATCGCACCCACCGTCTGGTGGGATCGCACCGACCGTCTGGTGGGATCGCACCGACCGTCTGGTGGGATCGCACCGTCACGTGGGATCGTACCGTCTGGTGGGATCGTACCGTCTGGTGGGATTGTACCGTCTGGTGGGATTGTACCGTCTGGTGGGATTGTACTGTCTTATAGGATTTTTGGTGGTGACACTACTAGATTTTATACGTGAATAAGGAAGATGACCATAGGGCTGCCGATAGAATTGTGGGTAAAGGGCCTAATTCAGAATGTGAGCCTCTTTGTGAAAGATTGGGCAGCAAATTGCTTTAGTTCATTCAATGCCCTGTACAGGAAATTAGTCTTATCCCCTCTCAGCAGCACTCCATAATGGCTTTGCATTAGAGCACCAGCCTTTCTCATGGGAAGCCCAGATGTCCTCCAAAATTGTTGAATTATCATTGACTTTATCAGCTTGCACACTTTAGTAGAAATGCTTTTAATTTTAACTCATAATTTCATAACTTCCAAATTGCAGTATTACCTTATACTTGAAATGAAATGTTCAAGTTAGTTTTGGGTTGGGATATTGGTTTGTTACGATGATGTTTGACAGGACATCGACAGCGTGGTTTATGGTGCCATAGAAGGTAACTTAATAGAGGCAGGCATCCTAACACCTTTTTGGGTCAAAGAGAAAGTTTTATGAATATGTTTGGAAAATTAAATACCAGTTAGTCTTAACATGTACAATTTGATTAATGAATCGTTACCTTCCAATCTTTGTAATCCAGCCAGCCACTTATTGTTGTGCCCTGGAGTATTCTCATTTTTGATTTTAATGTGTCAGGAAAATGCATGTTCCATTGGAAGCAAGATTTGAAAAGGGCAGTGCATAGAGTTTGATTTTAATGTGTCAGGAAAATGCATGTTCCATTGGAAGCAAGATTTGAAAAGGGCAGTGCATAGAGCATGTGCAACTGTACTCTGTTTAGAAGGATACCCTTCCAATATGCCCTCTAGTCTCGATCTTTAATCCCATATAAATGCAAATTATCGTAAAGACTACAATTGCCTAATATATCGTAGAGAATAGATGGGCGAGTATTTGGGATCTAAGACAAGTGTAAATTAATGGTTGGAAGGAGAAAGATGACAAACTGCAGGTCTCGTGAAACATTTTTTTTCCCTTAAGACTTCAAATCATGATTGTATTATATAAAACGTGTTTTGTTAATTACATGGTTTTTCTATTAAAAATATATAATGTTGTCATCATTTATCCATTTTGTATATATTGTGGATTCCATATTTTTTGAGATTTTAAATCATAAGGAAGACCTGATAAATCAAGGAAAATGTGAATTTGCTTGTCATTCTTTCATCAACTCTGAAGGAGATCACACTGATGGGCACAGTAAGAAAGGCTCATCCTAAAGTATTATTATCATTGGCGTAGCCAGAGGGGGCCAGGAGGCTAATTCCACACCAACAATTAAAATAAATAAATTACACATCAAAAATATGCTTTGCTTAGGAGAGCAAGTTTTACTGAAAAGTTAATTGCCATGTGGGCCCCTGGACCACACCATGAGGCTTTGCACGTAGTCATCCAGGGACATACCTTCGGTTACACCCTATCAAAAATACCTCTCACCATGAGGCTCCTGGTTAGCACCCCAAAAAAAAAAAAAAACCTTGGCTATCCCAATCATTATTCTCACATGCTAGAAATGATAATCATAAGCAGTTTTTAAGTTTTTTTAAAGTTTTATTTCAGAGAAATGTGAGTCAAGTATTCATACAAATACTGTTCTCTTGGAATAACCTGTTCTGAAAGTTAAGCCTTGCCATATGTAATGTTACCGTATGTTCCTTGAATTTAACAGAAAATAAGGGGTCTCTTTTCTAGCATGAAGTGAAACTGTTCTTGTCGTCACGATATATCTTGCTCACCAACCTGGGAATTATCATTGCAGCCTAAATTACACACAAACAAATTCAAGCAAGTACTTTGGAGCTAGTACTATGTATTCTATCCTGATTGCACTGAATTGTCTTCTTAAGGGTTTCTGGAAACATTACATAATATTTAAAAAAAGAAATGTGCCCTTTCTCCTCCCCCAATAATTTTTCTACTTAGTGCCTACAAATATTTGAAGTTTTAGATTAATAACTCTCTCCATCTCGGTATTTACTTGTTTCCTGGAAATTTCCAACTAGGTGGAGCTCGAGGTAAGATCCAGAAGTGTGCTGCGAATTTGCAAAAACTTTGACTTAGCACTATCGAGATAACATGTGTCAATGCCCATCTCAACTGCAATCACAGATGTTGCACCAAGCAAAATATTCTGCATAACCTCAATGTAACAAACACAGAAGCACTGCACCATCATGCTTTAAAAAACCATCTTGACACAAAAAGGTTAAAAAATTGTTAAAATTGAAGAAAGACTGTAGTCTCATAATTTGTTTGGGTTAAAAGGCACAAACAGTTAAAGTCGTATGTGCCAAAAGAGGTTATTTTGCACAGTTTGGTGCTTGTTCTGAGTGCCAAGGAATGGCAGTGCTCTGATATTATATTAGATGATGGGGCTAAGTTACAGAAAAGAGGAGAGACACAGAGAGAAAGGTAAAGGAGTAGAATAAGGGCCAGCTAGAGGCTCTGTTTAAAAGGTTGAAAGGTAGGGCTGGTCTAGCAGTAAGCTCTGGCTTAAAAAGACGGTAGAGGAGAGAAGCATTAAATATTGCTAAAAAGTTTCATAATTTCATAGTACACTTCACAATGTTGATCAGCACAATAATTAAGCTGTTACCATCAGTGGCGTAACTAAGTTTGGGCAGTCACCCCTAAAAAAAGACCTGGCCCCTGGCCCAGGCTATAAGGGGGCCCGTGACTAAAATATATTATTACACCTATATACCAAAGGGGCTCACAGGGCCCCACTAGCTCACCACTCGTAGGGTCCTAGCTATGCCACTTGCTACCATGAAACTTTCAGGAAACCACATTATACATTAGTGCATTTAAGGACTAGAGATCATCTCTAGATTGCATTTCTATGCGTTGATCAAAGTAAAATCCTACAATTTTTTTACTTTCTTTCTTGTAAACTTTTTTAATTTGAAATTTGTTATGATATATTCACAACACTACGTATTCAATGCTCAAAATTTTGATTGCGATTATGTAATTCTTTAAATTTCATTCCTAAATTTCAGTCACTAAAAATGATGGGAAAGTCTACTCCTGCTAGAATTTGAGTGGGGGTATGGCAAGGGCTTAAAAACTTTTGGACAGAATTTGCTGCACCACTTTGTAGAAGGATGAATAGACATTAACAAATTAAAGGATTTACAAAAGAAAATGCCAAAATTGCCCTGTAATACATCACAAAATTTGCATAAAATATGCAAATTGAGATTGAAAACTGCTATAGAATGGTCAATATTTAATTGATTTTAAATAAACGTCTTGCTACTATAATACTTTTTAATAGATTTTAAAACAAATTAGCTCATGTTTTATCTCCTGTGCATGTCTATGAACCTTTAAAGCTCAAACACTATTTGTTTCAAAATACAGATATATATGTTGTTTTTATGGATAGAAATCCTGGGCGGAAAGTTCCAGTTCCAGCTGGAACATCCAGCCAGAACATCCAGATGTTCCGGCCAGAACATCCGGCCGGAACTTTGCTTTGAGTTCCAGCCGGAGCTAGGAATGCTGGTTCCAGTGCATCCCTAAAATCAATTTCACCTGCCAACATCCAGATGTTCCGGCCAGAACATCCAGCCGAACTTTGCTTTGAGTTCCAGAAGGAGCTAGGAATGCTGGTTCCAGTGCATCCCTAAAATCAATTTCACCTGCCAACATCCAGATGTTCCGGCCAGAACATCCAGCCGAACTTTGCTTTGAGTTCCGGCCGGAACTAGGAATGCTGGTTCCAGTGCATCCCTAAATTCAATTTCACCTGTCATAGGTATTGACCTATGACACTGGATGTTATCACCGGAATATCTTTTCTTATGTAAATCCATCACTTTCTTGAGCTACTAATATTAACCTGGTATTAAATGTAGTCTTCAAATCAAAGGTTGTAATTACATGAAAAGTTTGGGGTTATTTAAAGCCTTTAGCAATAAATAAGTTTCTCCAAACTACCATTCTTACAAATGAAAGGAGATTCTTTCGAAGTTTGTCTTATAACTATCAAAGAACTACTCTATGGCAAGAAATAAGGCAACACGTTTTCTGGAAAATTTCAGATCAGCTTGGAACACCTGAAGAAACTGATGCGTCAATAGTCCTTGCTTTCAAAAGATCATGAGAGACCAATAAAGAAGCCCTCCATTTAAGTAAAACAGCAAATTTCTTTCCACATGATTTTGATTCAAGACAACGTCTGGATTATCACAAGAACAAAAAACGAGTCGTGGTGCTGCCAAATCCTCATATTGACAAAGAATTGCTCTTTCGTCTCAGCCAATGAAGGCTTCTGGTTTGTAAGCAAATTCTGCAACATATTGCGCCACCAATTTGTTACCTAAAGAAGAAAAAAATCAATTTGAAAAATTATAATTGCTCAATTGCTAATTTTCTACACATTTCTACAAACATTATCTTCCTTTGTTTTTTAAAATGTGAATATTTTCCAAGTAAATATTATTCATAATCCAGCAGCTTTGTGTAGTTGGGAGGATTTAGTAATATAAATTCTCAAAGTAAAAGTAATTTATTAATGGCAAAGGGCAACAAAACGAGACGATTTTGGATGTGTTTTGTGCACTTGACATGAACCTAGTTTTGGGGCTAATCGGGTACAGTGTCACACTCAGCTCACACCAGATTGTTATACCTCTGTTCTGTTTGATTTAAACAGCAGCTTGACCGCATCCCTCTCTCTGACATGAAATTTTTACTGTTTCGCAAGTAATACAAATTCAAATAAGAGAAACAGGAAGAAAAAAAATAAAATAAGACTCGGTGGTATTCGAACTCATAACCTTTCACTTAAAAGACAATGCTGTAACCGACTGGGCCACTTAATAACTTGTAAGTTTATATGATTTATTTTATATATAGTGTGGAATATGATTAAAGGAAGAAAAATCGATAAATTAGAACTGAAGTGTAATTATTGTGTCCATATGCCAAGCCGTTCCTTGTAGCATATCAAAGCCTAAAAATAAACTAACAAAATTTTCACAATTTCTTCAAAACTTTCAATTCAAGTGCAAAAACGCAAAGGTAATTGCGTGAATTAACTATTCAGTTCACGTAGGCCTATTGACTAAACGTCAAGCGACAGAGACTTGAAGATTGATAAATATAAAACTTTACATTTCCATTAGGCGTAAAAAAAAAAGGAGGTAGATGTGGTTGCAAACACTTTACTTTGATTACAGTATGTTTAAAAAAATATTTTTTGCGAAACAGTAAGAATTCCATGCCGACTACACAGGCTTAGTACTGTAGGACCGTGTAAGCCTGATATCCTTCTTTCTCATCTGCAAGCGGTTCAAATTGAAAAGAAACGACATCCCCTTCATTATGAAATGTTCTTCATTTATTTCCAAATCATTTTTATCATAGCTTAAATTTGAAAATGACAAATTAGGATCTAAACAGCCTAAAAACTTTCTTTCGTAATAAGACGCTAATCAGCAGTCCCTGAAATGACATAAGAAACTGTTATGACATCACAAATCCCCTTCAAATTTTTTTTTGGAGCAAGCAATAAAGGATCAATGTCTAAGTGCTTTTTCATCATGATAATGGACTTATTTCCAGGGTTTCTTGACGGATTCATGAATTTAGGGATATGAAAACCTATATCCGATTAAATTTCAATTTTTTTTCACGAGACATGGCAGGACCACTTTAAATGGACGTGTAGAACCATGAAAGAGACGAAGCGTCAAGTGCCAAACAGTTGTCGTGGGTCCATACCAGAAAGTCGTACTGTTTCAAAATTGCTTGATTTTGTTGATAAATCACTTCTGCTACAAATTTTGGAAATTTAATTCATTATTTATCAAGTTACTACTGTACATGATTAAGATGGAGTCACACAAAAGAAAAGCCCTAGCTACTCCTGGAAACATAATCAACTCTATCAGGCATTAGCTTATGCAATGAAATGGCAGTCGTATGGAATATTTTGTCTGACCAATGAGATTCAAACCTATATCTTATTCACTGCATGTGGATTGTGGTGAAACACATATCAATTGTTTGTTCTTTTAGTTTAAATGATCTAATGTATACCAATTATTTAGATCTCTCACAATTTTTGAAGAATTTGAACTTTTTCTCATTCTAGGTTCTTTATGGTAGGTAACACCTGCCTCTTAAGTGCTTAAGATAACAAACTGGTGGCATTCTAAGTGGATGCGTACTCATGTGTTGAGAGTTTCATATGACTTATACATGTAATGTGTTCTACCATCCTTTCTGTTACCTGATTTGTAACTTACGTTCAATAGTCCTCTTTGGGTCCATTACATCTACTTCCCCTGTGTCTTTCTCCTCAAGTTTGATTTGTCCAGACTTGAACGCATATGCAGATATACCAATCACGGTCCATACACTCATAGCATACACAGCAGAGAAAATTCCTCTCCACCGAATATTCCCATCCAATTCCTTAAAAACGAATATTTGCTTCAGAGTTTTCATGAGCTGAAGGAGTGAAAAGGATAAAACTATTAATAATTTGCATGTGCAAGAAATCAATTTGGTATTACATACCAGGGTTCTAGCTAGAAAAGTTTGAGTGCTGGGCTCCAGTGACAATCAGTGGACTTCCCGGGGTGACCGCCTAGACCCCCACTCATGAAGAACTTCAAATTTAGTCCACTAAGATGATTCTTCAAACGCTAGAAGGATTTACAAAATATTTTACGTACAACGAAACTAGAAATTACAAAGATATTCAATTGTCAAAGCAACCCCAAAAAAGTACAAACATATGCCAAAGACTCTCCTCTCAATTCCCATTGTTATTCATCTTGCCCAAACTTTTTACCGCGTTAATTTTCGTTCCAGTATCGTTTGACGAAAGCCATACCTTTCATTATAATTATTTTAATTCAACTAGCGGCACATGTTCACATGAACTACGAAACAACTTTTGTCAATATCAAATCCCCCACAAATCCTAAGAAAATAGATCAGACCGTTATAATGTTGAGTGCATATGGGTTATAAATGTGATTGGTTACTTACATTTGAACTGGTCTATAAGCACGCCTTAAGCCCTTGCGGGTGTAATATTGACTTTGTTAAAGTTTGTTTGTATGGTAAGTGATGGACTTGGCAAGCTGCCAGCAGTAATTTAGAAGGTTTAAAACATAAAGCTGAACTGTGTGCATATGAGTATGTTTATGTAGGTGACATGTATGGGTGATTTTATGATAATATGTACGTTTAATTCAAATTCCTATATAGTTCATTTGTTTTGATCAGAATTTATTGTGCGTAATGTATGTTATGTTACGTGTGAAAATTAGCTGATGACATAAATAGAGCAAGATTAAAAGGAAATCTATTTAAACACTTAATTAATTAACCTTATTGAACTTTTGAGTACCAGGCGGAAGAGTGAATCTTAGAGCTAAGTGCTGGGCGGGAATTGCGAGTCCTGGGCAGGCCTGCCTGGCGCCGCCCACCGTAGCTAGACCCCATGTACACGTACATACAGGCAGGGATAGACCAGCACTACTTAATCAACCTGGGAATTTAAAAAAAAAGTGGCCCTGACTATGTGCAACAGTTGAAGCCGATAGATAATGTAGACAAATCATAGTAAGTCATTTGTATGCATGTCAATGGTGCTTGTTGAAAACATTTGGTAGTTTGTAGATATTCAGGCGCGGCGAAAGATGTTTGAATCAGAGGGAGGCTGAATCTTAGGAGCAGTTTCCCGTCAACTTATTTTGAAAACATGTGACAATAGCATTGCTTGAGTGGCAATAACCACTTTTCTCTGCCTTAAACCATGGAGCTATATACATCAACATAATTTCAGAAGAAATTATTTTTAATTCTTTTGCATCAAAGTCACCAAATATCTTTTGAATTGTTAGTTCCAGTCTAGGGCCATCAGTGTGTGATCCCAATCTTACCCACCGTTTGAGTTTATGACATGTGCTCCAAACTTGATACAGTAGCAAGAGAATTGTTCAAGGAAAGTCCTCAATTTTAGCTGCCAGAAAAGCATTTTAACTGCTCAAAGGGGCTCAGGGCTGCGCAGGATAGGGTTAATTTCAAGCCAGATATTTTCCGGGCCTCTGACCCATTTCTACAAAAAAATATGTGTAATTTAGACAAAAAAATCAAAGATGAAACATTAGGCTTCTGTCAATATGAAATATATGTTAGGCCGGTAATGACAATTATTAGAACTTTTTAAGTTGAAGTTAGTCTGTTTGTTCAACAATTGACCTTGTTTGGCATCATGTATTGAATGACATAGTACAAAGAGTCAAAACACTAAGAAATACCAGAAATAGGACTTGCTAACTTTGTATTTCTAATTGCATTAATTTCTAATGAATAGGATTATTTTCATACTAATCTTATTATCAGATTCATTATGCTAGCAGACCTCCCTGTAGGCTCAGCCTTCAGTCAGTACTTGTGGATTGAAGTAATTGTTTAATTGTAGAAATGATGCCTATGTCCACACCATTGTAAGACATTGCAGTATGGTTCTTGAAGCAGGTGAAGGAACAAGTTGAAAAGTATGTGGCTCTTGCTTTAGCTAGTTCAAGAGCATTCATTTTTTTTTTTTTTAACACGAGCATCATTGTACAATCAACTAATTAAGAGCACTTCAGAACCAGCTCTTCACTTGAAATGACATCGGTTACTGTAGTTGTGCCGTGTTGTTTTTATATAACTTTCTCAGTTTGTACAAAAGTGTATTGTGCTGATTTGTGGAGTGAGCTATGACGAGGCTTTAAGTGTTATAATTCTACAGTGTAATAACTATATTTGCATGAAGTACATTTGTTGAAAAAATGATTTAAGGCAAAACGATCAATAAATGAAATGTACTTTTCAGTTTTCTCCATAACATTTTTGTCCTTTCAAAGGACAAAAATTTAGTTGTTTACAAGTTGTACATAAGAGAAGTAAAATAAGAGGTAATTAAGAGGTAATCATACGATGTGAAATTAGGCTGTCCCAATTTCCAAACCCAATAATATTATCAGAGTGACAACTGCAGTGAGAAGATAAGATATGATTGCACTATATTGGACTTAAGAGACTAGAAACAGCTGAGAATTAAGTTGTATTAACCATGGAAGGCTGAATATGTCACATGACTGAAGAAAATTCCTTGGTTTAACTTCAAGTTGGTTTCTCTACAATTTTGAAGGAAAAAGAGTTGGATTGATATTTCATACAGAGGATTGTATTTCAAAACTAAACTGTAGACAGGATATGATACATTTACATTCATTTCAGTAGAATACAAATTATGATGACTGAATGTTTTCACACCCTGTTGACATGCTATAATCACTAGATCTTAATATTAACCCCACTCACTCACCACAAGGTAGTTTGGTTTTCAAAGTTTCAAATACCACTTCATTAATTTTTTTAATTCAATTATATTTTTAACTTCAAGTTGAAAGTTATCATAGTATGTACTTTATACTATTAAACTATTGTCATCTAAATCATGTCGACCCAAAATAGTTTAAGGAAATGGAAAATCATGGATGTGGTGCCTCAGTACATCAGACATAATAATACATGTAAGTACCGTATTCTATGTAATAAGCGCCTGGAGCACTTACAACTATAACGGTAAATACCGTCATGGTTCGCATGCCC
This sequence comes from Chiridota heheva, assembly GCA_020152595.1. Lineage (NCBI taxonomy): Eukaryota > Metazoa > Echinodermata > Holothuroidea > Apodida > Chiridotidae > Chiridota > Chiridota heheva. Next base: position 431,160 of record JAIGNY010002864.1, read on the forward strand.
ATGCAAATTGACACCTATATCATATGACCCGGCCAATTATAAAAATGGCATCTCACACTAAGTCCCACATGGCACCCCGTGTCCCACATGGCATCCCACTCCATGTCCCACATGACATCCCATCCCATGTCCCACATGGCATTCCACCATATCTCCCACATGGCATCCTACCCCATGTCCCACATGACATCCCATCCCATCCTTTGTTCCACATGGCATTCCATATGTCCCACAGGGCATCCCATCCTATGACCCACATGGCATTCCACCCTATGTCCCACATGGATCCCATCCCATATCCCAAATGACATCCCACCTAATGTCCCACATGACATCCCATGCCTTGTCCCACATGGCATTCCACCATATCTCCCACATGGCATTCCACGATATCTCCCACATGGCATTCCTCCATACAGTGTCCCACATGGCATTCAACCATATGTCCCATACGACATCCTATGCTATGACCCACATGGATCCCATCCTACATGTATGTCCCACATTAATCCAACCATATGTACCACATGACATCCCTCCCTGTCCCACATAGCATCCCTCCCTGTGTCCTGCATCAGTGGCTTCCCACCTAATGTCTCACATGGCATCCCACCTTATTCCACATGGTATCCCTCCCAATGTCCCAATGACATCCTACTTTTATGTCCCACATGGCATCACATCCCATGTCCTCATACCCTATGTCCCACATAGCCTCCTACCCTATGTCACACATGGCATCCTACCTTATGTCACGCATGCCATCCCAACCTATGTCACACTGTGTTACTCATGGCATCACACCATGTCCCACATGGCATTCTACCCTGTTCCACATGGCATCCCACCCCATGTCCCACATGGCATCCCACCCCATGTCCCACATGGCATCCCACCCCATGTCCCATATGGCATCCCACCCCATGTCCCACATGGCATCCCATAGGCTCCATGAGAAGTCTCATCCTAGCAATCAGTCCCTGATTGAGCATACTATGTATAAAAGTGTCAGTTCATATGATAACTTATATGCAAATGACTTGTTGAAATGGGGTGGGACCCCATGTCCCACATGACATCCCATGTCCCACATGACATTCCATCCCATGGCATTCCACCCTATGTCCTGCATGGCTTTCCACCATATATCCTACATGGCATTCCACCCTGTTCCACATGACATCCCATCCCATGTCCCACATGGCATCCCACCCTATGTCCCAAATGACGTCCCATAGGCTTCAAAATAGTCTCATCCTAGCTATCACAGTCCCTGATTGAGCATACTATGTATGAAAGTCTGTTCATATAATAACTTAAATGGAAATGAGTTGTTGAATTAGAAAAATAGGTAAGAAAAAAGGCGGAGTCAAATAATAATGCCTGATATAGCCCATGGTATATACCACATGGTATATATTATATCATATGTCCCTCATGGCACCCATCCATGTCCCACATGGCATCCCTCCCTCCCTATGTCCATATGCAATCACATCCTGTCACACTCCCTAACTAAGCATACTAAATAAAAAAAGTCTGGTCAGTTTATATACCATAGCAACTTTATGTAAATGACAACAATAATAAAGGTGGAGTTTAATAATCATGCCTGATACAACTGTTGGTGCCCAAATATTTTGAAGGATTTTAAATCTCAAGTGCTACAAGAGAGACACTTGAGGATCTCTGAAGAATCTTGGAAAATTATGTCATTTTCCATTATCTTCTAAAAAATTATCAAATGTTTTGTAAACTTTTTAAGAAAACTAGTCTTCAATCCTGTCTTGATTGTCTCTGAAAAACTTTAACATTTTGTAAGGAAATTTCAACCTTCCATAAGGATATCTGAAGAAACTAACTTTTTCTGAGGAACTCTGAAGAAACTTTAACATTTTCTGAGGAATTCTAGACTTATTCCTGAAGTAAGGAATCTCTCTTATAAATCTAGGCGACAAATTCTTGGTTTGACCACACTCAAGTTGAGAAGAGTATGTGGCAATATGATTCAGGTTTTTAAATTCCTATCTGGTAGTGATGCTTTGACTTCCTGTTATTTCTTGCATGTTTCAGCAAATACTCATGTGACACATGGTAACAGTTTAAAGTTGACCAAAGAGTTCTCACAAATAGATATTCGGCATTTTAGCTTTTCGCAAAGAGTTGTTAATGAGTAGAATGGTTTGCCTGAGTGGGTTGTTAGCTCCAATTCTGTTCACAATTTTAAAGTCAACAGTAACAAGTTCTTTACTAACTCTGGACGTCTTTTTTTTGTGTGGTGGTGGTGTTAGTTTGGGCTTTTTATGGGGTGAAGAACCCTTTTTAGCCTGTCATCTTCTTATGTTATGTTATCTTAACTCTTTAGCCAGTAAAACTCAAGCTATAAAATGTAAATGCTTAGTGGTCCATCATAGCATCTGTGAAGTTATTTATTCTCATATGCCCGAATTGAAAAACACAAGGTATCAAAAATAACAGTCTGTACTTGTATACTGTCTGTACTTGTAGTCTATACAGGAAAAAAGAAATGATATGAAATCAATTGCTGTAGGCCTACAATGCTTCCGCAAATATACCAACTATAAAATATTAATTTTCCCCCTTTTACCTTAAAAATTCTTCTAAGAATTTAGAAATTGCTTGATTTTTTTATGTTTGATGTTCCAGAGTGCCAAACATGTGTAAATTGAATAAGAAATGTGAAGAAAAGAAAGCCGTAAATTAAGACAATTTGACAGAATCGAGAGATCATAGTGCAAGACGTCCCATTGTAAACAATACCATGTGACCTTGTTATGGGAAATCACAATGCATCGCACGAGCAGTTGCACGTTGTTGGCTTTACCAAACTGGTCTCGCAGAAAATGGGTCCAAAATTTGCAAGCTCCTGACCCGCTTCCAGTGATAATATAAGAAATCTGTTTCCAGACGAGATAGGAAAAGAGGTTTTTGACCGCGATTTCCAGAAGCCCCCTTTTTTCCAATTTTTGACTCTTGTTTTTCCCTTGAATTTTTTTACATTGTACCATGATTTGATTTCTTTATAGAAGCTAGCTTAAAGTTAAAACTTGTTTAACACTTTTTTGTTTATAGTTTTTTAATTTTAATGGCAACTTTTCGTTTAAAAACAACCGATAGTGCATATGGGTAAATTGCAGGATCATTACGGGATAACATAAATTTTCAACGGGAATGAAATATCCACTTATTTATTGTCACCTGTCAGTAAGTATGCTGACCCTTCACGATATGATTGTCAATACAAAATGACCTTTCATTCTCAATAATTTGAAGTCCACCCTCCCGCGTCATTTGCATTGTATATGTATAATATACTTCTGAACATTGGACCCAGTCAAAACTGTTCAAATTTGAAAAGAACTACAGATTTTAATCACATTTACTGCAACTTTCAGCTTTTGAAAATCTCTGCTATTCATTGCGTATTAATTCGCACTTGCGATGAAAACTTCCAATCGTTATCACGTATTGCATGTTTTAGACATTTGCATGTGTTTATCAATAAGAGGAGGGGGAGACTAGCTAAAAAGATTTCATTGGCTCGAAGTGTTGTTGGTTTATAAACATGTACATTCTTTGCAGACGCTCTAGGTAATAGCTTATTAAAATACATATTTACCCCGCATTTCATAGCTGGGATATTTACGAGAGTTATACTTACCTTCCATGCTATAAATATACAATCTGATCCGATGACCTGATTCTAGGCACTTCTAATCGAATTTAAAAACATAGTTACCAACCCAGCCTCAACCTAACCTCCATTATACCTCTAACATCCCTCACTTAACATTCCACTAAGGCCTGAATGAGAGGGGAGGCGGGCCAGGACACATGGAAGGTAAGTATAACTCTCATAAATATCTTCGCTACGGAAAGCAGGGTAAATCTACTTCAAGCTATATCTTACCTTCCATGCTATAAATATGCAATCAGCTTGCAAGCGAGGATCATGAATAAGGAGTTCAGGTCGAAGCCCATACAAAAGGCTGGTCCTAATACTCAAACTAACTTGATCCTACTTAACGGATTAGTTTCCCTATCCTCGTAAGGACAAAAAACCTCTGAATAGGACTTACTACACAACAGTAAATTACTCCTAATTATAATGAAGGAACCTGTTAGTAATAAACGAGGCAAAACATTGCATGAACATGGGTTAGTTGTCCACAAAAACATGTTAACGAAAAAGTGTTAGTAAACACAAGCAACTGTAAACAATGCCCAATACATCATGGCAAAAACATACAAGGTTCGCCAGTGGACCAGGGTGGCTTTGTTAATACGAGGGAAACAAACCATTAATAAACCTAAATAAATCAGAATGAGCCTCAACAAAGAAAATCTAAAACCAGTTTAATAGCTGGAGAAGCCTTTGTAAAACAATACAGATCAGAACAAATGAGGTCATGATCACTACACCGTTACTTAGCACATTTCTAACCATACTATCTTCACTACTGAAAATCAAATCAAGACAATTACTACCACGCGTGGGAAACAACACATGCTGGGTGAAAAAGCAGTCAGATACAGCTTCCAGAAAATCTTTACCATGTTGACCACTAGTACAAAGATTCCAATCAATGTCTGGAAAATTAAAGTCCTTAAAAACAATAACCCTCCTAGAAGCAACTTTCCTGAAGCAGTCAAGCAATTTCCGATTGTTCTCAGGACTAGAAATTGGTGATCTATACACAACACCAACAGCCACTGAACTACCAACATCACCATCAACAATAAGATCACACCATAGGCAATTTGAAAAACCAAAAGAAAACTGAGCAGTCCTATCTATACAATTAAAACTGTCTTTCACAAACAATAAAACGCCATCTCCTTTACCATTGAGAGTATCTAATCTGTCTTGCCTGAAAACTGAGTAGCCTGGAATATGTACCTCTGAATCACTAATTTCACTATCAATCCAACTCTCAGTAATACCAATTATATCAGGTCTACTAATGCAAACTTTGGCCAAAAGCTCATCACGCTTATTCAAAATGCTATGCACAGTTGAAAACATAACCTTAAATCTACCACTAGAACAATCCCTATCCCCAGAAACATGCCTGACAGGTGGGTTTAAAGTGTAGCCCCGTGATTAGTTTAAAGGACCCAGATCCTTAATTGCCCTATTGACACCCCTAGCAAGAATACGAGCACCTTTCCTAGATAAATGCAAACCATCTCTCATAAACCAATCAACCCGAGATTCAAACTTATGCCAGAAATTTACAAAACCTAACTCAAACAGACTAAAAATACTCTCTTGCCAACTTTTTATCAACGACATCTTATCTATCGTGAAGTAACTACCCGTATGCGGCAACAGACCAACAACTAGAACCCTACAACCTGTGTTCTTCAACTTGAATAACAAATCCATGAGCCTAACAGAATCAACATTTCTGTTTAGAATATCATTTGTACCAACTGAAACTACGACGGTATCTTCACCCTTACATAAAGTCTCAACACGAGAACTAACATCATCAACCCTATCCCCTAAAAGACACATCCTGATCCTTCTACTACGATCTACTCCATACCTTACAAGTGAATCCCCTATCTATAACACCTTATTCCTGACAGAATCCACAGGCAACATACCAGATGAATCAACAACCTCACGACCAATGGTACCTGTACAATCATCAACTATACACAACCCTACATCAGGACGTCAACAGAATCTGATCCAAAACTATCTACCTGAAGAGAACCCCTATCAAAATCCTCACCCAAAGAACTATCAACATCACATGTCTGACTACCCACATCTAAGCCACAAATCTCAGTCCGCACACTAGCATCAACCTTTTCAACGATACAACTATAACCAGAAAGTCTCAACTCCAAAGCCTTCCAACCTTGTACACTTTGAACAGACAAATACAAAACTATCATCAACCAAAGCTTCCTCAAAACTACATGTCACACCGGACTCCTGGAAATCAATCCACATATTACAGCTATCACCGCAAATCGAACTCTCCATGATCAGACAATATAATTAAGAGAAGCAGAAAACCAAAAGCAGCAACCTAAAAGAGGAACAATAGGCCCAATAATACCTAAAGAAACACCTTAGGTTCAACACACAATATACTAGCCTATGCTGAACACATAAGCCAATTTACACTTAAATCAAAAAAATAACAAAGCCTAACACAACAATACCAAAGCCTAGCTTACAACAACTGTAACTTAGGCGTAGCCTAGCTTACAACAAGAGCATCAAAGTGTGTAATATGATACACTTAGTATATCACACAATCCAGCAAGAACAAAAAACAACACAAATTTAACAATTGAGGAAACTAATGAAAACAACAAAATCAAAAATATGCAGAAAAAATGTAAAAACAACAAAGTCAGTAAGAAATCAAGTGCGTGCTATGACCGGAAAAGCACGGATTGAACATGAAAAAATTATTGCATCTGAAGCTCAATCAAACCCTAAAAAGTTTTGGGGTTATGCCAAATCTGAGACAATCTTCAAACAGGGCATAGCTCACTTGCAGACTTGTGAGGTCGATGAGCATGGTAAACCATTATTATCTATATCTCACCTTGAAAAATTGTCCTAATTTTTCATGTGTATGCACAGTTAAAGATGATAATAAAATGCTTGACATTTAGAAACAAAATATTCAAGCTCCTGTCTGTTCTATTTCCATATCACATGATACAGTACTTAAAAAAAAAAAATGTTTAAAAACTTATAAGTCAGCAGGACCAGATGGTATCCATCCAAGGATTTTATATGAGTGTTCTGATACCATTGCTCCATACCTGACTACTTTGTTCCAATTGTCCTTAGACAATATGACAGTTCCAGATAATTGGAAGGTGGCAAATATCTCATATATTTTCAAGAAGGGCAACAGATCTTCAGTATCAAATTATCGCCCTATGAGCCTAACAAGTGTTGTAGGTTAACGATGGAATCGATTATTAGAGACTTGAGCGTACAGAGTTGAGTGCAGACGTATTTTCCACAACCAGATTTATTTATTGGATATTTTACCTCATAACTGTAAATTTTTCTTACCCCACTTGGATATATATCATTGTTTTACGTTTCTGCAGATTATTCGTGCTTATTCATTGCCTGTCTATTTATTTTTGTTATTATTTAATGCAGTTTTTGTGTTTGTTATTTTTGAGTAACAATTGTGAACCTAATGTTATATAGCCTATCACACTATTTGTATTATTACCATTTACACGTTTTTTTTTTTGGTGATCGGAACATTATTATTCCTGAGACCTGAGTAATTTTATTGTTTGTTTTCTATACGTCATTCCATTCATATTCTTTTCTCTATTACAGTGTTTATTTGCTCTACCTGTCTGTATTTTTTTGCGCTGCTCATGTGGCGACTCGCTTGCAAAAAGCTCTCTGATATTCATCCCATTTTACTTCATTTTCGTGTGTTTTATGTAATTCTGTATTTTGTAATCTCTGTATCTGTGTATGGATGTTCGTTTGTGCTATTTTCAACTTCTTTTGGACATTCTGTGAGTAGTTATATGCATTATGAAAATTACTTACACTAGCCATTTCCTACACTCGCTACGCCCACAGTGTAGTTCTGCGACACAAATCTATGACTTGCCCAAAGATATGAAATCTAGGAGGCGTGGGAAGAGAGGGGGCATGAAACGTAGACTTCGACGTATGGGATATAAGCCTTATCTCCCCTCAGTGATTATGGGAAATGTAAGATCACTGTCGAATAAGATTGATGAGCTAAGCGCCAATGTGAAATATTCCAGAGATTTTCGCTCAATTAGCGTGATGAGTTTCACAGAGACATGGTTGCTAAAATGATATTGATTCTTCTCATGTGAATCTTGATGGTTTTTCGATTATTCGGAGTGATAGGACAGGAGAATCAGAGAAAGCCAAAGGAGGTGGATTGTGTGTTTATGTGAATAAAGAATGGTATCATATTAATAACATTTCAATAAAGTTTAAATCATGTTCCCCAACTTCAGAAATTCTTATTTTGGGACTCCGCCCTTATTACCTACCCCGGGAATTTTCACATGTTGTGCTTACGGCAGTTTACATTCCAAACAGTTCAGTTGCCAAGGAAGCGGCATTAGAGATCAATCAAGCATTGAATGACATTGAAGCTTCTTCACCTGATGCATTATTCCTAATCACTGGAGACTTTAACCGTTGTAAACTCTTGAAAAGCGGTATTCAATATTATCAACATGTTGATTGTGCCACCCATGATACAGCTACCCTGGACCTTTGTTATTCAAATGTGAAACATGCATACGCTGCCACTCAATTGCCTCCTCTTGGACAATCTGATCATAAGCTTGTCATTCTGCAACCAAATTACATCCCTATTGTTCAGAGACAAAAACCCAAAGTTATCCAGACAAAAGAGTGGACAACTGAAGCAGTCAACAATCTCCAGAGTGCTTTTGATTCTACCGACTGGGATGTTTTTGTAGATTCCAGTAATGACGTCAATGAGTTAACTGAGACTGTAGTGGAGTATGTTAACTTCTGTACGAATCTCTGCATCCCAACAAAGGAGGTTAAAATCTATGCAAACAATAAACCATGGATTACTAAACGTATTAAAGGGATTATAAATCGGAAGAAACAGGTGTTTGGTCGAGGAGATTCAACGGCGATTGCAGATTCAAAGAGAACTTCGAAGCGAAATCCGCAAGAAAAAAACAATATACAAAGAAAAGGTAGAGTCCCACTTCAAAGAGAATAATATGAAGAAAGTTTGGAATGGCATGAAGCTGATGAGTGGATACACTGCCAGAAATGCATCTAATGATTCAGGATCCACAACAAACAATTCATTAGAATATGTGAATGAACTGAACAATTTTTACAACAGATTTGATTGCCATGATTTCAGTGATACCATATCACGTATGAAAGTAAATCTCGAAGGGGGCACTGATGAGGGTTGCTTTATTTGCACAGAGGAGGAGGTACGGAATGAATTTCGTAACCTTGTACCCTCCAAAGCACCAGGCCCCGATGATATTTCTCCTCGATTACTTAAATTATGTAGTGATCAACTCTGTAGTATTTTCTGTAACATTTTTAATATGTCTTTTCAATCAGGTATTGTTCCCACAATTTGGAAAACATCATGCATTGTCCCAGTGCCTAAGAAACCCAAGGTGTCATGCATGAATGACCTCAGACCCGTAGCGCTTACTTCCGTTGCATTCAAATCTTGTGAACGCTTAGCACTGTCACAACTCAAGAAGCATGTGAACGATTTCATTGATCCATATCAATTTGCCTACCGTAACAATAGAAGTCCCGAGGACGCTATCCTGGTAGCTCTGAATGAGGTCTCATCTCATCTAGATACCAGAGCGTTTGCAGAGAAACAAGGGGCTAATCAACCGACAAAAAATGCCAGTAATTCAGCTAGAATTACGTTTTTTGACTTTTCGTCGGCATTCAATACAATTCAGCCTCACTTGTTGGCATCTAAACTCCAAACCATGGATGTTCCCATGTCAATTATTTACTGGATACTGAACTATCTTACTTTCGTCCGCAGTATGTAAGGTTGAATCCACATACCTCGGGCACTGTCATTTCAAATACAGGAGCACCACAAGGCACTGTACTAGCACCTTTTCTTTTTAGCTTGTACACCTATGATTGCCAGGCAGTGACCGAGTCATGTTCTATCGTCAAATTTGCTGACGATACAGCTCTGATTGGGCTTGTCACAAATGACGATGACTCACATTACCAAGTGAAATCAGCAATTTTGTAAGCTATTGTGACCAAAACTTCCTTATCCTGAATGTCAGCAAAACAAAAGAGATGGTTATTGATTTTAGACAGCATTGTAATCCTCCTGACCCAATTACAATTGCTGACTCTGAGGTTGAACGTGTGCAATCTTACAAGTATTTAGGTGTAGTAATCAACAATAAACTCACTTGGTCAGACAATACAGATGCCATAATGTCAAAACTCAACTCTCGCCTATATTGCCTCAGAAAACTGAAATCTTTTCACGTCGACAGTAACATTTTACAACTTTTTATCGTTCGTTTTTACATCTGTTTTTAGCTATTGCATCGTTTGCTGGGGTGGTTGTGCCTCCAAGCATGACACCTATAGAATCAATTCTGTCATCAGAAGAGCGAGACTTTTCAATGAAAGCAATTTACCAAATATAGACTCATTCTACCACTCCAGTCTCGATCGCAAACTTAAGTCCTCCTCGCGGACACCAACCATCCATTACACAATGAATTTATGAATAGGTTGATTGCCAGGAGTGGTAGAATGAGGCTTCCAGCTATCGCCACAAATCGTTTTAGAAATTCCTTTGTGCCAAAAGCCATTTCCTTTCATAATGCCAACCACTCCAGATAGTCCATGTGCATTATTTCATATGCATTTTTCTATTTTATTATTTTCATCATTGTATATATTTCCTCTTTTATCTTTTAAATGTTTTTAGCTTTTTACTCATTTCATTTTATGTATCATGATTGTATCTTGCGAGCTGAAATTGCCCAGTTTCTGGTGCTTAATAAAGTTGATTGTATTGTATTGTATTGTATTGTATTTCCTGTTTGTCAAGTACAGTATATTCATTCTTCTTGCCATCAATCATGTTCATTCTCACTCACAACCTCGTCTTCCCTATACTGTTCTTGTTAAGGTTCTCCCGAGTCTCTGACTCTCTAAACTCCTTGTATTCGTCGCAACCTCATTCATCTCAGGCATCAAATTTGCCTCTAAACGCCCCAGGAACTGGTTACCATGTCTTGTTTGGCTCTAGTGATTATTCAAATCACTCACTCGCAACTTATCTTTGTATTGATGGGCAATTACATTCGTCCAAATCAAGTTGGAAATTGTCAAAATTCAACTCCTGCAGGAGAAAATTACTCCTTTTATTCCTTACCCTATCTGGTGATATTGAAAGCAATCCTGGACCTTCCCCAAAATATCCTTGCAAACAATGCAACAAATCAGTCAAAAATAACCAGAAAGGTATTTGTTGTGATGATTGTGACTCGTGGGTTCATAGTAAGTGTGCATGCATTGGTAATGCAGCTTACAATACTCTTGCATCATCATCTGATGATTGGTTTTGTTCGGAATGTTTGGCACCTTGTGGCCTGTGTGGACTCCAGTGTAGGAGATCCAAAAAAGCAGTACAGTGTGACAATTGTGATATATGGATTTACACAAAGTGCTGTAGCATTGGCGACTCTAAATACAGCAATCTCATGCATTCTAGCTGTACCTGGGTGTGTGACACTTGTAAGTTCATAAACCTCTCTAAATCTTTCTTCTCAACTAACAATTCCATCAACTGTACTAGCTCATATGAGCCACTTCAAAATTGTTCTTCTGGCCTTGACTCAGGGTCCAACCACCATCCCGATGTTAAATTAAAAACAAATCCGAAAAAAGAAAAAAGGAAGGTTCTAAAACTTCTTGTTATCAACTTTCAGAGTGTTCGAAAGAAGACGGCCTCCGTGGAAAGTATCATCAAAGAAAAAGACCCAGATGTCATTATTAGCACTGAAACCTGGCTTAATTCCGAATTTACCAACGCTGAAATTTTCTTGGACAATTATACAGTCGTTCGCAAAGATAGAAATTCAAATACTTATGGTGGTGTACTACAGGCAATAAAAAAAGACCTGGTTTTCACTGAGCTCACTAAATTAGACTCTGACTGTGAAATTATCTGGACCAAATTCTACTTTCCTAAGGAAAAGAGCATGTATATAGGAACATTTTACAGACCCAGTCACAATGATCTCACTAGCCTACTTGAGTTGAAGAAACTCCCTTCAAAAGCTTGGTAAAAATGCTGACAAAAACAATGTTATTCTTGCTGGTGATTTCAACCAACCTAACATTGACTGAAGTCAAAACATTATTTCAGGAACTAACGCTTTCTCTGAAGCAGCCAAAATTCTTCTTGAAGTGACCAATTCATTTAATCTCACTCAAATGGTGCAGTCACCCACAAGAGATAACAACATCCTTGATCTTGTTTTTACTAACAATTCACCAGCTGTTACCTCAGCTAATGTCATTCCCGGTATAAGTGACCATGATATTGTTGAACTGACCCTAAATATCTCCCTCCTCGTAAAAAGTTGCCTAAACGTAAAATCTATTTAAAGAAAAAAGCTTACATAAAACGAATAAAAGAAGACCTGACCAAATTTAAACTGCAATATTATACTCAATTCAATAACTCCATTGATGTTGATGAAAAATGGAATTTCTTTGAACAGAAAATCAAATTGATTATTGATAAAAACACGCCTCACAAATTAACCTCAACTAAACTAAATCTGCCCTTGGTTTACCCGTATCCAACGCCGTCTCTGCAGGAAAAAACATAAACTGTTTAAAAAAAGCTAAGACTAATCAACAAGCCAATGACTGGACTACCTATAAAAGCTTTAGGAAGGCTGTCCATAGAAACCTCGAAGAAGCTAGAAACACCTTCATCTGTAATAAACTTACAAACTCACTTAACGAAAACCCAAAGGCATTCTGGTCCTATATCAAAAGATTAAGAAGTAACTCTGTAGGTGTGCCTGATCTACTAAATAATGGTAAACTCTGCAGTGATAGTAAAACTAAAGCTAACATTCTAAATGACCCGTTTTTCAGTGTTTTCACAGAAGAAAACACCTCCCAAATCCCTGTAACTAAACCACTCACCAACAGCAAAATAAACCAACTTATAATTACCCCAGAAGGTGTCAAAAAGTGCCTGCATAACCTAGACCCCAACAAAGCCTCAGGTCCTGACCAAATACCACCTTGGTTTCTAAAAACACACACTGATGACCTCTATGAAATTCTAAATGATCTCTTTCAGACCTCTGTCGATAATGGTACTATTCCTAACAAGTGGAAAGAAGCAAACATATGTAGCATTTTTAAAAAAGGTGATAAACAAAACCCAGCTAATTATAGACCTATTTCCCTTACCTACGTTTGTAGTAAAATCCCTGAGCATATAATCTACTAACATGTGATGAAATTCCTTGATGAGCATAATATCTTAACTGATTTACAATATGGCTTCCGTGCAAAAAGATCGACTGAATCAAAACTCCTCTTAACAATAAATGATATCTCTAAACAAATTAACCAAAACAGTAACGTCTTTATGGCTATTCTTGACTTCTCAAAAGCCTTTAATAAAGTCCCACACCAGCGCCTGTTATCCAAACTTTCCGCCTATGGCATTGATACAAATCTTCTGGCCTGGTTTGCATCATTCCTCAACAACCGCATCCAGCGTGTTGTCTGTGATGGTGGAATCTCTGATTCTAAACAGGTTTTATCCGGTGTACCACAAGGTACTGTCTTGGGTCCATTACTTTTCCTCTTATATGTAAATGACATCCCTGATAATATAAACAGCACAGTTAGACTGTTTGCTGATGACTGCCTTGTGTACAGAACAATTGATAACCCCTCTGACCAACAAATCCTCCAAGATGATTTTAACAAACTTGAACTATGGCAAAACAAATGGCAAATGAATTTCAAGCCCTCTAAATGCTACATCTTGTCAATTTCCTCTAAGAAATGCTTTAAATCACTTGTTTATACAGTACCTTATGCAACCAGCTACTAAAACATGTTAACTCCCACCCATACCTAGGTGTTGAAATTGATAATAAACTTAGATGGGATAAACATATACATAACATAACCAAGAAAGCTAACTCTATACTTGGCCTATTAAAGCGTAACCTCTCAAACTGTCCCACCGACGTTAAATCCACTGCTTATAAAGCTCTAGTCAGGCCAGTACTTGAGTACTTATCTGCAGTCTGGGACCCCCATCACCAGTGCGATGTGGATAAACTTGAATCTATTCAAAGGAGAGCAGCCAGGTTCTGTATGGCAGACTACTCTTATAAATCTAGTGTAAAAAACATGCTTTATAAATTAGATTGGCCCCTGCTTAAAACAAGAAGATACAACACCCGGCTACAAATGCTATATAAAATCAATAACAATCTTGTCGCCATCAATAAAGATGAACTTATCCCCACCGTCAGAACTAATACAAGAAATAATCATGACCTTAATTTCCAGCTTCCCTATGCTAAAAAGAATGTATATAAACACCCTTTCTTCCCTCATATACTAAAGGATTGGAATGCTTTACCATCAGACATTGTACATGCACCAAGTCTCAACTGTTTCAAAGCTAAACTTACTAACACTTGTATTGCTAACTAGTTTTTTTATATTTTTTTTACTCTTACTTTTTACGCTCGCTTGGCGTTCATGTCCTCTTGAAGGATTTTTGCCGACTTAACCGATTCAGATTCAGACCATTTGATGGAACATTTTCATAACAACAATCTAATTTGTCCTCAACAGTTTGGTTTCATGAAAAAGAAATCTACTTCTTTACAATTATTAAAGGTTTTAGATGATCTGTCACTAGCATGGGAAAATAATGAGAAGGTTAACATTGTATATCTCAATTTTATAAAAGCTTTTGACAAGGTGCCACATAAATGTCTGCTTCATAAATTAAAGTTATATGTTATTGTGGATCCATTGTATAGCTGGATCAGATCCTTTCTTACAAAAAGGGTCACAAAGTGTTATAATAAATGGTTGTACATTCAGTGACAGTGACCAGTGGTACAGTATACCACAAGGTACTGTTTGGGGTCTGATGTTATTCATTATATATATAAATGATCTCCCTAACACTGTAAGTTCTTCAATTTACCTCTTTGCAGATGACACTAAGATTTATAGGTAAATGAGGTCAACTCAAGACCATAATATCTTGCAAGCTAACCTGGACTCCTTGACAAACTGGTCTTCTAAATGGCTATCAAAATTTCACCCAGACGAGTGCAAGTCCTAAAAATTGCACGTTGTTCTCCTTTAAGTGATTTCTGCTACACCATGTTGAATCACAATCTTGAATTTGTAATAAATATGAAGGATCAAGGAGTAACTTTTGACTCCAAGCTTACTTTTGAAGCTCACATCAACGAGAAAGTCAACAAGGCAAATATGATACTTGGACTCATCCGTAGATCATTCACATATCTTGACAAAACCTCTTTAGTCCAACTCTACAAGGCTTTTGTAAAACCTCATCTGGAATTTTCAAACTGTGTCTGGCACCCATCAAAGAAAAAATACATTGAGTTGATCAAAAATGTTCAAAGAAGAGCCGCCAAATTTATCCCACATTTGTGTAATCTGCCATATCCTGACAGGCTTAATAATCTGAAACTGCCAACATTAACTTACAGAAGAACAAGAGGTGATATGATTGAAGTATATAACTTAGATGGTCTCACATATAAATTATAATGATACAAGAGTTGCAAATGTATTACCTACTCGTAATAATACTAGAACAAGAGGTTCTAAAATAGGAAAATTCTTCAATCACAATCATTCACCAGCGTTCTGAATCTAAATCGGTTAAGTCGGCAAAAATCCTTCAATAGCTGATAGGATATGAACGCCAACCGAGAACATAATTTGTTCTTCAATCGGATTTGCAACCTATGGAATAATTTACCAAAGGAGGCTGTGGAAGCATGCAATCTAAATTTGTTTAAGATCTGGCTGGATAAGCATAGGAGTAATCGACTTTTTGCTTTCACTTTAAGTTCAAGGCCGAGAGTCACAAATTACTTGACACTTTTAGGTCTGGAATCTCAGGCTATTAGCCTTTCGTCCAGGAAACACCATAGGTATTCACGGGTAGGCCTAGGCAGGTAACTTAGGCCTAACTATGCCTAGTAGGCTAGTAGTACTACTGTGTAGGCCTACATTTACTAATATTAACATTAGGCTAACACTATAAGTATGGAACATTAGCCTAAATTAGTTGAGTTAAGTCTTGGCCTACAGTATGCCTACCTGAAATTTATCTCGGGGCCGTGTGGATGCATTAATCACTTTCTTCTTCTGCCCTTTATTACCTTGCCTGTAATCAAACTCAAATTTTGCCATATCATACTGTTTCTGACTGTGTCAGTGGGTGCAGTAAGTGGTATGCCTTGGCTGTTATTTTTATTTAGATAACTTAAGCTACGTCTGATCGAGAAGGTAGCACGGAACTATTTGTCCCATTGAAACCTGTTTTATTCTAAAGCCCCCATTTGAAGTACGAAAAAAAAAAAAAAACCTAGCAACAGTGTCTGACAGATGTAATCACTCAATGTTGTCAGGTGATACACAACGGCAAGGTGAAGCCCAGATGAAGATAGGATAGGTCCTATGTAAACCCAGAGTTAATAATCAAGTTCTGCTACATAAATTTTTTCTCTGTGAGAGTGATTGATGTATGCAACTTATTAACCTCTCTATCTTTTAATTGTTTCAAGTCAAGACTGGACAATTACTGAATCTCAACCTGCACAACTAACGTGTAACGTTCCCAGGTTAACGTTAAGTTACACAGGCTAACGTACAGCTGTAGTCAACTTAAAATTGATGTGAAGAGCGATGAAATGGCTGTAGCCTGTAGGCTATGATGTAGGACTACTGCCACTATGCCAGGAGTCCTACTGTAATTTGTGTAACACTGTAAAGAATGAAAGTTGCTTTGCAACGTCTGAATGTTATGGCGGCTTACTAATTTCAGATTTGACTTGCTGCTCAGGTAAGTCTCGTACTGTCATAAATCATAATAATTATTTTATTTAGGCCTAACGTTAGGCGTATTTATTTATTTATTTATTTTCGCAACATAACATGTGACAAATATGATGAAAAAACATGATAAAGAGCATCATATATCATTAAGTGGATACGCATAATTAATTTTTTGTACAATTATGATAACAAATCTGGAGGAGACCTATAGGAAGCAGTGCTTATTTGAATTCCAGGCCATAGGCCTACACCCAGAAAAACAAAAATCAACATTTAATTACTTAATCCCACCCACACCACCATGCCAATAAAATGGATGATATAAAGAGGTAAATAATTATTTAGCAGATATCTTTTAAAAGCGTATTTAAACGAAAGGAGTTTAAGGATTGCTGGGTATGTACACGCACATCTAAAACACATTCATTTTCTTAAAGACTTTTAAGACGCTTTTTAAGACGTTTATTTCCATTGGATTTCTGGTAAGATCTTTCTGTTTTTCTTCATTCCTCAGCTTACACCCATCCTCCGCCTATCCTAACACACACATCACATCAGGGCTTGTCATTTAGCGCGGGTAGCTCCCAGGCCTCCCTTATATTCCTCCTCCTTTCACACCCGGTTTTACTTTTCTTGGGTCCACTGTCACTCCCACAGGTGTTCCTAGCGTTATGTCAACCTATATACCTAATATATATATATATATATATATATATATATATATATATATATATATATATATATATATATATATATATATATATATATATATATATATATATATATATATATATATATATATATATATATATATATATATATATATATATATATATATATATATATATATATATATATATATATATATATATATATATATATATATATATATAATATATATATATATATATATATATATATATATATATATATATATATATGTTTTTATATATATATATACTATATATATATATATATATATATATATATATATATATATATATATATATATATATATATATATATATATATATATATATATATATATATATATATATATATATATATATAAACGTACTGTAGGTCACTTTCTAATGTGACTTTCAAACCGTGTATGAAAATTCTATTTTTTGACCACTCGCGAATCTTAATTACATTTTGTGACACAACTCACATTTGCTGGAGACTCCCTTTTTCCTTTATAAGCCACAGTATTTGTTCTTTTTTTTTTGATGAGATGTACAAATGATGGATTTTCTACCAACATTACACAGTCATGACAGTGTAAAACCCCAACAATTTGTTGCAAACCAATTGAAGTGCTGCTTCTTCATGATGTCATTGCAACGTTTCTTTGGTTTGCCTTTTTATATATTTGTATTAAGTATATAGGTTGCCATAACGCTAGGAACATCTGTGGTCACTCCCTGCCCCTCGGAGTGTCTGCTACCCTTTTTCTCTTCCCCTTCTCTTTTTTTACTTCGGTCACTTTTTTGTTTTACCCCTCACCCTTTTGTTTCCATCACACTTATGGAGACAACAGACCTTATTTTCTTTCCCCCATCTTCACAACGTTCTTTGAAGTGGCTCAAATGACCTTCCTCTCCCCCTCAGCTTTCTTCCTTCTCTTCTCCCAACCTTCCCCCCTCCTCTCCTTGCAACTTCCCACCACCCACCACCACTCCCCACCATGGCCAAAGTTCATCATTTTCTCCTCCCCTGGTGGTGACTCAGGCCTCAAAGCACTCTCCCCTTTCACCCTCACCTAAGCCCTGCAAGGCCTCATAGGTATCCCCGACCTCATAAAACGCTTCAGATTTGGAGAACTCCTTATCAAATGTTCCACTTCTACCCAATCAAAACTCCTCCTAGCTTCCACTACCCTTGCCAATACTGGAGTCAACATCTCCCCCTCTCCTTACCGTAATCTCAACTCCTTCAGGGGAGTCATTAAATGCCCTGATCTTCACGACACCTCCCCCCTGAGGAAATCAAAACCAAACACGAGCCGCAGGGCATCACAGACGTCCGGCGGCTTTCCCTTACCCGCAACAATACCACCATACAAACCAGCACTTTTTTCCTCTCTTTCGACACCCCCTTCCCCCTCCTCCATCCACGTCGGCTACCTCAATGTCGCCGTTTCCCCCTACATCCCAACCCCCCTCAGATGACACAAATGCCAAAGGTATGGCCACAGTAAAAACAACTGCCGCTCCTAACCCTGCTGTGCCTCTTGAGGCTCCCCCTTCAATGATACCACTACTTACAACAATGAAACCAGCTGCATAAATTGCTCTGGAGATCACTCCGCCTCCTCAAACTCCTGCCCCAAGTGGATCAGAGAGAAGAGGGTATCCAGGATAAAATCTTTCAAATGTTTCCTATTCCGAGGCCAGAAAGATCTTAGACTCCAAATTCCCAAACCAACTCAACCAAAATATTCCCAAGTTATCACCCACCCCAACCCTACCACCAACACAGGCCTAACCCCCACCCGCACTATCTCCAGCGGCGTCCAGGCTGACATAACTTGGGTTGACTAATTTTCCATTTAGAGAAAAAATGCTCCTACTCCCCCTTCCATCCACGCCCACCCCCCTCTACCTCTTCCTCATCCACCAACACCTCAGGCCCCTCTCACCACCATGTTGCATCCCTCCCCCACCCAAGGGAAAACCCTTTCACTAAGAACAACCCCCAAAAGATCTCAACTCTCATAAGACCTCCTCAACATGTCGAATAACCAGAGACAACCCACAAAACATCCACAGATCCCCTGCCAACCGTCACGGACCACCCCCAACTTCCTCATCCTTACCCTCTACCCCCACCACTCAAACCAAAAAACCCAACTCAACACCAACAAACCCTCTTATTGAACCAAACCAAACCAATCCTTCCCAACTCAAAACACCATCTCCACAACACAAACTCCCCCAGATCACCCCTCAGTGACAGGGGAGACTCTTCAATCAAACTTTCTTCCTCTTTGACCCTCCCCTTCATCGATCACAATCCCTTCCAAGACATGGAGGTTGAACAACCCCCTTCAGATTCGGGCCCCCCTCAGGGGTTTTTCCCCCTCGTCACCTCTAAAATGGCAGATCATACAATGGAATTGTCGCAGTCTCTCCCCAACTTCGAAGAACTCCAACTTCTGATCTCTACTTTCAAATTCAGCATTATCTGCCTACAGGAGACCTTCTCTCTTCCCCCGACTCCATCCCCATTCCAGGGTACGAGGATCCCATTTTATCACCCAAAATGCCAGAAAAGCCTCTGGCGGCTCCTCTATTTACATCAGAAATGATATCCCCTCGAGCCACATTCCTATCCAATCCGACCTTCAGGCTACTTGCCGTCTCGTGACCCTACACAAAACCATCACTTTTTGCAGTCTTTACATCCCCCCAACTCCCTTTACCCCCTCTTACCTTGATGATCTCATCTCCCAACTTCCCAAGCCTTTCATCCTGACAGGTGATTTCAATGCTCACAACCCCCTTTGGGGTTCCTCTACTTCTACTGTCAGAGGGAAACACATTGAAAATCTCCTGAATCACCACAACCTTTGCCTCCTTAACGATGGCTCCCCACTTACTTACACCCAGGTACTGGCACTTTCACCAACCTCGACCTCTCCATCTGCGACCCCTCGCTCTTTGTTGACTTCTCGGACTGGAGGGTTCACCCTTCACTCTGCGGGAGTGACCATTTCCCCATCCTCATCTCCACCCCAACCTCTTTGTCTCACCTCTTCCCAACCAACTGGAGATTCCAGCATGCAGACTGGGGCCTCTACTTCCACTCTGTGCAATATCTCCATCACTAATGACATTTTCCTCTCCAATCATCCTGTCTCTCTCTTCACCTCCAAACTTTGGAGGTTGCCAATTTCACTATCCCCACTTCCACCTTCACCCCACAGAACTTCAAACCCTGGTTCACCACCAACTGTAAAAAGCCATCTCCCTCAAGAACAAAGCTCTCCGTCTCTTCAAAACCCACCCTAGACTTCCAAAGCTTGACAACTTTCGCATCCTCAGAGCCAAAGCCAGGAAGACCATCAAACTTAGCAAAAAAGTCTTCTGGGAAACATATGTCTCATTCCTGGATCTCCAGACCGCCCCCTTCAAGGTCTGGAATATGATCCGTAACTTCAAAGGAAAAATCTCCTCCAACAACATCTCTCACCTCATCCACAACAACACCAAAATCACCGACCTCGAAGACATAATCGACTGCTTAGCCTCCAATTTCGCCAATACCTCCTCAAATGACAATCTTTCTCACTCCTTCCCCAAACAGAAAATCGAGGCTGAAAAGAACCCTCTTAACTTCCAGTCCAACAATCAGAAAAACTACAATCTCCCTTTCACCTTCTTTGAGCTCTCTTCCGCCCTCAAAAAATCCAGGTCCTCCTCTCAAGGCCCTGACAGCATCCACTACAATCTACTCAAAAATCTCCCCAGAAACTCCCTCGAAATACTCCTCAAGATTTACAACTACCTGCGGTCCTCAAATTTTTTCCTCATAACTTGGAGAGAGGCCATCATCACCCCAATCCCCAAAACTAACAAAGACAGATCCAACCCAAAAAACTACAGACCCATTGCTCTTACCTCCTGCCTCTGTAAGATCATGGAACGTATGGTCAACTACAGACTCTGCTGGTACCTCGAGAGGAACTTTATCCTCTCCCCCACTCAAAATGGCTTCAGAAAAAAACGAAAGTGCCTGGACCACGTCCTCAAACTCGACTCCTTCATCCGTAAAGCTTCATTAGAATTCATCATGCCATCTCTATCTTCTTCGACCTCGAAAAGGCCTTCGACACCACGTGGCAGTATGGTGTCCTCAAGGACCTCCACTCCTCTGGCCTCAGAGGCTCCCTCCCCACCTTCATCCAGAACTTCCTCCACTCCCGCCACTTCCGAGTATGCATTGGTAACACCTACTCCCAAAGGTACACCCAACACCTGGGTGTCCCCAAGGCAGCATCCTCTCCCCACTCTCTTTATCCTCAAAATTAACAGCATCACCAAAACTCTCACCCCCAACATCAAAAGCTCTCTCTATGTCAATGATTTCACTATCTACTCATCCTCTCCATGCTTCCATACTCTCCAAAATAACCTACAACACTGTCTGGATAGTCTGGCTCACTGGAGCGACTCCAACGGTTTCAACTTCTCAAAAGACAAAACTGTTCTCATTCATTTTAACAACAGCAACTCCTTCTTCCTCCACCCCAATCTCCGCCTCAAAGATTCCATAATCCCCAGTAAAGACAGTTCTTGCTTCCTCGGAATCACTCTCGACTCAAACTTTCCTATCTCCCCACATCAACTCCCTCAAACAAAATGCCACAAAATCCTCAATCTCCTCAAGGTCCTCTCAAGCACTGACTGGGAGCAAACCGGCTCACTCTGCTCACCTTATACCGCTCCTCCTCAGATCCAGGCTGGATTATGGCAATTTCATCTTCGCCTCCGCCTGTAAATTTTACTTGAAACACCTGGAGGTCACTGAGAACACTGCCCTAAGGCTTTGCCTTGGCGCCACTCACACCTCCCCTATCACCAGTCTCACGTCGAGGCCAATGAACTCCCCTTCGACCTCCGATGTATGAAGGCCGGCCTCTCCTTTGCTCTCCGCATCCTCACCGATCCACGTAACCCTTGCTTCCATTCCATCCGTTCTCCCTCCTTCACCAACCTCTTCAATCTCAACAAACGCATCCCCCACCTTTCGGGATTTGGATGCACTCCCACTTCTCCAAAGCCAACATCAACATTTTCTTGATTGCCAGATACACCATCCCACCTACACCCACCTGGACTATTCCCCCCCCCCCCCCCTAAAGGTGTACCTTGGTCTTTCCTCCTTCACGAAAGCTCTTCACAACCCAGCCTTCTTCCACTCCAAATACTGCCAACTCAGTAGACATTTCCACGACTACTCCTTCCTCTTCACCGACGGCTCCACACATGGGAAGGCTCTTCTGCAGCCGCCGCCGCCTGTCCCAGCCTCACCCTCTCCTCAAGGCTACCCGATGGCACCTCTATCTACTCTGCCGAGGCAAAAGCCATCCTCCTAGCCTTAAACTTCATAGAACTCTCTTTCCGCCCCTGTTTTGTCATCTTCTCTGACTCTAAATCCTGTCCTCACTGGCATCCTCAACATGCTCTGGCCCAACCCTCTCATTCTACAAATCCTCAACAAACTCCACACTCTCTCCTCCTTAGGAAAGAATATTATCTTCTTCTGGATTCCCAGCCATGTCGGCATCCCTGGCAATGAGAGAGCCGACAGAGCCTGCCAACAAAGCTCTGTCAAACATCGCCTCTCCTTTTCCTATTCCACACTCAGACCTCCGTCTCTCCATCTCCAACTACAAAAAAAACCTGGCAAAACTCCTGGAATCATGAAACCAGTAACAAACTCCACACCATCAAACCCAAAGTGGGACCAACACCCCTCTGCACAGTCGCAACCGCAGGGAAGACATCGTTGTCACCCGCATCCGCCTCGGCCACTCCTCTCTCACTCACTCCCATCTCTTATCCGGCTCCCCTACCCCTCTCTGCCCCACTTGTAACACCGATCTCTCCATCAAGCATATCTTGTAACCTGTCCCTTATACCAGAACTCCAGATCTCTTCTCTCCTCACTATCCTCAATCTCAGACCTTTTCAAAAACAATTCTTCCTCAAACATCATCAACTTCCTCTGCAACAACAACCTCTTCCACCACATTTAGCTTCCCCCCCCCCCCCCTTTCTACACCTAACCTTACTTACCTTTTTTTTTTCTCTTTCTGTTTTTCCCTTTTTCTCCCTTACAAACCTTCCTTTCCTCACTATCCTAAACCTTACACCATAATTTATTAACACCCTCTTGGCACAATTGACTCTGACTGTCGTGGTGCTGTTAAACATCAAAATACCAAACCA
>JAIGNY010002858.1:0-2500 GCA_020152595.1 Chiridota heheva
AACTCCTTTTTCGTAAATCTCAGTCTCTTAAAATGATTAGAAAGCCCAAAACTTATATGGTTATAACTTGTTGAAAGCCTTTCAAATAACAATGACAGACACTCTAAAAACAAAAAGTTTAATTAATACAAAGGTCGAAGTCCTACAACCCCAATTTCCACGAAGATTTGCATTTTGATGTCAGAAAATCTGTAAAATGATCAATTTTTAATCGTTTATAATGAAATGCTTTGCTACTTTATCTGTTTAATGGTGGTTTCAATAGATTTTTAAGTATACTTTGCTTTATCAGTTTATAATGAAGATGGATTCAAGGCGTCCGGACCTTTAAATAATCGTTTTGTATTATTGGGGCCGGTCAGATGAAAGGTATCCGCACTATAGTTGGTAGTTTCTTAACATGCTTGATGTGGATCTACACCGGGGATGTTGGAACCTGGAAAACTTTGAAACCGACAGTCAAGAAATCCAGTGAACTAAGAAGGAAATGGTCTACTCACTCCCCTAATTCCATAGTTTGAAAGAAATATCTATAATAAAACGAAATATCAGCGAAGTAAAAGATTTTGCCCAAATGTCTCGCCGCAATTGTGAGCCTGAAAGGCATCTTTGATTGCACACCATTTGTGAAAGAAAAATTGCAAAGAAATTTTCCAAATTTCCTCACGCAACTATCAATGCTTTTTATAGTTGAATTAAAGTAAGAAAAAAAGGCAACTTACTAACTTTTGTCAACGAAATTTCTGCTTCCAAAAAAGAAATGTCTTTCACGTTACTCGACTGACAGAATGATCATGTTCACCAAGTGCACATGATATAAATATTTCAGTATTTATGTTCTTGATATCAACAGCTGCAAGCCTAAAAAGTGAAGTGTTTTGAATTCATATTTGAAACAAATCATAAAGTATTTAATGATTAAGGACTTAATTAACTTTAGAGCTTTATACCAAAAGTGGGTATACTGTTTATTTGGACTATTTTTTAACTCCATGTTTGGACTAAGAATCAGCTTCTTCCCTTGTGATCACTGCTTAATATGTGGTAATAATATAGAAGCCTATACAAAAACTGAGCATAACTATATTTGTGTAAGAAACGCATAATAAACTTCAACGTGCCCTGAAAGGATACACCCCCTCCCTCCCCATCACTACCCCCGAAGCATTTTGTACGGTCGACATATTTTTTCCCATATGAGACAGATCTGCCCCTCTCTTGCCCTCAGAATCAAAGTTCCGGTGCAGTCACTGGGAGCCAGGGGTGTATCTCCTCCTCCTCCTGAAAACGTTGTTACTGCACGACAAATTTGAAGCTATGTAAAATTCATATTGTGATTAATCAGTTAATTGGTTTGAAGGGGGAATCTCATTTGTAAGAAAATTGCTTGACCCTCACAAATCAATCTGATAATAACGTCATTTCCGCAGAAGTAATTAGTTGGCTTGTCATTGGTCGGTAATTGTGTTAACATTTTGACCAATCAGAAACATTGGGTTATAATGTATTTCTGATATCCTCGGTATCCGCGTTAACACGATATCTGGCCTTTAAATAAGTTTTAAAGAAACATGGTTTGGTTCTTTTTAGCTAAGAGTATTAATTGTTGAAGGTATATAGGTATTTATATTAATAGATGCGTGTGCGTTGGTTCGGCTTTGGCTTTGAGAGCTTAAAGGTCTATGGACATGTAATATTTTTTTTTCATAATGGTGGAAGAGAATTACAATCTGAGCAGATCAATTCGAAAAGAAAAAAAAAAAGAGAGTTTTTAAATTGGGGCTGAAATTTTGGTTAATTAAGGTTTATATGACTGGGCAAACAGCTCAAAATCTTTATGTACTTCTTTAAATTTCTTTCTTAAATCTTAGTCACTGAAAATCATGGGAAAGTCTATTCCTATAGAATTTGAATGGTAAAAAGAAAAAAAAACTTTTGGTCAGAATTTGCTGCATCACAGAATTATCATATAGACATTTCAAAAAGTAAATGAATTACAAATATCAAGGTCGCGCTAAAAATTTGCATAAAATATGCAAATATATGCCTGAGATTTAAAAACGTTATGAAATTGTCAATTTGTTAACGATTTTGATATCATTTGGTACTATGATGTTTTGAATTAGGTTGCGAAGTAATTTAGCTAATGTTGCGTATATACAGACACTGATACACGTCCATATACACTCAAAAACTGGGGTGTAGAATTAAATCGTTAAGTGTTAAATTTAATATCCCATCCGGAACCATATAGAGACAACACCCAATCATTTAATTTAACACTTCATGAGTGTAATGATTCGTGATACTGGGGTGTTGTGTATACACCATGTATGTGTTGAAGCGTCGCGAGCGTTGACATATTGGTGGGGGTGCAGGGGGAGGTCAACTAAATTTGCCGAATTGTTTTGAAAATGCATGGCTTTCAAATATATAATAATATTTGTAGTACAAGTTATGTATTTTGAAAGGTCCGAAACGGGGCATGAGGATAAGGAGC
>JAIGNY010002858.1:7500-13189 GCA_020152595.1 Chiridota heheva
TGTAGTGCAATGTTTACCTGATCAAGGTCAAGATTACCTCCAAAAATATTGATACTTCAAAAATTTAAATACATTTTTGGAAAATTTGATATTATGACTTGACAAAATCGGAAAATTCGAAAACATGAAAGAATTTAAGAACACGATTTAGAAAAATCGGAAATTTTGAGAACCTGACTCGGAAAAATCGGGAAATTTTAGAATCGATTTCCGACAAATGCGGTATTCTAAGACCATGATTCGATGAAATCGAGAAGTTTGATAACATTTTTCGGAGTGATCGGAAAAGCCAATTAATTACTTAAAAATATCAATCTGGGGAAGATGTGCAACTTCCAACTATTTTGTGAAAATTGTATACTTTTTAGTTGTTTTAGGCCTATTATATACTTATGGAGTATTTTGAAATAGCAGAAAAAGTAGGTTGGGTTGACCTTATATACGAATCACCGTGTCATAGTTACAGAAAAATAACAATCTGAATATTAAAACGAGGTTATGTATATGTAGGCTATTATATCAAAAACCTAGTTTTCTGGATTTAAAATTATGGAGTTATGCATATCAAAAAATTATTTGATATTGTTTTATACTGATAACAAGTTACATGTAAAGCTTTTTTGCTTAACGTGTGGGGAGTTTTATTTATACGAGATAACATTCACGTGGGTGCAAACATTCAGCCTCGTATTTTGATGTCGGTATCACTGAAATGTCTACGGACATATAAACATTTCTGCATTGATTAAAAAAGTTTGAAAATCTGAGAAGATTAGTTTTTGAATTTTGTTAATAGCCCTTTTAGTTCTTGAGTTATGGCTGCTGAATTTTAAATATCACGAATGACACCGCGGGCAGCTATAGAAATCTTTATGTAATTCATTAAACATATTCCTGAATTTTAGTCACTGAAAATGTTGCAAAAGTATAATTTATCAGTCCATATCTGCTAGAATTTGATTGAGGGTATAGTAAAAATTCAGTACTCACTTTAAAGAGGGCATGACATTGGTTTCCATATGACTCACTTGATTATTTGGACAATTTGATTAAGAATTTTTCCAGAATTTGTGTTGGTTGTAAGCACAAATTAGAGAAAAAAGCAGATGTAGTATTCGTTCTCATCAACTCATGTTCTTGCTCGTAAAAATTGATGTACTTGTAATGACGTTTCTCCCAGAACGACATGCATTTCTTGCGGCATTTTACATCACGCAAACAACATAGGCCTAACGTTTTCAGCCGCGTGTGTTCCTTGAAATTTGACGTATTTTACACTAGGAGTAGTAAGATTTTTCAAAAATACATTTCTTACCCAAACTGTTATTATTTTCTTAAACATAGACCCTATATTCAAATAAGTCATATCTTCAAGTTTCATGAAAATATATCATCGCTTTTCAAAATGCCGTATCGTATGATCTGGCCTAAGTGTTGCAAAGCCTGCGTCTAACGTTAGGTCTAACTTGTAAGTTTATGAAGTTGAACATGACGGCATTGATTATTTTTCTTAATTTGACATTTCACACAATAATATCATATAATGTATGTACATTATTGTCATAGAATTTGAATGTGGCAAAAATTATCACGATGTATAAATTCTTACAATAGAAATTTTTGGTTGAAACCAAATTACGTTCCGAATTTTCCCTGCTCGGCAGCATCCTACCAGTACATTCTAATGCGAAACCTGATGTTAAAACTACCCATTGTCTTGGTACATTGATTTGTTCCAAAATGAAATTTTTAAAGTCGCGGATTTTAAGAGGCTTTCAAAGTTTCGACTTAACTTTTTAGTTATTGCAAAGATTGACATCTATATTAAAAACAATTATTTACATAAAAAACGACCTGATATATCAATATCAATGTCTTCTGAAGAACAGGAATTGCAATGCAAAGGATAAACTTTGCTTTGTGAAATTAGCACTGTATTGGCAGATTGATATGTATGTTCGAATTCGGTGATGAGTTGTTTTGGGAGTGACGTCACACGTCGCTTAGTTGTTTTCAATTCTTGCATTGTCGGGCGCGTCGATTGCTTAATTAGTTTTGATTTTTTCTTGACGCAAATGGTTTCTTTTCGGGACTTTTGATGGAATATCATGTTTTTAATATTAATGAACTAAGCAAAACTGTTATTAACTCAATTTTTATTTTTTCGTGTCATGCCCTCTTTAAACATTCTGAACGGTATAGTCTTGATCAAAATCATATGTAGTTTTCACGTTATAGCTAAGCAAAGGTTGAATAATGTTTGATGTTTGCAGAAGTTGTGATGTATGGAAGATAGGACAACGTAAGTTCGTTCGTGTTCTTCTTTGACTTTTGTTATAAATTTCAGTCACCAGATGAGTAAGACTGTATTGCATTAGTAAATTTCTGACCAATTTTGATCAAACTATTTTGCCAAGCGTATACGTATCGCTGAGCGTATATACGACTGAGATGCTGGAGAAATTCGAGTCCAACAGCGACTTAACCAGCGATTTTTCCACAGATATGCAGAATGATATATGCTGACATCGAGCGCAGACGTTTGTCTTCTGCATCACACTTTCTCCCCCACTCGACCTATGTGAAAAATGGCCATTGCTTGGGTGGCGCTCACCGTCCTTCGGAGGGGGCATAACGCCGTCGGTCCCGATGGTAGGAGTTTCACCCCTGCCTGGTTCTCTGAACACTTCTCGAAAAGAGCAGGGTGTTCACCCGGTGTTTATCCACTTGACATCCTGGCACATTCCTTGTGTCCACACTGAAAACAAATTATTGTGACTTACGTGTGTTTTCTCTGGCATATGCCTAAAAATGAAAAACATACAAGCTGCATAGGAAAACCTATAAGATTTTGATTCTTATTTAAAAACTTTTGCATCTATGGCCATGACACTCTTACAGATTACAAGATGAATTCCTAATTTTTCATTCATTCCTTTTAAAAACTTAAAATACTTTCCTCCTTCAAGTTAGGTACAAAATCGGGGAAGATTTGAAGCTATTCTGAAAGCCATATTAGACTTAAAAACAGCACTTTGTATGCATCCTATATAAAATTCATTGAGATGACTAATTAATAAGCATACAGTCAACATATATTTAGAAGGGTATTTTCATGATCAAATGTAAATAGTTTGATGTTACTTAATTTCACCTACAAAAAATGACTGGAAATTCATTTCCAAGGCACATAAGAGTCCTCAAAGAGTCCACATGTAAGGAGGAAAGTCTTTTAATGTTGTTTTGCAGGGATTGGTGGTTTTTAGGAAATTTATCGTGCAATTTTAAAGAATTTCATGGCCAAGGATGCGAGAGTTTTCGAATAAGAATCAATCACATTTTCATATAATATGATAGCACTATAACGACCCATATGGTTGCCATATCATGTGTGGCCTATAATCAAATAATAAACCAGAAACGTTGAATAAACTTAGGTTACCTCTTTCAGTTTTGACCTGTATTATTTTCTAAAAATTCCCTTTATATGGATGCACGTTCATCCAATTAAAAACAATAATTTAGAAGACCAAGATCCCATGATTTTCTAATAAATGATCAATTAGGTGGATGCAGGAGCAAGATACCCCAAAGTTCATCAAGGAGGAAATTACTTTCCTCAACAAAAAGTTAAAAGAAAAAATTGCCTGCTAAATATCAGAATGGTGCACCAGTGAAACATCCTTTAAAAAAGCCATGTCAGATATAGACCTTTTCATATCTGAATCGGTAATTTCCGCAAAACTAATTTAAATAATGTCACATGGTCAAGATTCACGTGTCCCTAATGGACAAATCGTTTACTAGAGGAATCTTATTGACCAATCAAATACTAGGGGAATCTTGCACAATTAACGCACGGTATGGGACCAAGCGTATGACAAAATGTTTTCAAGCGCGGGTATCATACGTGCGTTAAAAATGAAGGACATACGCGCGCGTATCATACGTGCCTAAAAATGAAGGACATACGCGCGCGTATCATACGTGCCTAAAAATGAAGGACATACGCGCGCGTATCATACGTGCCTAAAAATGAAGGACATACGCGCGCGTATTTCTGCGTACATTTTTTCCTCAAAACTGTACCCGATTGGTTAGGAAACAAAGGAAAAGTCCCCCAGCATTTGATTGGTCGAAGTACTGAAGAAATCACGTCCGGCTAAACTCGGTTTGAAAAGGTCTATACAGAGAATTGGGAAGGGACAGACTTATAACAATAGGATTGTATATGTAGGAGTTGATTCTTACATTTTTAATAGATGTTACTAATTACTGTGTCAAAACTAACATGGTTCGTTGTTATCAAGAGCTCTTAATTGGAGATCAAAAACTCGTTTATATTTCTATACTGCAATTTGATCTAGAATCCTTATAAAGCAGACCCGTGGAAGCTAAAGAACACGCCACCCCCAAGAAAAAAATAATAAATACAAATATTTAATGTAAAACAAATAATGATAAAATAGATAAAAATAATGATAATATTAATAATATTAATCATAGTAATGATAATGATAATAATAATAATTATTATTTTTATTATTATTTTTATTATTATTATTATAATAATGATAACAATAATAATATTATCATTAAAAATAATAATAATAAAACAATATCAATAATAATAATATTAATAATAATTTGACATTTTATACTACACAGGGTCTCCTCTTTAAATAATGTATCTTCATTTACTTTTTAAAGCATTTTTTTCAAATAACGAAAAGATCATTTATAATTTGAAAAGCTGTCTTATTGTAAAATGATGCATTCCTTATGGTCGCAAATTAATTCCAACATGTTCTTCGTTCTCCAAGGAATTTGTCTTTTCTGGGGAAGCAATTTGAAAAAAGAAACCGAAGAATGCATTTTTATCCTCATATGGTAAATCATAATTACCCCTACTAGACAGCTAGATTCTGTGTACTACTTTCCTGACATCCAATAGTTTTTAAGCCACAAAATCATAGGAAAATGGAATGGTGTTTATATTTCGCATCGACAAGCTGGCATGAGCTTACAAACTAATATATAAGGGCAGCATTTGTTTCAAGATGGGACGGAGCCATATTATGACCGATCTATAGGCCTGCGGGTCAATTTTTAAGGGAGGCGGGGAGGGGGGTATACGGTTTGATGGAATTTCTGGTGGAGCAACATTTTGGGCTGTACTTCTAAACTCCCATCTAAGATCACGTAGGCAGAACGGGCCCAGTCCCCGCTGTCCCTTGGAATACAGCCCTGTTGTTGTCAATCGGATACTTTTAGCTGTTCTAGCTAATCAACTTTGCAAAAATGCATAATATATGGATGATGAAATATTATTGTGATTTTTTTTTATAGATAAAATTACTCGGCAGCTTCTGTGTTTTTTTAATTTTCATATGCTTCGGCTATTGCTTATAGATTCATATGTAAATATTAGACCAGCTGTTTAGTATACCTGTATACGTGTAACTTCAAAAGAAACCGAGATAAAAGAAATCAAATTGCAACATCAAATTCATATTAAATTGTTTGACAAAAGCTAAACATTTGTTGCAGCATAACCTTTGAGTGTCGGAATGCAACATGTGTGCATTTCCCCCATCATATCTCTATGCTCGTGATCATATTTATGAAGTGTTGAAAGAAAACCGAATATGACATAAATCAACTTTTATTGTCATTTATCTTTTTCTCA
>JAIGNY010002860.1:0-12901 GCA_020152595.1 Chiridota heheva
TGAAAAGGGATAGGTTTAAATTACCCATTTGAGGATACAATTCAACATGTAGAGCAGGTCATTAAGAGTAAGTTAAGTTCTCAATCAAGTGATCTAAAACTATAATAAAAACTTAACAGAAGAAAAAAGAAGTCTTTCTTTCTGATTATCACATTGCTTTCCACAACACACAGTCATCTTACTTGAATTATGAACATTTTTCTTCCTTGGTGCGGAATTTCTGTTTTGATCAGAAGTTGCTGGATGACTTGATTTCTGGGTTTTCTGTTCTTTCTCTGCATTTCTCTGTTGCAACCAGTTGCTCTGCATACGTTTAATCTCATCAAGCTAAATACGAACAAAACATTTATAAATCAACCAACAATATATTGCACTGTATAAGCTTAAGTATTGCTGTCCATACCATAGCCCTACATACAAGAATATTCAATCTTGTTTTACAAAATTCAACAACAAGAGGCTCAAAAGATTCTTTAGTCCTATTGCTCTAACAGAATCTATCACAACTTTCGTTTTTCATATAAAGTTTGTAAACTTGGAATTCTGTACTTTGTCAGATAAAAGCAATTTACATTCCGTAATTTGCCAAATGTAAAATTGTTTTGAGCAGCTACACAAAAGAAAGTGGGCTAACTGCATAGCTGTAAATTTTAAGTGATTTTTGCTTTTTCTTTTGGTTTTATTCTGTTATTGATGTATTTTAACTTTTTCCTTTTAGATTTGGGTCTTAAGTAGAAATCCAAAATTGTTCAAAAGAGAAATAATTAAATGCGTTTTAGCTTTCTGATCAAAAC
This sequence comes from Chiridota heheva, assembly GCA_020152595.1. Lineage (NCBI taxonomy): Eukaryota > Metazoa > Echinodermata > Holothuroidea > Apodida > Chiridotidae > Chiridota > Chiridota heheva. Next base: position 795 of record JAIGNY010002860.1, read on the forward strand.
TTTTGCTCTTCAGTGTGTATACTACTACTGTGTCAGTGTTGTGTGCGAGCCATTTTGCAGTTTAAGTAAAATAAACAAAAAACGTGCGCATAATTAATGTAGATCTCATTTTTAGGATTAGGATTTAGTATTAGGATTTAGGATTAGGTTTTCGGATTAGGATTTAGTATTAGGATTTAGGATTAGGTTTTAGGATTAGGATTTAGTATTAGGATTTAGGATTAGGTTTTGGTTAGGGTTAGGGTTAGGATTTAGTATTAGGATTAGGTTTTAGGATTAGGATTTAGTATTAGGTTTTAGATTAGGTTTTAGATTAGGATCTCTTTTAAATGTTTGAATTAGCCATCAAAACATTGCACAACAAATCTGTTTGGTATTTTAAAGCATAAAATATTTTCTTTTATTCCTCATGAAATTTACCATGGTTGACTCAATTTTACATGACAAAGAGAAGTTCTGACATTATTAAAATTCCTCTGTGCAGATAATCAGCCTTTTTTTTTTCTTTTATTTTTGTTCAAAATGGATTAAGAACGCAAAATTGTAGCTCGTGATTTATTATCCATTTTTAATGAAATTTGCACAAAAGGTAGCTTAATTTGAAATTATTTTTGAATCATGCACTTGCCAGTTCTAAGAAAAATCGGTCACCTATAAGAACTACAAATGTTGAATTAATTCCTGTAGGCGTCTATCTCCATTTTAACCGCTATAGACCTAGGCCTACTTAGTAAAATAAACACCTCACTCACTAGGCACTACTTGCAAGGCAATACTTGCATACCGAGTAAGAAAACGCATGATACACTTGTAACGTTGAAAATCACTCAGACAACAACAAATAACATAATGAAAATAAAACCCCTTCTTAAAACTGACAAAAGTACTTACGAGCTATGATTTTGATTTCATTAGCGTCTTGAAACTCTAAAGTATCTTTTAAACTAAATTACAAATGAATGATGAACATTTTGTACATAGGAAACATCTAAATTACGGAAGAAATGATATTCCAATTCCTTCGCAAATCCTCACTTTTGGGAAACACGTACACAATTAGTGCACCAAAGTGCACTGGCAACTGCTATTTTGAAAAATGTTTTGTCAGCAAACGGGGACAGTGTTCGATTTAATGCTATACGCATGTTGAATTCACTGGACGCTTTATTGTTCGAATAACCTTCAGCTAATCAGATACATCCACCTAAGGCTGTTCGGAAAAAATAAGTCAGTAGCGAAGGCTCTCGCACATTATGCAACTTTTCAGTTTTCTTCATTAAACCCACACCCAAAACATAAGTGAAAGGCTCAATATAGTATCATTGCATATATCTATTTATTTGTATTTTGTATAACATAAAAGTGTTCCATGACGATAAAAGGCATTGTCAAAAGTAGACCTGAGATCGTCACAGAGAAGCCTAGTTATTCTAGCGAGCTAGTAGAAAATCATCTACGCTATGATAAGCCAAGGCAGCAGTTTCAACCGTTTGAAGTATGTAGCGTTTTCTGAATGTGCATAGCAGCCATGTAGGCCTAGTGGCTATAGCGTATACTTGTACTCCTCATAGTACCGTCGGACTGATGCCAGCTGTGTAAGTATGGCTGCCATTAGTGATGGCTGGCCGTCCAAGGGTACTACAAAAACCTATACCCTGCTGTAGTTTTAAGCCTTGTGTTAAACATACAGTAGGAAAATCTCAGTTTTAGATCTTTGTGAAAATGAAACCATTTTACCTTCTTTTTTTCCACCCACAATGCTTATTCATGATGTTTGAAGCCCATCCATGTCTTCAAAACAGTGATTTTAGTTTGCTTGTTTGACAAAGGTTTAACGGCACCACGACAGCGAGGGTAAAATTGAGCCAGAGAGGTTAAACCATGCCAAAGGTAGGAAGAAAAGCAAATAGGAGTCTGAGAGAAGTACAGGGACTAATAGGCAGGAAGCTGGGATCGAGAGAGGAAGTGCAGGGGTGCTAAAAAAGGCAAAAAGTATGCAGAGGGAAGGGGGGGTGGGAGAGGAGGACTAAATATGGTTGCAGAGGGAGGCATGAGGAAGGAAGGAGATAATTTTATCAGGAGGGTTTTTCTGGAAGAGCTCGGCTTCGGAGTTGTGAGGGGTGAGGGAAGCTCTGGGAGGGTTGTACAGGGGGCAGGCAAGGAGGATGTGGTGGACTGTGAGGAAGCAATGGCAGTTGTTGCAGAAGGGGGGTTGGTAGCCAGTAAGGAGGTGGAAGTGATTGAGGTGGGTGTGACCTATTCTAAGGCGGGTAATGTGGACGTTGTCAATACGGGAGAGATTGTGGATGGTCGGAATGGTGGGCTGGATGTCGTGGAATTTGTTGTCAATTTAGAGTCCCCATGAGATTTGCCAGTGTCACGAACAGGGAGGCGATAAGCTGTTTGATGTCAGAAGGTTTTTGGGAAGAGGGTAGGGGAGGTTGAGGCAAGCTTAGCTGCTGAATCAGCTCTGTGATTGCGGGGATGCCAACATGGCTGGGTATCCAGAAGAAAGTAATACTTTACTGCAGAGGTGGGGAGGAGTTTGAAGGAGGTGGGACGTGAGGTTATCCCACATAAGATTGAGTGAAATATTAAGGACAGACTTGGAGTCTGAGAAGATGGCAAAATGGCTGAGCGGGGAGTACTCAATATAGTTGAGGGCGAGTAAGATGGCCTTGGCCTCGGCCGAGAAGATGGAAGAGTAGTTGGGAAGCCTACTACTGAGGGTGATACCTTGGATGATGGTAGCAGCAGCTGTCTTGTCGCTTTCCTTGGAGCCATCAGTATAGATGGAGGTGTAGTTTGAGAGGTTGGGGTGTGTTGGGGTTTTTTGATGAGTGGAGAGGCCCAGGTGGATAGGAGGGTGATGGCCCAGGGAGGAAAAGTGGGCCAGGAGAAGGTGTCAAGAATGGCGGGTTGACCCGAGATGGTGGAGGTTGGATTTGATGCGAAAGCTGAAGGGAGGGGCAAGGGTTTTGAAAAAGGGTGGAGAAATTAGGGTACCTAATGAGGTTGTATACAGGGTTTTGGGTGTTGGTGAAGGCTGTAAAAGCTTAGGAAAGGCTAAGCTTTCTACACCTTAGCAGAAAGGGGGATTCGTTGTCTTCAACATGAAGGCTGGTGATGGGGGAGGTCGTGTAAGCACCCAAACAAAGCCTGAGGGCTTCATTTTGGATGATGTTGATGTGGTTGAGGTAAGAGTTGTGAGCGGCACAGTAATTTTAGTTACTTTTATCAAAGTATTTACTGGACAACTTTTCTTCAGTAAAAATCGTCTGATGAGCTCTTCAAAGGACGGTCAAAGTTCAAAACACTGCTTATCAGGGCTATAACATTTTAGCGAGGGTAATGTTTTAGATTATTTGAGAAAACAAATTTAAGAAAATACTTATAAAGTACAATTATATAATCTAAACATTTCTTGATGTTTGATTTATTTGTTTTCGCACACAGTTTTTATACTAAAACTATTTAACTAATTCATATGAACCAAAAAAAGTTGTCAGCGAAAAATTAACCTGCAATTAAGTAGAACATCCTAAAACTTATTTGTGGATGTTTGATCACAAACATGCAGTGACTAAGAAAGATGCCAACCAAAACATCAAATCAGAGACTTTATTCCGCCATGGTGGTAAAAATTTAGGAAAAGTTTTTGGAAAAGTGTATAAAATTTATTTAGACTAAATGGTATAAGAATATCCAAAAAGTAAGTTATTTTTCAATCATCAATTTTCTACAACCTGTGAATTAAAAAAAACACATAAGAATTGTACCCAATTTATTTATAACTACAACCCTTGTACGGCAATCCCAATGTAAACCGTACTAAGGGATGTGTATAATAACTAAGCGTATACCACAGTCAACTGCAGTCATGAAGAAGCGGCACTTCAATTACGTCATCGCAACGTTTCTTTAGCTTGCAGCATATTGTTGGGCGGATAGACTGTCTTGACAGTAATTTGGTAGAAAATTCATCGTTTGTACATCTAATCGGGGAAAAAACAACAAATACCGTGGCTTATACACGAAGAAGGGCGTCTCCAGCAAATGTGAGTAGAGTCAAAAAGTGTAATTAAGATTCAGGAGTGGTAAAAAAAAGAAGGAATTTTCATATACAGTTCGATAGTCTCGTTAGAAAGAGTCCCACCTTTCTTTATATATATATAGTAAGCATATAGGTTGCCATAACGTTAGGAACACCTGTGGCGTGACCTGCATGTAGCGATCAGAGAACCGTTATAAATTACCACTAAAACTGGGCATCCATGGATGCTTAGTGATACTTATGAAAGTGTGAAGTATTCTATAGTTAAGCCGTATTAATGTTATTGTTGGATTTCTCCAGAAAGTGAAATCTTCAGACTGTGTGGAATTCAAAGAATGTGAGTTTATCACATTTTAGAGAAAAAAGTGTTACTTCAGTGTGACTCTGTCTCTAGTCTAGTTGACAAAACGGTATGTACAACAAACTAATTACAGAACAACTATGTCCCAATGATAACATAAGCAGTAACACGTTACGCCTAAGCCTACATGTACGTGTTATAAGTTTACAATATTATGACAATAACATTCATCGTTACATTAGTACAATACGTAGCCTACACTAGATACGCGAAAAAATGGAATTGATCAATTTAGGCTTAGATTTCCGTCCAAAATAATGATGAAATGAAATCACTAACCTTGTTTGTAAGTGACTTATTCTTTTTGCTTGCCATTTAAACCTGTCACGACATGACCAGTCTTGAACGAGTCTTGGTGGTAACTTTTACGCAGTGTCCAAACCCTAAATCCATAATAAGCAGAAAATCTTTATAGCCTAAAATGATGGCGCCCTTCGCCTAAACAAAACGGGGCACTTGTTTCTAGCTCTCCGTTGAGCGTTCTTGCTATAATTTTTTTACAGATTGACGTCATTTCTATCTGGTACCTTCAGTTTCACTGTATGCAGTGGCGGCGAATTCTTTTGAGGATTGGGGGCGGATTTTTTTTTTTGAAGGAGGGAGGGTAGGGTGGAAGACGAACTCAGACCAGTGGCGTAGCCTAGTGGCGTAGCCCAGTGGCCTAGCCCAGTGGCGTAGCCCAGTGGTGTAGCCCAGTGGTGTAGCCCAGTGGCGTAGCTCAATGGCGTAGCCCAGTGGAGTAGCCCAGTGGTGTAGCCCAGTGGTGTAGCCCAGTGGTGTAGCCCAGTGGCGTAGCCCAGTGGCGTGGCCCAGTGGCGTAACGCAGTGGGGTAACCCAGTGGTGTAACCCAGTGGTGTAACCCAGTGGTGTAACCCAGTGGTAAGCAGTGGTGTAGCCCAGTGATGTAGAAGTGGGCAGTGAGGGGAGGAGGGTAATGATCGCACATTTCGAGCAGATAACACATTGTTGCATGTCGATACTTTTAATTGGGCAGAAGAGCCCGTAGATTACAAATTTAGCTCTATACCAACTGGTGTAGCCAGCAATATAAGCTATATATAAGGCTTCATTTTTAAGGAGAGAAGACATAATGATATTCGTCCCCTAACAAAATTATCAGGGGACATATTCCCATGTGGCAGAGGCGAACTTCTTTTAAGTATGAAAAAGTCAATATGTAGGGCTATTGGGCCCCAACTTTGTCTTTAGGGGAAATTCAGAATAGTGTATGCGCGCGAAGCAAGTAAAATTTCACAAATTTAGTCTTTCTAGGAAAATATTTGTGTTATTTTTATTTAAATGAAAAAATAAATATATAGTTTTTGTCACTTGTCCTTTTAAAAAGGGCATTTTCTCTCTGAAATAGGGCACTTTTCCTCAGAAGAAGGGCACTTTTCCTTCTGATAAATGGCACATTTTAAACTTTTGAGAAAAGTGTGGGGAACGTGTCCCTCTTCTCCCTGGTTCCGTCTATGGCGGAAGTAACTCAGGAAGGAGGAAGAATATTACAAAGGGCACTTCTTTATTGATAGATTTCTAATGAAGATGTGAACTAGAAAAAAAAGATTGTCAACCTTGTCAGGAGTGCCGGAAAATGTTTGAATGTGGGTGCACAGGATTTAAAGGGCACTTTTTCGACTGCCATTATTTTCAATGCATGTATACATGCAGTATACGATACGACAGCATTATACCTTTAAGAGCAAAAATTATCCCGCCCGGAAAACTTCTAAACTTTTATCGGTTAGAAAATAACTTGTGAACTTTTTTTATTTTCTTCTTACATTTACAGCCACAAAAATGTGTGAATTTTAGATGTCTGCGAAATCCAAATTCACACTCAGCAGCTCAGTATTTACCGACGGTTAGTGGCAAGGGCCCCATTGTCCTGATTGTTTTCCCGGACAAATTAAAGGTGCCCCGCCCATTATTGAAATTTGGTTAGCTAACACATACTAATTTTTTGTGTAACCTTTCTTCAATCTTCCAACAAAAAGATCAGTAAAACATCTAGGTCTGATATCGCGACATAATTCTTCAACATTTGAAAAAACACTTAAGTTTTATCTCTGTGAAGGGGCCCTTGTTAAGTTTACAAAGGACAGAAGAAGGTAGAGGAGGGCCCGCACGTCAGTCTATGCCAAGCATTTGGGCATACATCGTAAGTTTGCCCTGTGTTCCATTTCAAAGATCCACTAATTAAATTTTGAGTGACTTGCACATCCATAGCAAGAACCTATTTCAAAATTATAAGCTGGGAAAAAAAGATCGGCAGATGTGAATACTTTGCTTTTTTAAGTATGAAAAAGTTCAATGTAGCTTCATTCATTCGTTGTTTGGCTCAGCTTAACCTTTGAGAAATTTCTTGGAAGAGGGGGAACACGTATCGAAAGTGCCCCGATCCCACCACCTCTGGGTCCAGGAAAGTATTAAATGCCTGCAGTTTAAGTTCTAGAATAGATGAACAATTAGCTCCTTGTAATGGTTTCATATAAATTCTAAAAGAGCACGTCCTGCCCGTCCGCTCCTAAACTGAGGGCAAGAAGGGAATATCTCTCTTCACCCCAGTAGTTTCGTCATCCACTATTGGGGGAATATTATCGACCAATCAGATACTAGGGCATTCTTGGTTGTTTGCACAATTAGAATTAAAATATACAGAGCCAGGGAATTTCTGTTAGTTCTTACTCCATAAAAAGTCCAATCTAACACCACCACCAAACGAAAAATAAACAAAATAAAAAACGATCTATGGCACAATGGAAAGTCCACTGGGAAAGGAGAAGGAGTAGGGTGGGGCAGCTTCGTTCAGTGACGTGTCTATAAGAGAGATTACTGGGGGCTTAGCACCCTTAAAAATGCCGTAGCCCCCATCACATGTTTGTCAATGCCATGAAGTATCAAATGAATCATGGCATTTTCTATTCTTATCGACTTAATTAGGCCGATCATTAATTTTAGAACAAAACTATTCCAGTTTGCATCAAAAATTATAAATTTTGGTCCAAAAATCTTCAATTTTGGACAAAAATCTCCAAATTTTAGGTAAAATTATCTACTTTTGGATCAAAATCTCAAATTTTGGACCAAAAATTACAGTTGAAAGCCAAACATTTTGAGTTTGGACCAAAATCTACAACTTAAGATGAAAATCTTCAATTTTGGACCAGATTAGGGAGGTGAACGTCAAGATATCTTTTTAAGGGACTTAAGCCACTGGCGGCGCCAGGATTTTGGTCATGGGGACAAGAGAGGGGCAATTGTATCTCATAGGTGAACATATGTCGGACAAAATATGTCACTTTACAAAATGTTCTGGGCAGAAAGTGGGGGAGGAGCGATCTCGTGGGGGAGGGGGGAATTCCCAGAGTCCCCCGTATCGCCACCATTGTTTGAGCCTTTTCAAAAACAAACAGCTACATACGCTCCTGGCTTCCTTTTTATATCGCACTCACATTAAATTCTAGATCTATGCATATGATCGTCCTCCAGCTAGCAATGGACTGAAACGGTGGCGTGCTCCATTGCGGTAAATTTGATTGTTTTTACTTTTTACTTTTGATCTTCAATAATTGTCTTGTTTTGAGATTGTCTCCAGAAATAGAATTAAAGATTAAGAACATTTCATAATCATAATGCCTAATAATCATAATGCTCAGTCATCATGGTATGTATAATTAATGGGTAAACCATTTTTTATTTCAAGATGTGGGTGTTTAGTGTAATGAAACGGAATTAGGCTAGACCGCCCTTATTTTATAGGAGGTTTTCTTACATAGCAGTTACGCGAATCGTACTTTCCATAAGCAATAACAGAATTGATAATTGCTGGGATGTTTAATTACTTTTGCACTTTCTGCCTGCCTCACGTTATATTTTATAAAGTGGAGAAGGGTTAGTTAAGGAGTCAAGCAAATTTATCTATGAAAGAGAAACTCAAAATGGTAAAAATAGAAAAATAAATGTTTATCCCATTTAAGGATAAGTTCAGTGGTCAAGCACGTCTATAAATTAATTGAAAGAGGAGTTAAAAAGAAACGAAATTGTGAAAAAGCATTCAAAAATCTTATTCCGTTAAGGAGATATTTGAGTTTAAAGTTTAATCTAATTATGACTGAAATCAGACTAGTTGTGATGTCACACTCATAGTCATAGCCTCAGATTCTTTAAAGCCTTTATGTATTCTATCATGTTTGTCCTGTGATTTTGTGGCTTAAAAACTATTTACTTGAAGAAAGTTTGAGGAAATATAGGCTTAGGCCTTTTTGAATGCTTACTTCAACATTTTGTTTCTTTTGAAGTCTTCTTTCATATAAGATAGACTTGCTCGACCACTGAATTAATCCTTTAAGGTGAAACCCAAGTTTAAAGTTTGGTATTATTTAGGTAGAAACGACTGAAATCATGACTAGTGATGTCACAGCCTCAGATTTCTCAATGTTTTTATGTATTCTATCATATTTTGCCCTGCAGTTTTGTGAAATATTATTACCTTTGGTCATTTGGATATGTCAGGAAAGACAGTAAAACAGAATCTAATAATAAGGCTATTTACCACCTAAAGAAATTTTGAGGAAAAATAAAAAATGATAAGTGAGATCAATTTTCTTGAAAATAGTGTAACGGTCATTGTTTTCATTCGTATTGCTTATACTTGAATTTGTGTGAAACTTTACCCCCATGTCAGGCGGCACGTTATTGCTTCATGTGTTTGGTTGTTGCAGCTTGTTAACCTGCTTTTCTTGGGTTCAAAATTCCTAAACTGACCAGGTCTATTGTCACTGGGTTATGCTAATTTGGCTAATATTTCATGAAGCACCATGGATTCATACAAATACATGTAGCCGTAAGAGTCATACCTGTTGCTTTTTGATTGGCTGAGGCTGGTCCTGTGATCTAGCCCATAGGGCATTGCCCAACAACTGTTTAAGTTGACTGCTGAGTTCTTGTAATTCTAAGTATAGTTGATGTTTTGAGCTCAAAGGCAGCAGACCTATCAGCCTGAGTTGTGTAGGCTGACAGTTATAAGTCCAGCAAAAGGCCTAGCCACATGGAACCATTGGTATATGTGGCTGGGACTAGGACAATGGTCTGTAGGCCTGCACATCTCATGCAATGGTCTGAGAACCATTTTATTTTCTATCATTGTGTTTGTAAAGCTACCAGTTTTGATTTGTGGATATTTTGTAATAAATTTTCATTTCTTACTGAAAGCTCTTTTTTGTCATTTCTTGACATGTTACAATACATTAACATTTGTTAAAAATGTGAAGATGAGGGCGGCAACATTCTACAATAGACTGTAGACTTACTACACCCGGCAGTGCTTGAAAAATTGTTTTGGAGACCAGGTGCCCTTTGGGCTACCAGTATGTAGTCTGACAAAGCTAATTGGTGGCCCGAGTTATTACTATGTACATGTAAGACATGTTTTGAGTGATAGCTTGTTGGGCTTTTGACACTGCCATTGCTGGTGCCCAAGTGAAATTCTTGGTAGCCACAGGATAGGATTTCGTGAGCACAGCAGTTATTTCTACACAGATGAGACAAGTTTAAAGTTGAATATCATCTTAAAGGAAAAAGATATTGAAGTAGTTTCTTCAACATTTTGTTTCTATTAAAGTCCTCTTTCATTTAAGATGAATTTGCTGGACCACTGAACTAATCCTTTTATTTATTGTAAGTTAATGATCGGGTGGTGCTCATAGCCTCATCGTCCTCCAGTTGGGTCCCCTTGAAGTTTAGGTCAGGTGCACCAAACATTTACTCACTACCATTTTCAAGGAAGTCAATAACTCAATGATTCAGAGTGTAAATAACACACATACAAGGCAAAGCACAGGCACTCATATTATAACAGATGTTGCCACCATTCAACAGATTGTGTACTCATTATACCTCGGATCAATTGGGGACTCGTGGAATATACTCATGACACATCTACGTGCACTACAGTAACTAATATAAAAGCCTTCAAATTAAGTTTAATGGACATAAAGCTTTGAACAGAAAGTAACTAGCAAAGACCTACACTTCCACACTGACCTACAGTATGTACGATAACAAACGTGTGGAGGTCTTTGCACAGTATCCAACCAGAACCATTGGATGAGAAGTTAAATAGCGGTCCCAATGGCAGAGCTACTCACCCCCTTCCTGGTTAGCTTTCTGATCACTTCTCAAAAGAGAGGGTGAAAAATTGGTGTTCATCCACTTCCACCCTGGTTAAAATCCATGTTTATTCATTGCTCTGCAGTGTTCTTCAAATATGAAGAAGGTTGAATATTTGGAAGAAAAAGAAGAAAAGCTAGTCTTTATTTAAATCGGCAGTAGATCTTGTTCATTTGCACTATTATGGCAGCCACTTACAAGTGGCTTCTACATTCACAGTGAATTACAATGCATAAAAACTGAATATTTCACTTAGATATTGAATTTGAATAGGCATAACGGTACCTTAAATCCATATATCATTTTGCCGCTGTACTTCAGAGATTTACCAGGACTACATAGAGCCTCCACAGCTGATGTGTTTTTCTCCCCGTATGCTTTTGCTGCGTGTTTTTATTCTGGATTAATGTAACATTACATAGCAAACTTAACAGCATTTTGAAATTAGCAATCATAAGCCCTCAATCAGGAAAACTACAACCTTCCATTCACCTACTCCGAGCTCTCCTCAGCCCTAAAAAAATCTGGCACCTCCTCAAGTCCCAGACAGCATCCACTATAATCTCCTCAAAAACCTCCCAAGACTTTCCTTGACATCCTCTCTCAAGATTTATAATCACCTATGGTCCTCCAAATTTTTCCCTATTACTTGGAGAGAGGCCATCATCACTCCCAACATATGGGTGTCCCCCAAGGGATTATCCTCACCCCCACTTCTTCATCCTCAAAATCAAGAGCATCACCAAGGCCTCCCCTCCCCTTCCTTTCCTCCCAACATCAATTCAAGTCTTGACTCAAGCACCTTTAGTTTTTAACACCCTCCTGGCACATTTGACTCTGACTGTTGTGGTGCTGTTTAACATCAACAAAGCAAACCATAAGCCCTCAAAAGAACATTGTTCAAGGAGTTTTACAGTACAGTAAATTTGGATGATAGAATTGATTTGGATATTATTATCTATTGTCACTTCAACCCAATTTTGAGAGATTTACACTGGCTTCCTGTATAATATCGTATCATCTATAAGATATTGCTTATTGTTTAGAAATCTCAAGGTCTTACTCCACTTTTTACATATCTAATTTGTTAAACTGTGTATTCCTGTCCAGATTGTTCTTCAGATAAATTACTTCTGTTTGAATCAAAATCTAAGCATTCATGGGGGGACAAGTCTTTCAAATATCACTGCTCCACGGTTATGGAATGAATTGCCATTTTACATCAGATCTTCCATTACTATTAGTTCCTTTAAAAAGAATTTAAAGACTTTCTTATTGTCTAAGGCTTTTGTCAATCTTCTCACAATTGTTGTTTTGTTTTATAATTATTTTGTATTTTTATTTATTGTATGGCTTGGAAGGCACCTAGTTTAGGCGGTTTAATGCATTATAAGTATTATTATTATTATTATTATTATTATCATTATTATTATTATTATTATTATTACATATTATTATTATCTTCTAGTTATAAAAAAAAAAAAAACCACCACCACCACCACCACCAAAAACAGAAAAAT
>JAIGNY010002862.1:0-12638 GCA_020152595.1 Chiridota heheva
TAGTTGATAAGCATGTACCTATTGTGGTGAAACATATCAAAGTAATTCCAAGTAAACAGTGGTACTGTGCACGTTTGAAAAAAAATCAAATTATCTTGAAGGAAAAAGGAAAATATTTGGAAATACATTAAAACTGCTTAGGCCCTTGCTGATTTCAAACAGGCCAGAAATGAGTATGTAACTCAGCTGCGTCTGGCAAAAAACACATATTATTTCAATATAATTAATGAGTGTGGAACGGATCAAAAATTGTTATTCAAGGCTATTAACATGAATGCTGGTAAAACAAAAGACAACCCTCTACCACCTCATACTTCTGAAGTACAGTTAAGAAATGATTTTGGCATTACAGAATCCGCCCCTTGAACGCTACTCCATCCTTGTTTTCTGTGCCTGTGGCATTCTGGTAACCGCAGGCAAGATAAGGTGACATTGACATCCAGGTCTTAGAAAAGTTTTGAATTTTCTATTTCATTTCCACAAAATTTGTGCTCTTAGTGTATGAAATATGTGAAATTTGTTTTACTTGTGCAAATTGTTAGAGAATTAAACCTTTCAAAAACGAAATTGATGTTATATTTCGTATTTTGTGGTAAATCATTTCTAACTTTTAAAATCATGAAGAGCATTCTATCCAAAAGCCTTCCTCCCCATCTTAAGTGGGTTTACCCAATATCACACGAGGGGATATTCTACTTAAATAAAATTATAATATGTATTATGTTTTTAGCAAACGAAACTTGATAAGAACATTTCTTGTAATAACCATGATTAACGAAAATATAATAAGATTCATATTTAAAGAAACATTAACTTAGTTTATGGGGATGAAGATCACGTAAACATTGATAATGGTGCGATCCTAGGAACACGCGCAAATTCGCAGTAGGCCTACAACATCATAACAATAACATGCATGACCGACATTGCCAGCAGCGCTGTGGTAAACCATGGAGCTATTAACTCAGTTAATAGCTCTGTGGGTGAACGGAAATGGAAAAACCGCACTGTTTGAATAGTTTATCAAAAGTTCCTTCTGTTCTGTGTATTACCATGGAGCTTTAGATAGCAGGTCTCTGATTTTACTACCGATTTACTCTCATTCCCGATTTTTGTTGTGTGAAGGAATTGGTCTGAGAATGTTTTGTTGTAACGTCGTGCATTCCAATGCCGCGTTCTTAACTTAATCGTTAGTAAAAATCCGAAACGAAAAAGAACGAACGTTAAAGAAATTCTTTTAATTTATAGATTAGAGCAATGGCGTATATACAAGAGAAACATCTTATTGAATAATGAGCATTAAATTAAGCAACACCAATATGAAAAGCATTCAGAAGTCATGTCACATCAGAAACAAATAGATCAGGGGAGCAAGTTACACTGGTGGATCGGCAAGATTTTTAAATTTGTCTTAATACCGGGCTACAAAAAGCTTACGTAATACCTGAGCTGTGTTCTTGAAATGGGAAAAATCTGCCACTGGCAGATTTAACCCGTCGTGGTTTCAAGGGGCGCTTTCTTCATATGGAGAATTTTTCACATTTAAGATATCCATGATATGAGATGATATCGCCAAAATTGTCGAACATGAAGGTCTTAAACCGTTGATTGACTATGATACTTATATCACTGATGACACATCCTGGTCACATTTTTCACTACTCAGCGAAAACGATGCCTGGATCCAATACCTACATCTTTCTTGAAAACAATAATTGATGACATGCTTCGTATATTAACCAAAATTATCAATTTATTTTTGCAACACGGAACATATCCTACAGCATGGAAGAAGGCTGTTGTTACACCACGTCTCAAGAAATCTGGCTTACTTTTGGAGCTTAAGAACTACAGACCCATCAGCAATTTAGGTTTTGTATCTAAATTGATCAAGTCAGCTTCAATGGAGCAATTTAGCAATCACCTTGCGAAGCATGCCCTCACTCCGCCTGATAATTCAGCCTACAAGAAGGGTTATAGTACCGAAACAGTTATTACAAAAGTCCATTCAGACATTCTCATGGAAATGGACAAGCAACGCGTTGTACTTTTAATAATGCTGGACTTAAGCGCCGCTTTTGATACTGTAGATTTTTGTATTTTAAGTGATATTTTCAGAAACACATTTGGTCTAGGAAATGAGGTATTGAGATGGTTTCAAAGCTATCTTTCCGATCGTAAACTTCAGGTACAAATATATAACGAATTGTCTGAGCATTTCGCACTGCATTATGGTCTTCCCCAGGGCAGTTGTGTAGGCCCTGTGCTTTTCTTAGGACATCTCAGCTCGCTTGATGATGTTATTGTTAGACATCTACGTCTGTAGGTGGCTATGCCGATGACTACCAACTTTATTTGTCTTTTAAGCTTGGAAACGATGCAAATTAACAATCAACTGTTCAGACTATAAACACATGTATTAACGACATTAGAATCTGGATGTTAACTCATAAACTAAAAATAAAAGATTCTAAAACCGAGTTCATGCTAATAGGTACCAATCAAATGCTATCAAAGGTTAACATTAATTGTATAACTGTTGGTAACTCTGAAGTAAAAGCTGTTTTAAACGTGAACAACCTAGGTGTTATTTTTGACAATAATCTTTCAATGAACTTGCATTTAAAACAAATCTCCTCTAAAGCATTTGATCAATTATTTAAACTTAAACAAATTAGACAATATGTTAGTAATACATGTATGAATACTCTTGTACATGCCTTTATCACTTCAAATTTGGATTATTGCAATAGTGTTTTATTTGGTATACCAAAACATCCAATTAATAAGTTGCAGCATTCAAAACGCTGCTGCCAGGCTGGTCAGTAACAAGCCTAAACTAGACATTACACCAGTACTCAAGGACCTACACTGGCTAAAAAATGAGCAAAGAATTGAATATAAAGTCATATTACTCACCTTTAAATCCAGGCATGGACTTGCTCCTCAGTATCTAAAAGATTTTTCAACTGATTACGTACCTACAAGAATTCTGAGATCCTCTGACACAAATTTATATAAAGAACCCTGTTCTCGCACAAAAACTAGCGGACCACGAGCCTTCAAATGTTCTAGTTTGTATTTTGTATTTTGTTTGTTTTACGTTTTCTTTCAGGTACAGCGCCACTGAGTATAAGTATGTTTTACATGTTTATGATTTTGGCGCTATATAAATGTTAATTTATTATTATTATTATATAAAATGTGACCTGGTTATATCGTAACCCACAATAACCAACACAAAAACACAAGTTGTGAGCATCACACACAAAACAAGCAAAGACAAACCTCGACTATTTTAAGTCTTCAAATGAATCATTTGTATTATGTTATTAGTCAAAAAATATTCGATGGGTCCTTATCAGAAAAGGGGCGCTTAATAAATCGAATAAGGTAGATGCATTTGGAAGGCACACGTTTCCATTACCTACACCAGTAACATATTATAATTGTGGCTGAAGTTAAAGACCATTTAATCTTTCATGCAAATAGCACAGTTGTCGATTATGGGAATTTTACAATAACGAATTATGACTGCACATCAAAAATAATTGAACAAGTTCAACTTTCCAAGATTCACATGATTTCATAATGATTTTATGCCGAGAAACATTCAAAAGCAACAGCCATACAAGGAAAAGCAAAGTGCTAGAAAATTCGTTTTGCGCCACATAACAGCCAAATTTTGTTGACACAGTGCATATATACATGTATGTACTGTACATTACCTTGCAGAATACAAAATTACAGCTAAGTACTACAGTAGTGCAGTACAGTACAAAATATATATATATATATTATAACATATATTTAAGAATTCCCAACCCTTATGGTGGGTTCTGCATTATTTTTGCATACTTTTGAGCATTTTCGCATTTTAGCATTAAAATGTTACGAGCAGTTTTAAAATGTTCCCTGTTTATCGCAAAAAAAAAAAATGTATCAATATTAAAACAGTTTCCACTATTATCACAACGGCTTTAATATTGTGAAATATGTAGTTTAAGAATAGTTTTGTTGTTTGATTTTGAATTGGTAATCTGTTAAAAGTTTAGACAGATTAAAATGATATAATCAAATTGATCAAGAGAGATGTAAATGTGGCTATATCACCAAACACGTAACGTTGGTTGGTTGGTGAAACAACATCATTTGTTGGTGCTGTGATCTCGATTGCATCACAAGGGACAATTGTAATTGTAACCGAGTATAAATATGATTTTAATAAGGCTAAAAATGTTACGAGAAGTTTACAAATGATTCCTGTTTATCGCAAAAATAATATCAATGATACTAAAGAAGTTTCCACTATATTCACAAGAGGTTTCTTACTTTGAAATATTTATATTTACGGTGTTAGTCTATTAAATGCAAAATTCAAATACACCTATACAAATTTGAACTTACCAACGAATCTTACCTTGACGTTTTTTGTTAAAAGAATCTTATGCTAACGGTAGTTGTACTTACTAATGCAGGAATGGCTTATGCCACTCCAAGATCCATTTCCTTGGCATTCCCGAGTAGGATCATCTCCATCAAGGATGTAACCTATGTCGCATGTAAATGTGGCTACATCACCAAACACGTAACGTTGGTTGATTGGTGAAACAACGCCGTTTGCTGGAGCGGTGATCTCGGTTGCATCACACGTGACAACTGTAATTGTAACGAAATATAAATATGATTTCAAGAATGGTCAAAATGTTACGAAAAGTTTTAAAATAATTCATGTTTATTGCAAAAATAATATCAATGATACTAAAGAAGTTTCCACTATATTTACAAGAGCTTTCTTACTTTGAAATATTTAGATTTACGGTGTCATTCTAATAAAGGCAGAAATCATATACACCTATACAAATTTCAACTTACCAACGAATCGTAACTTGATGTTTTTTCGTTAAAAGAATCTTATGCTAACGGTAGATGTACTTACTAATGCAGAAAAGGCTTGTGCCACTCCAAGATCCATTTCCTTGGCATTTCCGAGTAGGATCATATCCATCAAGGAGGTAACCTGTGTCGCATGTAAATGTGGCTACATCACCAAACACGTAACGTTGGTTGATTGGTGAAACAACGCCGTTTGCTGGAGCGGTGATCTCGGTTGCATCACACGTGACAACTGTAATTGTAACGAAATATAAATATGATTTCAAGAATGGTCAAAATGTTACGAGAAGTTTTAAGATAATTCATGTTTATTGCAAAAATAATATCAATGATACTAAAGAAGTTTCCACTATATTCACAAGAGCTTTCTTAATTTGAAATATTTAGATTTACGGTGTCATTCTAATAAAGGCAAAAATTATATACACCTATACAAATTTCAACTTACCAACGAATCGTAACTTGATGTTTTTTCGTTAAAAGAATCTTATGCTAACGGTAGATGTACTTACTATTGCAGAAAAGGCTTGTGCCACTCCAAGATCCATTTCCTTGGCATTTCCGAGTAGGATCATCTCCATCAAGGAGGTAACCTGTGTCGCATGTAAAAGTGGCTACATCACCAAACACATAACGTTGGTTGATTGGTGAAACATCACCATTTGTTGGTGCGGTGATCTCGGTTGCATCACACGTGACAGCTGTAATTGTAACGAAGTATAAATATGATTTCAAGAATGGTCAAAATGTTACAAGAAGTTTGCAAATAATTCCTGTTTATTGCGAAAAGAAAATCATTCATATTAAGCTGTTAAATGAAGTGTAAATACGATTTCATTAATGTTCAAAATATTGCGAGAAGTTTAAAAATCATTCCTATTATTCGCAAAAATGAAATATTTTACGGTGTCATTCTATCAAAACTAAATGATTTTCCTAAATCTGAAAACATTTTGTTGTTTAATTTTCATTGGGAATGTGGCTAAGGTTCAAAAAATCTTTATTTCCTCATTAATTATCATTCTTTCTACAAGAACTAGGGGACGCTCTTAATTTCTAGAAAATTAAAACGTTCAACAATACAAGCATAAAAACGTAACAAATATAAATATTCACTCTTCAAATGCATTTCTTAAATCTTCACAAAAAATGTTAATTACCAAAGCATATGTTAAGGAATAAACAAGCTTGGATATCTGAAATGTTCTTCCAGATAATTAAAATAATAGGAAATATAGTTCCCCTCGTCAGCTGAGATAAGTTCAAAAAAGTGATACAGGTGTCACAAATTCATGGGAAAGGTCCAAACTTTTTTGTTAACCAGTTGTTAAAGTATAAGATGTCCCAGTCTATATGCATAGTCCTATACAAATTGTTTCAAACTCATCATTTGTCATTGTTGAAACACTTTTTGATGAAATCTCTGTTTTGGTATAGTTCACTGTTTGGTTCTGTGCTCCGCATCTCTTTTCATTTCATAAATTTAAACACAGCAGGTATTGGCTCAAAAGGGAGTATAAGGAAGACAGTGATTACAACCAACAACGTGGGCAGTTTCTAGGCTCAACGTTCCTACGCCAGAGGATTGCTGTGGCCTCGTACAGGTTAGTAGTTCTTTAAAAAGTAGACGACAACGGTCTAGGTTGGTGGGGAAAAAATATTTTCTTTTCTTATTTTTTTCTTTAGTACTGTGGCAAGAAAGGGACTGGACAAATGCCCTACTGGGTTGAATGCTAAAAATTGGCCAACAGGCTGATATTGGAATATAGGTTTTTATTCGATGAGTGTTCCATTTAAAGAGAAGTGCAATCCTTCATCTAACCATCTAAAACAAAAGTAATTATCTTAGCCTTGTAAACAGGAACATCCAACAGTTTTTAAGCACTATTTGAACAATTTTAGGTTCTAGTTGCACATCAGAACTCTTAGTAAGTGCATTAAAAATATTCCTATATATTTTATTATTTTCATTTTATAGTTTAAGGTTAGGAATTGCCAATCAATGATTGGAGGAAATAATTGTTTATTATCCCCTTCCAACCACCTCCCCCTTCCAAACCCTGGAAATACATGGTAGATATTTTAAGTACCATACTGAAAGTGAATTAGTTAACAATAATCTATTAAACAAAAGAACAATTATCCAAATCTCTTGTATTTTTTCTTCTGAATGACTTTCATACTGCTCTTCATAAGTTTGCCAGCTTTATAACTTTTCAAAAATGTTAACAACATGTAAAGCTACTTTGTTTTTCCCTAATCGAAATAAATAGTACCAGCTACTTACTACGGCAAACTGGTTCTTGGTCGGACCATTCTCCCGACTGCATACATGACCTTTTGACATATTTATTTAAATGCCACAGAGCTATAGTGACCCTGTTAGCTACATGTATTTCCCCCACTATGCTGTACGCTGTACGTATGGTGATGAGATCAGCAACCCCATGGATTGCTTTCTTGTTCAAAGTTTTATTAGAAGCCGCGATAATCTAAAATTTATAAGCATTTCTACTAAACTTGTTTGAAGTGTTTCACATTATAAAATTAGAGGACGTAATTGATCATATTATTTCATTTTCAGATTCTACCATTTAATTGAGAGAGTGAGATGTTTATACTTTTAAGTACACGTTACCGTTATGCTGCCATGTCTCTAAACAGTTTGCTGGAAAAGCGTTATCGAGAATTGTTCGACTTTGTTTCATTGTATTTGTATTTCAATGTGAATGAAGTAAAGATTCAAATGTTACCTATTATTGATCATTTCCTGTCGACCAAATACAGCATTTCCAAAAAACACATACAGACCCACCACACAACCCGTTAATTTCGCAAAGTGGAGAACAACGATGACGCTCACTAAAAACGTATCCAGTTATACACCCTACTATTGATATATATTTATATATATATATTTATATATATATATATATATATATATATATATATATATATATATATATATATATATATATATATATATATATATATATATATATATATATATATATATATACATATATATATATATATATATATATATATATATATTTATACATATATATATATATATATATATATATAATATATATATATATATATATATATATATATATATATATATATATATATATATATATATATATATATATATATATATATATATAAAACAAAATAGGAAAGAATGACAATGTCTCTGGCCAACAGATTATTTTAAAAACCAAATATTTGAAAACTCCTGTTTCCTTCTTCAGTGGTATGAAGTTATATATATATATATATATATATATATATATATATATATATATATATATATATATATATATATATATATATATATATATATATATATATATATATATATATATATATATATATATATATATATATATATATATATATATATATATATATATATATATATATATATACTTACTACGGCAAACTGGTTCCTGTCCGGACCATTCTCCTGACTGCATACATGACCTTTTGACAAATTTATTTCCAGATGTGTCAAATGAATAACCTGTAGTACATGTGTATGTGCAGGTTCCTCCAAAAGCTGTTCCATTACATGAAACAGTACCATTTGCAAATGAAGAAGCAATCAACGTTGAGTTGCAGACAATGCCCTCAACAACTGAAAAGTGAATTCATACATATATTACACAAGTCATAAACACGTAAAACAAAACTGTCTTTGAACTACTTTGATGTCTTTTGCGTGCAGAAGTTATATCTATTTCAAAGTTAATTTAGGCTGAAATATTGCGGTGAAGAAATGTTGGTGTGTCTTGTGAAGAAAGTGTAAGTGTGGAAGATTTTAATCAGATCTCAGAAAATAGTTCAATAAAAGTACACACAGACATAAGGATTTCGTTCCACTATTTTAGTGTTTCTTTCACTTCTAAATAGTTTCAAGTATTTGATTTGATGTGATATGAAGTCCATTACTTCATCTTTCTATTATTCCTACAAAAAATATGAACATGACGGCTATAAGACTTTTGTACTATCGGCTGCTTAAATCTTTTGTTCAAATACGACCTCTGCGAAAATGGCACAATGCACTGACTAGTCGATATAGGTGAAATGGCTTCCTTACCTTTTGTAATGTATTCTTTAATTTCTGTAAAATTCAAGCTAAAGAATGGTTCATCGAAGTACAGTCTGCCCTCCAGGTTGGCAGGTGGCCGTATGTTTAGTCCGCCATGCCATATCTGTTTACATTCCATCGGGTCATCTTCAAATAACACCCATTTGAAGACACCGGTAGAGTCTGGCTCTTGTCCCATGCTACAGACTTTGCAATCTGAAGAGAAAACAGAATAAGATAACAGACAAACCCAATGTCAATGTGTGACGTAAGAATATGTTTAAAATATGTGGTATGATTTTATTATCATGTTAGGCGCGTGCGGGGTTACAATTGGACTGATTTTCCAATATTTTTCGAAATTGATTTCAGTTGATTTAGTTTTGACTTGCATTAGCTGGGTGATCAAACTATTTCAATTTGTGGATTGCCTTAACTGGTTGATCAAAATCTCAATGGGGAAAAAGCATACTGCATGCCAACTTTACTGTCATGATATTCTTTTGTTATTCATCGTTTGTTGCCATGGAGATTTAAGTATCTTTGCCATGAATGTGTGTTTAAGAATACATACGCAATTGTTTTAGTCATCACTTGTGGAATTTTATTTTAGTTATTGTTTACATGCAGACATAACGTAATTAGTTCGTGTTCATATATTGCTCCTTTTTACAGTAAGTCATTAATGCAGTGAGAGTATTCATATATTTTGGTTTTTTCAAGGTTTTTATTGGATTCCTCAGTTGTATTTTATGCCTTAAGTTTGTTTGTACAGTTCAGCTAAGGTTTGTAAAATGCGCACCCTGACGAGGTTTACAATATGGAGATAGCTATCGCACTTAAGGATGTATTGCATTCTGAGATGTATTTTTAGGAATTATTTATTCTGTCTGGTTTTATTCATGGGGTACGTTTTCATGTTGTTTTGCATAAAACCTGTCATTTGTAGGCATAGATTGACATTAACGTGTGTTATGCATTTTTCATTCTATGACAATTTTCATTTTACCTCAATTTGAAGAATGTTTCTATATTTTATCTTTTAGTATCAGGCATATGCAGATGCAGGTCTCTTCTACTTCCATGGTTCTACCACCCTCGTAGCTCTCAGATACTGTATCTATTTCCAATTGTTTTGATTGTCTGATTTTGTATTGTTGTGAAAGACTTGCTGGTATTATGTAAATTAAATTTATTACTGGCTCTTATACCCAGTAAGCTGTTTTGAACCCCAATTAATTGATATTGTCTGGAATAAATTAAGAGAGAGACACTTCATATTACTTTATATATATATATATATATATATATATATATATATATATATATATATATATATATATATATATATATATATATATATATATATATATATATATATATATATATATATATATATATATATATATATATATATATATATATATATATATATATATATATATATATATATATATATATATATATATATATATATATATATATATATTTATATTTATATATATATATATATATATATATATATATATATATATATATATATATATATATATATATATATATATATATATATATATATATATATATATATATATATATATATATATATATATATATATATATATACATATATATATGAAATATATGGAATATATATGGAACATATAATGTTATACACATATATATTTATATATTTACTATATATATATATATATATATATATATATATATATATATATATACACATATATGTTTGTCTTTGCTGTATATATATATATGTATATATATATATATATATATATATATATATATATATATATATATATATATATATATATATATATATATATATATATATATATATATATATATATATATATATATATATATATATATATATATATTTATATATATATATATATATATATATATATATATATATATATATATATATATATATATATATATATATATATATATATATATATATATATATATATATATATATGGGTACTTTGAAATACCCCAAAAAATAGGGTACTTATATGTATTACGTCATCGGATGAGCCTACACATTTGACTAGCCCACACTAAACGTATGGGGTTTCTTATTTTCTGTTCCGGATTATCCAAAACTTCACTGGATATCTTGAAAATTTGGAGACGGATAGTAAATAAATATTCAAAATATTTTGCCGCTGCTTTTTGAAATTTATCGCCGCCTTTTTGAGAAAATCAATAAAAGAGATTTCTTGATATCCAGTGAAATTTTGGACAATTCTGAGCGGAAAATGAGAAACCCCATACGTTTAGTGTGGGCTAGTCAAATGTGTAGGCTCATGAGATGACGTAATACATAAAAATACCCAATTTTGTGGGGTTTTCAAAGTACCCAGTTTTTCGGGTTGTTCTCGGACATGCAAGTGAGTGGTTGTATTTCCCTAATTGCATTGATGAAATCTGCGTTTGCCTCGAAATTTTGTAACTCGTCTATATCACAAATAATGTATGTGGCTGTGCCGTACATTGTAAATACCGGTCATTAGAAACGAAAAAGACTGTAAGTGGTAACGAATGGTGCGGAAAACCCAATAAATGGCACCAATGGCTGAAGACCGATTCAACATTTATATCCGCTTTTTAGCATACATGACTAAATTTCTCTGAAAGCCTGGAAGTATCAAAAAGCAAAGTTAATCAAATTGATGGTCATGGTATCAGGTGATTTTCACTTATTTGGTGAACGTTTATAAAAATAAAAAAAAAACACTTTCAAGTCTTTTTATTCTAATATAAAATTTCGTTGTTTTGCTAAGATTAGTCATGATACTGGTATCATCTTAAAATGTACACGCCATGCAAGTAACTCTTTCTTTAGATATCTGTCTTGATGTAACTCGGTACTTATTGATTCCGCCAATAAATGCCAGCTTAAAATAATAATGAAATCTACATACAACATGTAGATGAAGGAATTCCATGCCAATTTTGATACTTGTTTTAGCTAATGAAATTTATGGAAGATTTTGCAATATATGCAAAACTTAGACATATATTAAAGTAATAATAAAATGTTGTTCTTTAAATAAAAATAAATAAAAAATCTCGTACGCTGATGAATCGTATATGACACCTTTTACATCCAAATGTTATTTAAGTGTTTAAGCTTGATTAATCATTCTTTTATAGAAAGTATTATGCTCTTTCTTTTATAGATAGTACTATGCTCTTTCTTTTATAGATAGTAGTATGCTCTTTCTTTTATAGATAGTACTATGCTCTTTCTTTTATAGATAGTACTATGCTCTTTCTTTTATAGATAGTACTATGCTCTTTCAAAACAAATGTTCAAAAGGATTAAAAAACTAAATAACCAAACTGCCAAATAGAGGACTAGTTGAATTATTTTACCACATATTTGCATTTTTCTTAAAAGCCATCTATCGTGATTAAAATGTGGCGGTGTACAATTTATTCCCAAACGATACTGATTGGTCTAACAATGCAAGTGCAAGTTATACCACTGTGTTTCGACCAATCAAAATACTGGATTTGAATTTCATTTACTTTGTACGTTAGAGACGACAACTGGCCTTTAATACTTAGGAATGAAGAAATAGGAAGATGTGAATTCAATTTAAGC
>JAIGNY010002863.1:0-35876 GCA_020152595.1 Chiridota heheva
ATATGATGACCTCATATTAGGGGTTAGGGTCATTAGTTTTTAGAACGGGACAAAATTTGGTAATTTGTGCGTCTGTCCGTGTGTGTATGCGTGTATGTGTGTGTGTGCGTGTATGTGCGTGCGTGCGTGTGTGTGTGTTTGTGGCGGGGGGTCAGTCACATATCTTAAGGGGGTGTAGGTGCGCCCGGTCGGTAATTTCCAAAATGTCGAAAATTTGCACAATATGTCATTACAATGAAATAATTCATTAAGTTTGATTTTTTTTTTTGTAATCTTAATGAAAGCGTTCGGTCTTAGAATTCAGTTATATACCAACCATTGGAGAAAGGTTCACAAATTTCCGAAAACCGATTTTTTAAGTTAGGCGTACTTTAGGTATTTCCTCAAAATTGTTGAAGTTTTTCATCCAAAAAAAGCGACTTTTCCCTCACGCTAAGTGTTTCACAGGGGAGGGGTTAGCTTGTATTCTGACCTTTTTTCCAAATGATTTGGCCCCTCCAAAAAATTCTAGCTATGACATGAGAAAGGGGGGGGGAGCTATATGTATAAACAATTAACCACGCCTTGTATAAAATCCGCCGTCAACTAACAAATCTATTTCTAACTTATTCATAGCGCATGGAGAGAGGATTCTTTTATTGTCCGTAAACTCGGGGCTTTAGTCCCTTTGGTAGGACCGTCCAAACCGGAAGCCGTCATTAGGGACTCCGAGACCCGGGGACTAAAAAACTGTCTTAGGATATTAGGTATATGCGCCCAAACGTTCTGAAGGTAAACGGTGCATGGCTGAAGTAGGCCAATCCATTTATAATGGCTATATAGGTAGTGATTTTTTCTGGGGGTAATCCTATACATACCCGTATTAAGGTTTGGTAGTAGTCACGTTTTTGTAATATCAACATACAGTGATTACTAGTTAAAGGATTAGTTCAGTGGTCAAAAGTGTCCATCTTATATAAAAGAGGACTTCAGAGGAAACAAATTGGTGAAAAAAGCATTCACTAATCTTCTTCCATTAAGGAGATATTCAATTTTAAAATTTGGTATCATTTCAGTAGAAACGACTGAAATTAGAGTTGTTGCGATGTCACAGCTTCAGATTTCCCAAAGTCTTTATGTATCTTAAAGAAACTTTATCTAATTTTTTCGCTATTTAGATTTTTTTTCCTCAAACTTTCTTCAGGTGGTATATTATGAATACCCTTCATAGATTCAGTTTGATTACTTTTTTGACACGTCCCATGATTTTTAAGCCACAAAATTGCAGGACAAAATATAAGATACATAAAAGACTTTGAGGAATCTGAGGCTATAACAATCACAAGTAGTCTGATATCAGTCGTTTCTACACAAATGATACCAAACTTTAAACTTAAATATCTCCTTAACGGAGTAAGATTTTTCGAATGCTTTCTTCACCGTTCGGTTTCTTTTAAAGTCCTCTTTTAAATAAGATAAACTTGCTTGTTACATACTTGCAAATTTCCCCCATCTTACGAATCAATCGCGTAACTTTTAATATTACTAACCATTTTCCATGCCCCCAAAAGATTATTGTGCTGATGTGTGCAATACACGTCTTTTTTTAAAAGTAAAAATTAGAAAGATTACAAACGATCTAATATAGCAGCATATAATCTTTAAATTGATACAGACTACCCCCTTCCCCCATTAGAAAAGGTCAAATATAGGGGTTCGATATTGGGGACACAAACCTTTTTGGCATGAAGTCAAGGGGCCTTAGGGGCAAAGCCCCGGTGGGAGTCCTGTGGGCAAAGCCCCAGGAAACCTCGCATTTTCCAGGTTTTAGATGCAAAAAAAACACAGAATGTGTGCACCATACACGTTTTTTTAAGTATGATTACAAAGGAGCGTATAATTTTGCAGTGATACAAACTAACCTCCCCCACCACCCACCCTTCCCTTATCAAAAAATGTCAAAAATAACCATTTTTGCTATTACTTGTGGTTTTTTATATAGACATTCGGATATTGAGGGAGACACGTGCCCCATGCCTCCCCCATTCGTGACGGCGCCGCTGAATATGACAATGGAATTGAACGAAACGTATTTGCAGACTTTATGAGTAAAGAGTCTTTAGTTGGACTTTGCTAACAGGGCGCCTTTATTCTAAAGTCGACGGCTACTCTAGCCCTTTTGAAATGGCAGTGTTTGTACGTTTTGTATTATATAAATGACGCAATTCTGTTGATCAGGACGGGCCCCTGCCTGTTATTGTACTTTGTCTGCGTAACCTAGTCTGAAACATAAGAAGTGCAGGATATTCAACTTCAAAGAAGAAAAAACCATTCAATCCAATTCCCTTCTTTATCATCTTGAAGATTGGATATAAGTGGGAAATCCTCTTTTACAAAATAAAGCGCAAATAATACCAAAATCATACAAGAAAAGGAACTAAACAAATGCCAAAAGACAAGTTATGCAACATCAAACCATTGATGTATATGGTCTGGTGATCATACAAGGGAGGTGCCCCTTCTATCATACAAAGGAAAAGAATGCATCCCTGAGCATACCATATCAACTGAATGAATTACTGACAGTAACTTGAGGAAAGTGTCTGTACCTTTGACGTAGGAACGAAAGGATTTTATTTCTTGTTATTAGACCTATGCACAGATGCAATAATACCAAGCAAATGTTGATAAAACATATTGCAAACTTCGGTAAAGCCATTTGAAAATGACCTAAAAATTTACCATGTTCCATAATTTCTTCTTGGGTGGGTTTAAGTATTGAAAGTATTCAAATAAAATTGAAGAAAATGGAAATTGTGGTAAACGATTGAAACATTTTCCGAAAATACAACAAATATTTACCCAAACCGGAAGAAAATTGACCCAAAATGTAATAAAGTTCACAGACATTGACAACAAATACAAAATATTTCCAGAAAATTGTTCGATAATGAAGAAAATGACTTCATAAATGGACAGATCAAAGAAGAAATTTCTCGAAAATTAAATCAACTGACATGAAATTGAAAAAAAATAAGGGAGATTTCTCAGATCTTTAGATTACCCGAAGTAAAGCAAGGTTTCCCATCACCAGTGGAATTTCTGCAATTTTCGCAATCTCACTAATTGCGTATTTAAGAGTAAAGAAGCCGTATAATATGATATGGATGTGGATGTTGCAGGAGTACCCCGACATACTGTCTTCATCAGCCAGAGGGAGAGGCAACACCCTACACCCCCGATATGTGTCCGAGATCGAGAGGAATTGGTGGTGGTGGTGTGGAGGGGGTGTGGTGGTGGTGGGGGTGAACTTAAAATGTCAGGGTGGGTGGTGGTGGTGGTGGTGGGGGTAAGAAGGGGGTGGTGGGGGGGTGGTGGTGGGGGTGAACTAAAAATGCTCATTTGGGGCACCAAATGGCCCCTGATTGTGTCCAGGGGCGAAGACCTGGTAGGGATGCAGGGGGAAAAGCCCCCGCAAGTTATGCATACTTAATGCCCCAAAGTGGTTTTGAATTAAATACAGAAGTTCGAAAATCAAATTATTGAAAGGATGATACTTTTATTATCATAACTTTAAAATCAACTCAGATTAGTAGGTTATCATTCTGCCATTTCTGACAGTCTGAGCTGAGGGCCGAAAAAGACAATCTCCTGTAAATTAACAAAATTCAGGCAAAAACCTGGATTCCAGGCTAAGGCGAAGTCTCGGTAGATTTCTTTTTTTTAGGCGCAATAATAAAAGTCTTTAGGTTAAACACAGAAGTTATCATCTGTGAACTGAATCAAATTATACAAAAAAACTTAAAAATGGAAGAAAATCAACCAAAATCCGACATTGGAAAATCCTCATTCGCTAAGGCTTCACAGCATGTTTACAATACACAAACAACAGGAAACCCTCTGCACACAATAGTACAGTCCACATGGCTTGGGCGTACTAAGATTACGTCAGAATTAAAATATAGGAATACATAAGCGGACGCGAAATGTTTTCTCTCATCGCTTTCTATTTGTTGGAAAGTACGGGCCTTTTTTTGCACCAATCACGTGGGATTTAAATATATGGTAATTAGATATATGTTAATTGTCAGGCCGAGCTTGAGACGGACACCAGAGCAAGCTTGTATTCTTCAGAGAGAAAGTGAAGTTCAGGCGCGTTGATATTTTAGCTGGGGTGTAAAATATAAGATTTACTGACGACTTCAAATTAACATATCCCATTCAGTTGTTGAGAGAAGTGGCAATGGTTGAATGGTGCTCGCCGTCTTTCGGAGGAGACATTGCGCCATCGAACGCGATGGTGGGACAGTCACACGCTGCCTGGTCCTCTGAACACTATTCGAGAAGAGAAGCGTGAAAACGCGGTGTTGATCCACTTCCCGTCTTATCGCATTAGTATCCTGTCTTATCCCATCTTATCGCCAGTCAAGTCCTAGTTCCTGTGCGCCTATTCTTCTGGCTGCAAGGGATCTTATAAGGTGGCCAATTGTATCTAGCGCTTTGAGACCCTGGGAAAAGGTGCTATATGAATCGCTGACTAATAATAATATGAAAAAAAGTGCCTATCCTGAGATGAATTCACTTTTTTGGTTGTAAGCTGTCTTCCCGTTTTTAGACGAAAAATTGAAAATACTTCGTTAAACTAAAAGAAAATTTGTTGAGATTATCGAAAAGCTTGGAAAAATTTGACAGTGTACAACAAACGTCCAAAAGTCTGAAAGTAAAGGAAATATTCACACAAAATAGTTGAAAGAGAATTTCACGAAGTTGAAAGAAAATTGACAAAAAATGAAGGGAATTTCCCAGAGAAGTAGGAAGTATTTTTGTTTGTCGGTTGCATGCTTTCTTCCAGTTTGGGAGGTATTATTTATAAATTATTAACAAACAGCTGGAAAAAAATGGTAAATTTGAAAACTTACCCAAAATGATAAAATCATTCAGGGGTAAACTGCCACACATAAAAGAAAAATGCCTATTTATGAGGAAAACTTACAAGGGGAACTGCCATTTTAGAGGAATTTTTAGACTAAAAGTGATGATATTGTAGGGAAATTTCGTTAAATTATTGGAAAAATTTGGCAAGATCTCCCATTTGCCACACTAAAATAAAATTCCCGCTGTTAACTACCACCTTAGAAGCTTTCTCCTTCCCGGTTATTCGCTTTCTTCCTTGTTGGGACTTAAAATCGGGAAATTTTTAGACTTAAAGTGATTTTGCATTACAAGGATTGCATTTGCTATCGTTGGCCTACGAATTGTAATTGTGTGTTCATTCATTAAATATCAATATTTGAAACTTCAAAAGCCAATGAAATTGTCATTTCTCAGCCAATCTCGACTTATTTAGCAAGATTTTTCATTGATTTTAAAGCAAGTAAGTTATTTTCTACTGCTTCTGTTCATCATTTTTACAAAGAAATCATCCCAAAACGAGTACCTATCTTTGCTGCTCTGTATTGATTTGGTAAAATTATTTAGCAACATTTCCCGAAAATTGTGGGTGATTTTCCGATTAAGAGCAATGTTTAAGAGTAAATGAATTTACCAATGCTATTTTCCGCTTGTACTTGGGAAGTTTTCGGGATTCTTTTCAATTTATAGTCAAAATCAGCTTCAAACTCTCTTGGTTGGTATTCTAAGCCTTAAGTTTTACTGACCTGATTCCAGATTTACTGGCTAATTTCAAATTTTACCGACAAGAATAAAAAATTGGTGTTCAAAATTGTTATTTCCGCATACTGACGGCGAATGTTTTTGTAGCTTTATGAAATCAGATTTTGCTTAAAATATTTTTATTGTATGTACAATTGTCAAAAGATTTAGCATTTTCTCATTTTAATGATACATACAACTATATAATACGTTTTTTAATTTTTATTTTATCAAGTTAAAAAATTTCCCGAACATTCGTCAGCTGCGGAATTAATGATTTCAATTTGACATTCGTCACTACACGAATGACATTCGTTACTACGCGAAAAGAGGGACGATATATATATCTTTATTGTACCTGTAAATTTTTGCTATGATAGGCCTAATTCCAGTTATCATTCTAACTACAAAATGTTATTATTTTCGAAAGAGTTCCTTAGAAAATGTATGAGAACAAAACAATGCATATATTTAGAGATTAATACCTATAGGGGAAGGGGGAGAAGGGGGTAGCCAGACCTCGTGGTACATACACAGAAAAAAAATCCCTTCTAAGTTTTAGCCCCTGGAACAAAGGTAGTACATATATTTTCATCTGAGAAAAAAAACTGTCTTAACATTGTTAATGAAAAATATATTTTCTTCTGCTATGACGTCCGAGCTCTTTAGATTTTGTGAAATAGACTGAATATGCTCAAAGCACAGACGCTCCCCCTTCTCCTCCTCCACAAAAAAATCCAAAGAAATTCTTTACATATATAGCATTTTCATTTAACAAATTCACATTGAAGAAATGATCGTTGTCAATTGTAACGAAGTGGTTGTGAAGAATTATTTGATTACCATTACAGTTCACAGAAATGGAAATCAGCTCAAAACTCACACATTTCTTTAAACAAATTATTGGATATAGCAAGAAGAAAGTCGTTTTGTTAAGATTGCACCTAAATATAAATCTAACCCCAAAGATACAATAAAGTTTTACCCAAGAGGACTTAAAACTTTTGATAAAGTTGACAATATCAACCATCTGACCATACGGAATCCACCATTACATTTATCCTTATTTCAAACAGAGCGTTTAATTTTATTCGGTTTGTCGTTCCAAATAAGCTTATAAAGAATCGAGTTGAGTTCACAAATAAAATTAGCAGGAGGGTTAGGCAAACAGTCCGGTAGCATGCCTATTAATGGGAGCATAAATGTTCCTATTAACCGAAACATTTTGCTACATGGAAGCCGCCATTTTGTGATATTTCCCATGATCCTTTGCTATCCTAACGTGAAGGCCTTATGCAATGTTACATTTTTCAAATTTGAAATACCTCTGGGAAAAATATCTTTGCTAAGGGAAACTTGAAATTTATGAAAATACCTTCATTACTGTCATGGCTACAACTTTTCCACTCCCATTTGATATGTTCAGCACGCCGTTTTACAAATAATAGATAAAATAGACAATAGAGCTAAGCTTTTTGGCGCGAAACGGCCATTCTTAAAATTCAAATGTTTATCAATACCATGCTTCTTAATACTTCAAGTACATAGATTAGAAAGTATGACATTTCATCGCAACATCTGAACAATATGGCTGCATAACTTCAATATTCTCGTGTGTTATAAATGTTCCTATTAATAGGCATGCTGCCGGACCGGCAAAACGGTAAGAATATAAACACATTTTGAAATCGCAAAACGTGTGATTAATGTCATTTTGCCCATTAGACTTAGGTCTCGAGAAGGCCAGACGTGAGGTAGAATCTTAAGTCTGGACAATTTTGGTAAATACTTCAAATTAAAATAATCATCCTCGTGATTTGTAAAAGAGATACCCAGATGACGAATAGGGCTGAAAGTGACTTTGTAACCTAAATTTGAAAAATAATCTGGTATACTATTTTGAGTGTGACCAAGTCGGAAAAGAAAGCATTTATCAACATTAATATTTAAACCTGAGGCACACGAACACGTGGAGATTACAATATTAATTTCACTTAGAGATTGAATTAAGCCATCATTAATTAGAACCGTATCGTCCGCATATTGCGAATTTTCATTTCATAACTGTTTACACTTATACCTCTAATGTTATGATTGTTCTTAACAATAGACGCAAATAAGTCAGAACAAACTAATACGGGCTGAGCGGACAACCTTGTCGCACTCCCCTTGAAACACGGAAAAACTGAGAAATTTACCCAGATTGCTATACAAGGTTTTCACCCGTTGTGTAATGTCAGGACCAAAATTGAAATATGACAAAGTACGAATAATAAAATCCGAATCAAGGGATCAAATGCCTTTTCATAATCTAACAAAATCAATGAACCATTTATATTTTTACTTTTGCAATATGAAATAAGATCCAAATTTACTCTAACATTTTCACCATAGCGACCTTTAAACCTTTTTGTTTATTACTTATTATACTATTTAAAACACATTTAAGACGCGTAGCCAGACACTTTGCTCCAATTTTATTGTCGGTGTACAGCAGAGTTATCGGACTCCAGTTCTTTAGAAATTTAGGATTTTTAGATTGTTTTGGACTGCTCATCATATAAAATAGTATTAGTAAAATCATATTTTAGAGAACCACCAAGGACAAAAAAAGTGTATAGACATTGTAGGTAATCCATCTGTATCGGGGGATTTATTACTACGCATGGAGAAAAGTGTCTCGCTACAATCATGAAGACTTAAATTGCCTTCAATTGAGTTCTGCTGAACAGTAGATGATAACATCTTATCAACTGAATCTAAGACTACAACCCTTTCTGATAAAATCGACCACCTAAGCTCCAGACGACAAATCGACAGACAGAGCATCGATACGTATGTCTACATTTTCAATGGAACTCTCCAGAAATGTCCACGGTACCATTGCAAAATAACAAATTACGTTCACGATTTAATAGTAAATTTTGGATATAAGAATTATGTACGTATGTCCTCGATTTCAATCTATCATATCAAGTTGAGTATTTTGAAAAAATAATTTGTATTTAGAAAAGGTTCATGCATTTTCACATGAAGCGTTATATATTGATCCACTGAGATATCTAGGCAATGCAAAATTTCAACGGAATAATGCTCACAGAACAAGTCCACGTTTTGATAGTTTGAAAAGTATGTCCGCGATTTCCACCAGATACACGTATGTGTGTGGGGATGTGGGTGCGTATGCAACAATTAATTTTGTGTTGCTTATAACTCAAAAATTGTAATACACACATAAACCAAAATTGATGCACAGGTACCCTTCTTAGGGAACTTTTATCTCCAAAGTTTTGGAGTACAAGAGTCAAAGGTCACAGGTCAAATGAAACAAGTTCTTGGTGATGGCTGTGTCTTTTGAAGGAATTACTTGGTGTCTTTGCCAATTGCATAGGTGGGTAGGATTTAACATTCTAGCAAAAACTACTAACATTTTGAGGTCAAAAGGTCATGGGTCCAAAGGTTAAAAAAGTGCTTTTTATGCAAAATTTGGG
Source organism: Chiridota heheva (assembly GCA_020152595.1). Classification (NCBI taxonomy): domain Eukaryota; kingdom Metazoa; phylum Echinodermata; class Holothuroidea; order Apodida; family Chiridotidae; genus Chiridota; species Chiridota heheva. The sequence continues at coordinate 9,123 of JAIGNY010002863.1, forward strand.
CCATTTTAAACTCAAACAAATCCCAGATTTATACAATCTAAGTTAAATGAAGGTTATTTCGTAATCAACGCACGTATTGCGTCTGATGTCGACTTATTCCAATGATAAACAGCAAATAATGCCCTCTCCGGCGCAAACACTTGGTGGCACACTTAGGGTGGAGATAGTCAAGTTGGGGAACATTTAGCAATTGATAATATGGCACCATAATCTTTCCACGTAATGACCTTCCTCTGGATTAACATGACCCTCCAGAAATGATATGACCTTTTGGTAAAATTCTTTCGGGTGTTTTCTTATATTTTCCCTTGTAGCTGAAAAGCAACCTTTATAACAAACCGGCACAGAAACTGGCGGTGGTTTCCCAAAAATCTCTTGATAAAATCCACCTACGGTGAGATTTGATCGCCGCATTTTACCATCGCGAATTATTTGTGCCCATTTTCCGCTGCTGACGTAATGAATTTTGCCCCATTTGTTGTACGGTCCGCTAATTTTGCAAAATTTTCCCTTCTTTGCATTGACCACGTAGTTCATTGGCTTCCGGAAGCAACACTCATTTAAAGTCTCGTCATGGCCTTGGAGGAAGACGGTAATATTTGCCAGGTTGTCGTAATTCGCTATGATATGGTAGAGGTAGGTGTGACCTTCTCTACCTACATTGGGAAGTTTTTTCCACTTGTAGACGTCAAATGGTGGTCGCTCACCTGTACCTTTGTGATACACATAGCTGTATTGAGCAAAGGGTTTAATCCAATCCAGCGCCTCCATGTAGTGAGAAATTACAAATTCGTAATCCATACTTCGTTGAAGGACTCGATCCATGTTTTTCCTGGAATTGACAAGGTTTGGGTTTGCGTAGGTCTCCTCGGGTAATCCCCTGACGATTCTGTCGACAACCTCGACCCCCTGCATAAAGGAATGGTCTTGATTTGAGACTTCGTACCGCCAGCCTCCAAATCGTCCTCGGGAGTAGACGTCTTTTGACTCCAGCCAAGGCTGTATAGTGTCAAGTATGTTGTCTCTTGTCAGAGAAGGAACTGGATAACCGTGGTCCAGCCGGCGGTGGTACTTGGAAACGACCATATCTCCGGAAATGAATCCATATTCGATCAGAGCATTGACAGTTGCTGTCACCAAATTGCTAGGTTTCCAGTAAATTTGATTTGAATTATGTTTAGGTTCTGCCGCCTCGCACATGAGCGACCAAAATGCTCCTGGCTTTGGGACATGATCGTTTGAATAATTAGAGAACACAGTGACACGGTAAAATGGAGAATCTGAATCTGGAAAATATATCCAGGACTTGTCAGATAGTGTCATAGGAGGCTGGCCAGTCAGCCCGATTCCAACTACGTGAGTATGAGAATAAACCAGTTGAGACGCTAACATTTGTTTGTGCTTCAAAGTCTTATCTTTACATCTCAGCATATCAACAAAATAGTCTAACGGTATCGTTGATATCAAAGTGTCGTAATTCAGTAACGTGCCATTTTCCAAGAGTACTGTCTTGGAGTCCAAATCAACATTAGTCACCTTCGTCTGGAATGAAAACCAATTACGTGGAATCAGCTGAGCTACTCCTCTCCAAATGTTACCAGTGCCATTGAAACTTGGAAATCTGAAGAATCTATTAGGTCCCCACGCCGAGTCTTTGACACTGGTACCCTGGTTAAATGCAGAGATTTTGGCTTTAATATTTTTCAAGTCTGGTATGGCCACCCTCTCCCCAACCCAAACAGAACTCATTTCAGTAGAACTGACAGTCCAAACTTTCTTATTGTATTTCCTCATGAACACATCACAGAGACCAATCCCGAAGTTTTTTAACAGCCACTCGTCAAAGTTGGTGGGCTTCCTGGTGATTGGATGACGGGTGATCTCCTCTAGACCCGATAAGCTTTTCTCCTGATCTATCTTCTCCATGACCTCAATGTTATTCTGAACCGGGTAAGGAATAAATCGTCTTTTACCGTCAGACCCCATCATGAAAGCAAAGGCTGCCCTGACACGTCGATTCCAATCCGGAACGGCTCGGTCAAGAATCCTGTCGAAGTACACGTAGTGGGAGAAAATTACGTGACCTCCCATGTCCCAAAGAAACCCCTGGTCATCTCTCTCTGATATGGCCAGCCCTCCTGGGTGCTTCTCCTGCTCCAAGATGGTCACCCTTTGTTTTCTTGTTAAATTCTTGTTGCAGCTCGTAGAGACGTTGAGCAGCTCCTAAAGCAGTTGGTCCAGATCCGATGATCACAATGTGGTCGTTTCTACTAATGGTGGTGTGTTGATTGGGATCAACAAGCCGAGGTTTTTCCGATGGGTACAATTTACCTGTTGAAAGAGAACGGATACAGAACATTGCATGATTCATCTTTCCCCAACTGTTTAACGGGGTCTACGTTTGAATCCGAATCAAGTTTTGGCTAATGGATCTTTGGAGACTACAGCTCATGAAAGTTGATTAATTGTTTCCCGCCACATTTTGTTTTTGGTAAAGGAGAGATACGGTGGCTATTTCATTATTCAATTTGTTCATACTTTCATTATTTATGCGATGTTTATTATTGTAACATGGTCCGATTACTGTCACCGCCATCACAAGCATACCTTAATTCACATGGCCAATTTAGTAAGCATCAATACGAGGTCTTCTGAAATGGCGCTCGGAGAAGCTAGATACTTGTTGATCGGACAAAATATAGGACTGAGACAACAGTGGAAATCAAAGCTCAGTGAAAACGGGTAGCTGAATACCATAATGTGGGAAGTACAAATCAGAAGAACACGAAGAAAAAAATGCCTCCCTGTAAAAAAGTTAATAATCAAAATCGGTAGTTTTACAGACCTGATACCAGATTTACCAACTAATCTCAAGTGTTACCATGTGACACCCTCCTCCCCGGTATTTTACGCCCCTGCGGGTGTATTCTAATAAAACAAAGAATTATGTTTACTTTTTAATGAAATAATAATGTCATGTCATGAACTAAACATATGATCGTGAGCTTGCCAGAATTAACTATTTGTGTTAAAAATCAGGCTTTATTTCATTAGATTGATTAAAATTACTGAACCAGGCCTAATTTAGTATTGAAGTATTATACAGTCACCATGTGCATATGAAGGTGAAAATAATCGATGCCGATTATATGCTGTACACTGCATAAATATTGAAAGTCTAAAAATAACGAATAATGACCAGTGAAATAGCCATTGACTCCATCATCAAAATAAAAATGTAACGGGAAACAACGAATCAACTTTTGTTAGCCCTAGCGAAAACCTCACTAGATTGTTGTATACCACCTGTTCTTTTCATAACCACGACAGCTTTTTAAAGATACTTCGGTATTTATAGTGTTAGCGTAAAGCTTACTAGTTGTCATTATTGTCATGGGCAACATTATGGTAATTCAGTAGGAGAAAAAAATCTTACTTAAAAAAGTCATACTAATAAGGGTCTGAATATATATTTTAGGGAGTTCCCACACTTTCTAAAAACATTACCCTACCTAAAACATGGGTAAGATCTCATATGGGGTGACATCACAAATTGAAATTTGGAGTTAGTATAATGTGAAAAATACCATGCTTTTGCCACATATGCACAAATTTTCCTAATTATATAGATCTTGGTTACATTAGCTATGGAATGTACAGCACAACGCAGCTCTAATGCGATCAGCCGTATTCATGATGGTCTAGTCGCCGAATTGAAAAGTTGTCCAAACTAGGGGAATCCCTGTCTAATTCTGCATGCATCATTAGGAATAAGTTAAGTTTTACCCCATATAAAGGGAAGGTATTTTATGTACTGGGTCAGTTCAAGATTGTCAGTCTCAGCTCAGTACTGGCCAGTTCTCATCAGTTGTTAGTCGCTTCATGCCATCTGTAGCTGTCTAGCAGTACACTTATATATCGCACCTGTACATAGAGTACAAATAGAGAGAAAGAAGGTCCTGAAGTTGAGTTGTTCGGCGTTCATTTACAAAGGTAAATCCTAAAACGAAATCATTCGGCACACACGGTACACTATTATTCTTGTAAAGGCGGCTGCTATCCAGCAAGCAATACACCAAAACAGTACACTAAATAAGTTATTTTACAACCTTCACGCTCGAGAGGTTTTTCTGAAGAAAAAAATTATAATAATTGTACACATTTCTCATGCGTAAACAGATTGACCTTCCCCACCATACACAACAATTACCTCGAAATATAATAAGATATATATACACATGCATATATTTTATTTAGGTGAAAAGAAAATCGGCGCGAAATACTGAATTATTATTTTCGCATACTGACGAATGTCTTTGATGCTTCATGAAATAAGATTTTGCCTAAATTATCTTTATTGTATGTACAATTGTCACAATATTAGTATTTTCTCTTTTCAATGCTATATAAAGCTATATAATACGTTTAACAACTTTTATTTCACTAAGCCTCAAAATTTTCCGAAGTTTCGTTAATTTGCGCAATTAATCACCTTAATTTTGACATTCGTCATTACACATTGGCACACACCAGCACACAGAGCTTTGAATCAAGCACGCACACATCTTGGAATCAGAGATATGTTATAACAGATCCCTATTTCAACACCATATTTTGATTTTTCCTTAAAATCTGAACTATTACATTTGTATTATTAAATGAGTCAATGATTCAACTTTTTTTCATAAACGTATCCTCTTACCTACACCCACACACGCAATTTTGGGTGATGTTTTAAAATTTTGGAATATTATATGATCCAATGGATCTCTCTTAGTCCCCCCTCCCCCGAGTTATGCCCCAGATTAAATTATGCTTTCCCCTCCCAATTTATGAATGAAGCATAAGAGCACATGAAAAGTGTTCAAGAGTTTATTAAGGCATTTGGATGAGGATGAAATGCCCCTCTCCTCTCCAATACGAGAAAAGGACTTTTTAATTCATAATGGATAAAAAAACTCTCTTCCTTTATTCCACGGCTGCCTAGTACAAAATTATTTCAATTATTTCGTATAATATTCAACATTTCTTTGTTCAGAGATAAAGGGCACCTGTTTGGAGATAAGAGGCACCTGTTTGGAGAGGAAGGGACACCTGTTCGGAGAGGAATGAAACTTGCTGACTTGATCTCAATATCTTCAGATGTTAATCATAATGCAAGGAGTGGCATTTAATTGGAGTCAATATGATAACGCTATCATGATTCCACCTCTACTATAACAGTTTCTAAAAATTAGGCATCAAAACCACACAACCTTTTGGTTTCTCATTACTTGAGGCACTCCTTGCCATGCTGTTTGATCAAAACTGTGACAAAAATATGCAAAATTAAATCAACATTTTTACAGGATAAATTAATTTAAGTGTAAAAGTCTTACCATAATGATGTTAGACGTCGATTGTTGCAGCTGGTATACAAGCAGCAGGGCTACGACCACAATGTTAAACAATAATAATCTCAACCAACGTCGATTTACCGGCATAGCGGCGGGTGATCTTTTTCTTGTTTTGATTTATAAGTATACTACAGTCGATTTCGCTCAATGTTTAAACCATCCCCCTGTCAAAGTAACAGCTACCTGGTTCAACAAGCAGTCTCATATCAAAATGCGCTCTTACATCAGTCTGTCAGTGATGTTCGGAAAATTCACCCTAGAAAATCGAACATCTCAACGCCACCGAAAATGAACGCACTACTGCCCTGAACCTGCATACAGTGTACAATTATCCGTACATTGTAGGTACGTACAAACATGAGCTCATTTTGGAAATAGAAAGTACAAAAGAAATATTTTAACTACACGTAAATACAAGAGAGACAGTTGAACACACAATTACAATGACGGGGTCGTCGCCTGCGTATTCGGTTATGATAGTACAAATGCTATCACGAAACGCTTAATACGACCCGGACGAGAACACAGGTACTACGTACGGACGGACATAACATCGACAACCAAGTCAATGTCCACGGCCTTTGATAACCAGTTGTGGTGCACTGGCGTGTCTACTTACCCCAGGATTGAGCCCGGGGCCTCGTGGTCTGTAGACAGGTATGATAACCGCTACACCACAGTAGGTAGATACGTAAATACAATTTACAATGAGCTCTTATCAATGTCGGTAAATAGTCAGAGAAATTCGGGTAATCACGGGAAATCCATGATGGATTTGTGAAAACAGCAGACTGTTGCGACAAAAGTAAAACGTAGGGCCTAGGTACTGTACGTCAATTGCTGCACCCGAAATCTGTGGAAAGCATCAGATTCTGTCAGAGAAATAAAAGGTAATCTATTCCAACAACAATAACTCGCCTAAACGGTGTTACGAAGGGCTGAAGAATTTTACGGAAGCTTTTTCAAAAAGTTACAGTTGAAATTGAATCATAATTTGACTTAAAAGTTGCACATGGAACGTTACTCATTAGGCCCAACGTACAGTGTGTTAGTAAATAGTGAGATAGGTTTGCCTAATTGCAGGCCTATCATTAGCTAGTAAGATAAACATCTCACTCAGTATGCCCTACATGCTACACACTACTTGCAATACAGAGTGAGACAACCTAACACAAACTTCCATTGGGATTTTCATTTGACCTATCATACGACCAACACTTTTACAAATTATGATAGCAAAACCATTAAAAATAGTACTGAAGAGCTACCAGTTTGATGACAATAACATTTTAAACTGACTAAATATATTTTGATATCCTTATATACAACAAAAAAGAATAAAATTGAATAAATCCCGTTGCTAATCGTTTAACAACTTTGTCTGTCCGACTTGCGACGAGCGTGCACAAGTAACGTACAGCTCAGGCCAGATTACGCTGGCGAGTGTTAGTTTTCAGATATTCGCACTTATGATCTTCCTCGAGAGACAACAAGTCACCAGCGCAAGAAAAAGATTACGATGGAGGAGCATGTTTGATATGCAATAAAATATCACTTGAGCGAAAAAAATATATGTGGCAAAACGGTAAAAAAATGCGAAAGAATTTAGGCCTATACAGCTGGAAAAAAGTCTAGCTTAGTCAATAATTGTTCTTCAGGCAGTTATTGCATACTTGTTTTAATGAATTTCATGTCCATGTCGTGATGCTCAATACATAATTTTAGGAACGGGGAGAGCAGGGGCAACGTGCCATTACGGAAAAGAATTAGTGAAATAATTTCTTATTTTAACCAATTTACAACAATTATTAAGGTTTAAAACGTAGGTGCTCATTAAGATTAAGTCTTTTGTAGTCTGTTCATGTTTTACATAGCATAGTAGTACAAATCTTTTAACTTATAATTACAAAAAACAAGAGCCACAAATTCGTCGCGGAAAGGCTTATTTTAAGCCGTGCGTCGCTAATATTTGGTTACGCTATTATGTTGAGTCAATGTAAACGTTTTCCACATTGTAATTTGCACAACGATTTCTGACTGTTTACAGCTGATGCACAGCCATATGTTATCTGACTAATCATCAGCCTGACACTAGCACGATTCTTCATGCCCAAATCACCTAGGCCCTAGTGATCTACTCCTCCAGATAATGATACTTAGCTAATGTTATTCGTTAGGGCTATGCCAGTCTGTAATGTAGGTCTAGCCTAAACGGGGAACGTTCTGTTGACTTCTATGTGCAAAGTTAACTATTAAGTTGGGCCTATTTCTGTTTTCTTTAAATATTTTTTTAGTAACTCTGACTTTTCCATAAGCCTAGGCCTATAGCCTAACCTCCATAACATGGTTATGTAAGCAAAATTGTTCCTCAAAAGTAAAAAAAAAAAAAAATTTGTTTGAACGAAATTGACTCAAAAATGATAAACAATATGAGTATCGCGTAATCAGACTAACCAAATGTACAATTTACCCGTGTGTACTGTACTCATGTACAGTAATCGAAGATCGACAGATCCGCCGGCTATTTTAAAGAATGTACTTTTGTACGTGTTGGGCAAACATTTCCTTAGTTTTTTGTTTTTTCTACGAGCGTGCATACCAGCAAAAAGCACGCAAGAGTAATCCACGCTCGGCTTATCTCTTCACTGTACGCGGCCAGACATTTAAAATGCGCACGTGCGATCGATCGTGCATGTTCGTAAAGATGCATTTCTGTGCGTGTTATCTTTTTGTAACGTACGTGGAAACAAAATGGGTCGGAATTTTATTTTCTTCACCAATTTTCGACATATTTTCAAGCAAACTTAGTTTTTATTTTTTTCTTCAGATGAGGTTGTATAAAACATATTGAAGTTAGCAACTTAGGGTGTATAATTTTTCGTGTATGTTAATGTTTTGAGGTTCTGATGGACAATGTTATATACCTTTAATAACACATCATATTTTTTATACTCATAGTGCTTGAATGTCTATCAGTCTAATCAAACTCTATACATGTACTTTACACTTAATTGTGATTCACTCAGAGTTTTCCTCAATAACGTATAGTACCCTTCACTAGAAACACTTACGAAACTTCCATACTTTAACCATGCTTCAACCATGGAGTCCTAACTCCATGCTTCAATAAATACACACCGTTTATTTTTTACACCAAAAAATTAACTATAAACACATATTCAAAACAAATATGTAATCTTAAACAGAACAAAACTGTGTAAAAATTCACTGCATAGAGCCTACTAGTTATAAGGGAGCCATAGCAACCCTCTTACTGGCTGCTTATTCAACCTACACAGGGGTGTCAGATTACATCAACACCCTGTGATAGACCTGCATTCACTTATACATGTAGAATTAGTGTGCACTACAGTATTACTACTCTCTCATTACATTTTGGGATTAAACTGACCGTAACTGGAGGGATTGAAAATAATGTCAAGTAATAAACTGAAATAAAAGCAAAGCACTGTTGTTAACAAAATTTGAGACATTTCCTTTGCAGTACCAATTAAGTATGGTTGCCATTTCAAGAGTGGACTACAGTGAGACTGGCTTCTATATGCAGAGGTCACTTACTTTGACAGCTAATGGGAAATACACCAATTTTTTTACCAATTGTGGCAGTGACTAAATTGAAAAACATTGGATATACTAAAACGCTTTTACTGCAGACGAAACATACCTACTCAGGAATTAGGTACGCCTATGTTAATCAAACTACACATTTTCCACCACACTATATTAATCCAATACAAAATAAACAAAAGTTTCATAATCTTTTGAACAAAAACATGGAATGAAAACTATTGACATATTTACTTATCCTTGCCAGGTGCTTGTCAATTTGTCTCGTTTATAATGAGCATGACCTACTTAAAATGGCAACTCCCTGACCCAATACTGAATAAGCAACCAAAACACATACATTTATCAGTTTGGGTTTCCATTGTTGGTAGCCAATAAAATTCTTCGTCAACATTAATAGTTCTACATGTTTTTTATATTTCACTAGGTGCTACAATTGACGCAGAAAGCGTCACAATATGAATATTTATCAGTAGGCATATAAATATTATTAGTAGCCATTTTAATTTTACAGTATAGGTATTTTAAGTCTGCAGTAGGTCAGTAGGCGTTTTAGTATATATCCGGAAAAACATATGCCTTATGATTAGAAAATGCCAAACACTTCATTTTAGTAAAACATGAATTATATGAAAGCAAATATTTTACAAGAATTTTTGTATTATTTGCACCAAAAAAAAAAAATCAAGTTCAATTGTGGCAATTGTAAAGATCTTGTTCTCAGCTAAGGCCTCAAAATTCACTACACTGAGATATTTTAAGGAAAAGATTGGATCCTGAAGTTGACTTCATGCCGAAAAGCGTTAATAGTTGAATTATTGTATTTATGTCTCTGCGCATGCATTTCTTGTAAATAACATAATTTTCAGCTATATAAAAAGCATTGATGTAGGGAAAATTGATAAACTTGCAAATACTAATATCATTTTGAATTATAGAAACTCAGTGAAGTAGAAAACAAACAATTTCCCTCTTACTTGAAAGTAAAAGAAATGCAACTATTCATGCATGCAGGGATTTCTGATTCATGATCTGTTTAAATCTGTTGCAGCATTTGTTTGGTAAGTGATGAAATATCATTTTATTGCACTAATTCAAACTTTGCTTTCATTGGGTCATAACCAATGTTTGGTCAAACCATTATACTGTTACCAATTTATGTGATATATACTTGAGTACTTTGATGGAGCCTAGTTTTTTTAAACCTGTTAGGTTATTCATAATCATGTCATTGTGACTCAGTGAAATTAATAACACAATGAATTACTTAATCAATTATTTAAAAAAGACCAAGGAGCAATTATTTTTTTCATTTTTAAATTGACTTTTATGTTAATATTTCAAAAGAATTTTTAGAGAAGATTAATTGATAACTATTTTGTAAAGGATAATGACTTCTAATTTTCTCTGATAAGTAACATTTTATTTTCCATGTATTATTGTATTTCTATTGTTTGAAGAAAGGCTGGAGGTGGAGCAATATTTTATGTACGTTATATACTGTACGTTATATACTGTACAGTACACATACAAATTGCTCTTTGTAAACAAACTACATTACTGTTGTATTATATAATACAGGGTCATTGTTACTTATTTCATGCGTCTTATACCCCACGAAACATGGCCTTTAACCACTTCAGCATTCTACTCATACTTTTACTCATTCCTTTTTATTTTGCAAAGAAAGAAGTATTTGTTACTGTACCACCTTATCTATTCTAATAGTAGCAGAACTACTACTATATGGTGTGACATCAAAAAATACTTGATTTTTCAAACAATAACATCTCTCCTACTTAATCTCTCCATCTGGCCAACAAGTCGAAACAAAATGTTTAAAAAACAATTCGCACATGAAATCTGATACAATCATTATTTCATATGATAGAGAATACAAATCTAGACCAAGTACCAAAATCAGTAAGTCAAAATCTTCTTCCTATCTCACTGGGTATTCATCTTTGAAGTTGACATATGGAGGCTGCCATTTTCTTCAATTCTGTATCAAAATCTTGTGCATGTGACATAATTTTCCCAACAAGGACATAAGGATTAGAATGTATTTCTTTATATAAATTGGATTTGTTGCAAAATGATGTGACACAAGTCACCTTGTCCAGGTGTGTAGGGGTAGGTCACACAATTGACAAGTGCATTACTCATAAACGTCTTTCCTCTCTTTATGTTGGTTTTGCATTTGACTAACAACTAAGCTTAAGGAGACCAAATACACTTTCCAAAAAAAGACCTTACAGCGAGCGTTGGAGTTACATTAAAATTTGCAGTAGGTGTAGGCCTTGGAGTTGTGCATTAAGAGATAGGTACGCGCAAAAGCAAACGCGTTTCACGAAAAAATTGGGCTGTTGTCCAAAAAAATGTCAATCATTGCGAACGCTCTCGCATATCATTTTGTTCCCGCGATCATAGTTGGAAGCGTGTGTATGTTTTTTGGCAAAGGTTTGTTTTATTTTCAGAGTGATAGCTTTGTCTTTCGAATGGCATATAATACATTTTCTTCAATGGATCACTTAAAGAAGATTCAAAGTATATATGGTTTAATTCTTAGACCACAGTAAGAAAGTTTTCATACCGCAATTTGAGTTGCGCTAAACTGTTAGTGCAATTTTGTTGGACGTGTATTGTAGCTCATCAGTGTAGTGTACCATTTGTTCAATACACGTGCGGTCATGCCCTAATCCAGAGAATTAGGTCACTACGTGATTTGGGCATTAAGAATCGTGTTAGCCTAAGCCCTTACTTAGTGGTTTAAACACCTCACTCAGTAGGCACTACTTGCAAGGCAATACTTACATACTTAGTGAGACAACGCACAATACACTCGTAACGTTGAAAACCACTCAGACGACAACAAATAACATAATCATGAAATGTAAATCCTCCTCAAACTGACACAGGTACTTAATTATGAGCTATGATTTTGATTTCACTAGCGTCTTGAAACTTTCAAGTATTATTCAAACTAAGTTACAAATGAAATGAGGAACATATTGTATGTAAAAAAAAGCATCTAAATTACGGAAGAAATGTTATTTTGATCACTTCGTAAATCTCTCATCTTTGGAAACGCGTACACAATTAGTGTGCGTATCACCCGTGTGCGCTGGCAACTGCTATTTTGAAAATTTGTCAGTAAGTGCTCGCAGTTTTCAATATAATGCTATATGCACGTTGACTTTACCGACGTTTTATTGTTCGACAACTTTTCGGCTAATTAGATACATCCACCAAAGGCGCTATCGGAAAAATAGGCCACTAGCGACGGCCCTTGCACAAACACAATTGTTCACTGTTTTCTTTGTAAACCCATGCCCAAAACGTAAATGAACGGGGCTCAAAAAATATTATTGACTATATATAATTATTTAGGCCTTTGCTACAGCATAGTATGCATGGTGTGAACCGAATCTCAACCTCATAAGCCTAAGAGCAAATTTGCATTTCTTTTCAGAATATTGGAAAGCTAGTAGTTTCGAAAGGCCCTAGGCTAAACTATTTTGTTTTTTAAATGATTTCATTGTAATGAGTCAATGACTTCGTTATCGAGCCATTTCTCGGATTTGCTGAAACAAGTGATGTTTTCAATTCCACAGTGGAAATTTTGTTTTTGCCACGCTCAAATTTTTGAAAGCCAAGTTAGGACTAGCACGAATCTTCATGCCCAAATCACGTAGTCACCTAATCTTCCGGATTAGGGCATGAAAGCATGCACATTGATAATCTTGTCCCACACAATATAGAAAAAGTCAATAGCCAAAACATTTGTCCACAAAATTTTACAACCAGAATTAGTCGCAAAATTACTTTTGATATAAAAACTTTATTTATTTACATGTAATGTAAAAAATATATCAAGTAGTAGGCCTAGTCGAACTTGTCTACTAGTGTTCCGCACAGAATTAAATATCAAATACCTTTTATAAAATTATGAAATTTTCTCTATAAAAAACAAAATGTGCCATATATGATGCGTGTTGATAAAAATATTAAACCTAATGACGCATCAAAAAGCAAGCGTACAACGTGATGGCCTGCGTCCTTCTTCAGGCATTTGTTTGTGACTTTACTCGAGAATGCTTGCGCATACGCTTATGCGACAGAGCGTATGGAATTCGCTCGAGTATTCAGATTACGCAGTGATGCCTAACTACCGTTCCATTTCTAAAGCTGTGAACAACCAAATAACAAAGTAATTGGGAAAAAGGCTCATTTCCTCAGAATTTGGCCTTGTAAACTAATGAATAAGGTAGTTGTTTTCTTAGACTAACAGAGTTGCTTTCTATTGAACATTAGGTTTTGAAATATTAAAAAGATGTATCAATTTTTACTTCGAAGTAAATGGCGTTGGCTCAGAAAAAGCAATACAGTTTTGTACACATAGAAAATGCATTGTGAGTCATTCTCAAGTTATGGCAGGAGTTCATTTATCACTGTATCTTTTCGTTTGGCCCAGGTGCCATTCACGGATATACTGTATCTGCCAGGAGATTCGTTAGCAAGAACTTAGCAAGTTAGCTACTGTACAGGCCATTAGAATTTTGGCCCTTAGACCCCTGCAATCCGACACCCCCGATTTTCTTTAAATCAGAGGTGATCCACACCATTCAACCCATGAGACTCTTCACAATTCATTGACTAGCATCCAGCTATTGTTACACCATACACAACACAGGGGTAATCTATACCTTCTTAACTGATAACATCTTTATAGTCTATTCACAGTTCACTTGTTAGAAACCAGCTACTGTTACACTGTACACAATAGGTCATTCATCTTGGGTTTAAGCTACATAACTGCTGTTCAGTGAGGCGAATCAGATTAGTCCTTGGCAGAGCCTAAATAAAAATATACATTATATGCTTGGAAGGACTTTGTGCAAAACCCATAAATGATTGATGGACCATTCTTCATAAGGATGGTTATTTCATCATGCGAATTATTCCGCCGAAAGAATGTTCTGTCTTTGGCCTAGGCCTATTACTAATAATAATGTTCTCCGGTCAAACCTATTTTTCTCATCAAATGACATTTCCTAAATATGTGCCAGCCTGGCACAGAAAAATTACATACGTTGTACATTGCCGACATGGATGTAGAGTTGGCTCTGTGCCGAGTCTGGCTCTGTGCCGAGTTGGCACTGAACCACTACTGTGCTACTGTATCTCTCACTCTAAAAGAAAGAAGGACAAATTACCACAACTGTGCAGGCATCTCCCCTCTTTAGAAAAGTTGATAGAAGGACAAATTACACAACTTCAGGCACCCAAATTATTTGATAAATCATATATATATATATATATATATATATATATATATATATATATATATATATATATATATATATATATATATATATATATATATATATATATATATATATATATATATATATATATATATATATATATATATATATATATATATATATATATATATATATATATTGAACACTGTGGAGTAATTTATCAATAAAAGTAGCCTCGAAAAACAGTTTCTTGCACAATTGATAGGTCGAGGAAACTTGAGCCAAAATATTGGCTGACAATAATATAGCGGAAATAAGGATTTTCAGTCGAAAGACGATGATGCTGTACCTCAGAGACCGAGTGAATCAATATCCGGCAGCAATTGAATGTACATTAATTTAAGTATCAAAGGCAAACATTAGGCCTAAGCAATATTAGTAGGCCTGCAGTACAGTAGTTTTAGTATTGAATGGAATTTCCAAATAAACATGCCGTAACAAACATGTGATTTAAAGAAATAGAAAATATACAATTTTGACTCATCAATGTTCAAAATTATTCTCCAATCCTCTTAAGCAATGTACCATATGTTGATCGATTTGGGGTGTCGCTTTGTTAAATAATGGTAAAAATAAATCACAGTTTTGAATTTTTTTGGTCAATTTGAACGTTCCTCAACTGACACAAGTTTCAACTACTGTACCATGTATAAAACATTCCTAATTACCCAGCAGGTGTACCAATAAAACATAAAATGTTCAAATGTCAGTATACATAGTACCTGGCCGAAAACTTGTGCGGTTCTGAAGTTCGTGCAACCTAATATCTATCCTACTTCGACAAAAACAAGTTTGAGCAATTTTACATAAAACTAAGTATATTTTTAATTGATAAACACTTTGGAGATAAATATTTCTTTCTTCCTGTATTTTCATTCGAAAACATAAATGTGTATTTTTTTAAGATATAATATGAGGAAAGTCAAGCTTTCAAAATTTGGTCTTACACAATTCTTCCTAGGAAATAGATATGAACTTAAAACAGATATTTCTACCAACCACACAGTGAATTTATTTAACTTTGATAGGATTAAGACATGCATTGACACACTTTTTCACAGAACTCTTTGATTGTTCTGACACAGGTTTTCAGGGTTTTACACGTATTTCCATGTGTTGGCACAGGTTTTTGGCTTCAAATTTTATGAAGTATTATAGGTATTTTCATTCAAAAACATAATATATGTTTTTTTTAAAGATATAATATGAGAAAAGTCAAGCTTTTAAAATTTAGTATTATACAATTCTTCCTAGGAAATAGATATGAAGATAAAACAGCTATTTGTGCCAACCACAGAGTGAATTTATTTAACTTTGATAGGATTAAGACACGCATTGACACACTTTTTACAGAACTGTTTCATTGTTTTGACACAGGTTTTCAGGGTTTTACACGTATTCCCATGTGAATGGCACAGGTTTTTGGCTTAAACGTTTATGAAGTATTAATTAAGTATTTTCATTCAAAAACATCAATATGTATTTTGTAAAAGATATAAGATGAGGAAAGTCAAACTTTCAAAATTTGGTATTACACAATTGTGCCTAGGAAATAGATATGAACTTAAAACAGATATTTGTACCAACCATACAGTGAATTTATTTAACTTTGATTGGATTAAGACATGCATTGACACACTTTTTCACAGAATTCTTTCATTGTTCTGACACAGGTTTTCAGGGTTTTACATGTATTTCCATGTGAATGGCACAGATTTTCGGAGCTCGCTTTGACTCTGAGTAGTTCAAGTCTACTGTCTAGTTTCAAATTCAGCTAACTGCAGCATAAATAGAAATGACGTCACCACTGACCAATGAGATTTCAGTATTGGTTTGAACAGATTACAGGATTAAGATTTGACTAGGAAACGGATCAGATATTTGCAAGGCATTCCCTATTTGAACAGAAACAGTTCAAATTCGACCCGGACGACTGTTCAGAATAAACCGTTTCGGTTCAGATAAAAATGAACCGGAAAACTAGTCAAATGTTTGACCCGGGCTTTTTTAGAGTGTGTTCTTCTGGATAATTGTGCATCCCTATTCCCTCCATTGCAGGGTCTCTAATATCTTATCCACATTTTGCCAAAACCATATTAAGCTTATGACAAAGATGATAATGAACCACTTCTTTAAACAACTATGGACATCTAACAAATTTAAGATATACGAAAGAACACATTACAGAATCTGCCCCTTGAATACTACTCCATCCTGGTTTTCTGTGCCTTGGCATTCTAGTAAGCGCATGAACGATTACTTAACATTGACACGCAGTCACTGAAAAGTTCGAGTTTCCTATTTCATTTCCATGTTCCTTCACCTCGTATCATAACAAAATTTGTGGTCAAATGATTGCATAATACATGGTCAATTTGTTAAGAAAATGTCCTTCAAACGGGATGAAAATAACAGTGACAGTTTCATCCCGTCAGCGTCTCAAGAGGCGCTTTCTTCAAATGATTGAATTCTGAGAATAATATTTTCTTAACTCTTGTAAAAGGCTTATTCAATTTTCAAGTTATGACGAAGTAAAATTCAACATTTGTTAATTTGTGTGGAAATTGTGATATAGTAAGAGGAATACATCTCAAAATCTTTATGCAATTCTTTAAATTGTTTTCTTCAAATTCATACACTTGTTGATTTCAGAATGTCTTTTTCTAGATACATGATTCGGTATGTGACCAAGTTCCAAAATGTTGCTCCAAGTCCAATGCTATATTTCAAACTACATTGACAAAAGAATAAAAAAAAGGTTTTGCTAAAGGTAATAAAAGATCCTTTCCCCATTGATGTCACAGATTGTGGTGCAATAACAGCTAAAAATTAAAAATGCAGTAAATTGGTCAATTTTTAACTAATTTTGATAGAACCTTTTTTGCAATTTAAACGGTTTACATCATATTTAAAGCCCATGTTGTCTCTAGATGTCCATAGTCCTTGAAAATTGATTTGATTGCTAAATCAAAATCTGTTTACTCTCTTTTGAATTTGAAGCATAGCTTAATATGCTTCTATTAAGGTTCATCTAAATTAGATGCACACCTTCATTTACTCGCATTCAATATAGGGGGATAAGTTTCAAATAATTACTCCAAAGCTTATAATTGTCATTGTCTAACATGATAAGATTCTGCTTCCAGTAGTTATTGATAAATTATAATTTGTGGCTGTCAAAGTAAATAAGTTTTATTTCCATGCGCTCAATGATATACACAAACTAAGAAGTAATGTCATCTGTTTTTTTTTTTTTTTTCAGTTTCTTCAATTAACTGTATATCTTATTTCAGTCACATTTGGATTTGAAATTCAAAATGGTTAACAAGCATTCTCTTCTATAGAAAGATTCCGGAAGGGGAGGGGGGGGGACTTCTTACTAAAAGTGGTAGTTATGTGTAACCAATCACCTGAAAACTACACTTAAAAAGAATGGTCAAATTTTACCGCAATATGGTCAAAATTTGACCAAGTGAGGAGTGAATTATGCAACAAACCATATGTGGTCAAATTTGACTAGGTTAGCGTAGTCAATATTTTTGACCATGTCAAGTTGGTCAAATTGATCACATATGGATCAGTGCATAATTCACCCAAGTTAGGTCAAATTTGACCATTAACTCTTGGTCAATCTGATTACCGCTGCACCTTTTAAATGTTCATACACCTGCAAAATATTAAAATGGGAATTTTGTTTCCATTTACAGTGGATTTTAAACTTATTCAGCTAAAATTTCTAACAATACATGATAGTTCTTTTCAATACAAATCGCATCAATCCCTAATGTACTCTAAAGAACAATCCTCTGATTTAATATTTGTCCTATCAAACCTATAAAAATGTAGAAGTCTCTAATTGTTATGGTAAAACTATTTGTAAGGGCGGACGGGTGGAGGAGGGGGGAGGCAGGGGCTTGACGTAAAATTATTTGAAATTTTGGTTTCCTGAAAATGGATTGAGGACATTTCACAAAAATTAAAGCAAATTTCTTAAAAATTGATGAAAATTTTAAAATATAAAAACAATTTACTGCAAATAAAAAAGATTTCACAAAAAGTTAAGAAAATTTCCCCCAAAAGACGACAGTTTTACAAAAATTAAGAAAATTTTAGAAGTTGTTGTAAATCACCCGAAAACGAAGAAGATATCCCCAAAATAAAGAAAATTTCCTGAAACTTGAAGCAAATTTTGTGAAAACTGAAAATGAATTCCTGAAAATAAAAACAATTTCACAAAAATTAAGGAAATTTCACAAGAGTTGATGCAAATTTTCCAAAAATGAAGAAGATATCTCAAAAATTGATGAAAACTTCCCAAATTAAATACAAATTCTTAAAAATGAAGGAGATTTTTTTTAAATTAAAGAAATTTTACCAAAAATTAATGGAAATTTCCCATTAATGAAGACAATTTTACATAAATGAGGGAAAATTCACAAGAGTTGATATAAATTTTCTAAAAACGAAGACTATAACCCCAAAACAAAGGAAATTTCCCAAAAATTGAAGCAAATTCCGTAAAAACTGAAAATAAATTCCGAAAAATAAAGAAAATTGAAGCAAATTTCATGAAAATTGAAGAGATTTCTCGAAAATTGAAGATTTCCGGAAGAAAAAGATGCCATGATAGAGTCTGACTCTTCAAAATCATTCGTTACACCTTGTCATATTGCGGATATGGTTTTCAGTTGATAGGCTGCTCACCCCTATAACTTTTAGTATGAGTACGCCTCCCCCTTCCCTTTCTCCTCCAGCATCTTGTGTCACCAACTACATACAGAAGATATAAATCCTCTGCAAGACAGCATGGCCTGAATGACTTACATGCTTGTCCACCATCAAAAGCTTACAGGATATATGTGGCATGTAGAATTGTAAAATATATATATATATATATATTAATGATAACGAATCTAAACTTGCTACTTTAAGTTTCACGCCCTTTCGCGTTCATCAGGCAAGTGTGGTACTAAACATAAACCTAGCTTGGCTCTCTTTGTCTTGCATGCTTCAGCGCACCTTGGTGACGGCATTTCGAAACCAGCTCTGTTCTTTTGTTAAGCAAGTTCTCTTTTCTTGAGATAGAAGAGACAATTGCAAGCTTTTCTTCTAAGCATAAGCTGCATTGTGCGGAAGTGCCTCTACGGGCTGTATATATATATATATATATATATATATATATATATATATATATATATATATATATATATATATATATATATATATATATATATATATATATATATATATATATATATATATATATATATATATATATATATATATATATATATATATATATATATATATATATATATATATATATATATATATATATATATATATATATATATATATATATATATATATTTTGTTTAATACCTGTAATGATAAGTTTTCCCATACCATTCTACAAATTCAAAGTTGTTGTTTGAAATAACCCAATACCAAATGTTTGTCAGCACCTCTGGGATACCTGTAGATGTATTAATCAACATGGATAATCAAATAAGTACTGTATCATGATTAAATACTCTCCTGGTGCTATATATATATATATATATATATATATACGTTTCTGCAATAACATCTTTTAATATTTCATTGAATCGATGATCCATGCTTTGGTCCATCAGGAAACAGATGATAATGTGGCGAAAATGATTTCTTTTTGACTCTACATGCCTCTTGACTGCCTTCAATGATAATGTAGTGCTAAATAGTCTACCATTGATCACAGTATGTAAGGATTTGAAATTGTCCCTCTCTGGGGCTGTTCATGATTTGAAATTATCCCTCTCTGGGGGCTGTTCATGAATCGGAGTTCATGATATATTCATAATATATATATATATATATATATATATATATATATATATATATATATATATATATATATATATATATATATATATATATATATATATATATATATATATATATATATATATATATATATATATATATATATATATATATATATATATATATATATATATATATATATATATATATATATATATATATATATATATATATATATATATATATATATATATATATATATATATATATATATATATATATATATATATATATATATATATATATATATATATATATATATATATATATATATATATATAAATATTGTACCCTTTGATTTTTCTTCCAAGTCTATTCGCAGATATGTATTGTAATGGAGATGAAGATGTGAACAAGTACATACCTGAAATATTCATCAATTGAAATTGGAAAGGATTCCTGCAGGCCAGCCCCCATCAAGATATTTTTCTATCGATGCAATAAGCTGCCAAAGAGAAAAAGTTGTATTCTTTTTTAAGTTGCAGTACATGGACTGAATACTTTCATTCCGCTTGGGAGGTGAAATTGGGAAATTCTTAAATCAAATTGAAAAATTAGGTAAAACTGAAGTGAAATTAGGTAAAATAAGAACAGTTTGGTTAAAGTTATAGAAAAAAAGTTTTGATTTTTGTGGAATATCTAAAACAAGAGTGTACACTAAAATTGAATGTGGGTTAAATCTGCCGCAGTCTGCTTTCTAGTGTAGTTTTATTAATAAAAAAGGTTCTTTAGTTTCATTGAGGAGTCAAAGTTTGGTGTTTCAATACAACTTTAATTTTCATTTGATCACAGAAACCATTTATACATCAAACTTTCTTACAACTTCTGTCATAACTATTTGATTACAATCCTCAACAACACTACAGCAGTATTAAATGAATCAGCATCATGAAATAAAAACCGTGTGTCTTTGATCAAATTCACTAAAAGACAGTTTCATCCGCTTCTATTTCACCATAATATGCATCCTCTCATTTTGGATTTATGTCATATGACATCAATTTAATGTTCACTATTGTACTTGTCATACCTTTGGAATTTTGGTAAACTGCATCTTCATAGATCCCTCCTTGGTCCTCGGTACTCTATGGCAAGGTTAGGCCTATATGGTAACATCTTGCTATGTTTGCTGTATGTCCTTCATCTTGCATTATAATGAAAATGATAGGTTGCTTAACTTTAATTTCCAAATATCGTGCTAGTTGCAAGTAAGTTATTTATTAAATATAGCTTATTTATTAAATATAGCTTTATAAATTGTATTTAGAATATATCAGTCAGCTTACTGTTGTGCATCAAGGTGTACTATGATATTCAGATTAAACCCTAATCAAATCAATTCTCATTCTGGATGGGAGAAGCTACTTATTACGACAAAATAATTGATACATTTATTCTAAGAAGTCACATAAAGTTTAGTTTTAATGTGGGTACAATCAGTGTCAGTTTGATAACATGCTTGTTTGCATTGTTTTATAATTTACACAAGGTACTGTATGTAATCTTCATGGGGAGTGAAGTTTCTGTGAAAATTGAAGTTCATATGAACACTCAATTCAAATTTTGTTACAAAATTGGTCACAATTTTAATGACACTCATCTAACCTGTAAAGAATCAACAGTATGAAATGAAAATGGTGGTTTATATGATCTTCGATTCAAAGCTTCACTTTCTCACTAAAGAAATAGTTTCACAGTCGTGTGCTTCACCATCTTGTGCATCCTCTCATTATGGATTTATGTCATATGACCAGTGGCATGTTCAGTGGGGGTCATGGGGGTATAAATAGATTGAGAGTTCCATTTTAGATAATGAATACGAAATGTAAGACAAGTAATAGTTTCCATAATATAATGTTGGACTGTCGGATGCAGCGTGTTGACGATGTGATTACATGGTGATAAAAGAGGATGATTCAGATGGTACATAATCTGAAGTAGATTTATGATGAGTATTGATACGCATGGTGATGAGGATAATAAACTAGATCTCACATTATTACAGGAAACTTGCCTCCCCCCCCTTTCTCCTGTGAAATTATGTATGTAAATGTAAGTAGCGGAGTGTACCAGTACAAAATATGCTATACAATATATTAGGGAAATGAACGATGAAAAAAGAATTCATAATAAAATTGGTTCATCTTCAGTTTTCCAGAAATGTCTTTAATTGTCAGGATTTTTTCTTTAATATTTGGGGAAGTTTTATTCTGCTACTTTCATTTTCGTGATTTCTAAGTTAGTGTAGTGCTAGTTACAAGGCTTACAAGTGTATACCTACATCAGCTTAACTCCACGAAGTTTGCTGGGACTATGCTGCGAGGTAGGCCCCAAGTATTTCGTTTAATTCATTTATTTTAAACAATATTTAAAATTAAAAACTTTGATAAAAGTTCTTTAATAACTTTTGGGCATCTTTGCGTTTACTTTAATTTTCTTTTGTGGTGGCCCATGTTTAGGTTTTATATGATGTGGTATGGCCCTTCTTGGCCTGTTATCTTGTTATGTTGTTTGGGCCTAACGTTAGGCGTAAATTTAGGCATGCCATAAGGCCGATGGTTAACTTTAGTGACCTGAATTTCAATCACTCTAATGTTACTCTGTTATTATACACATCCCTCAGTACGTGGTGACGAAGTTACAACTGAGATTGAGATACTAATTTTTCAAACTAATCGCCACATTTATGTATCGTTTTAAAATTGTAAGACTAACATTTAATAGACACAAGTCCCAAAATATTGGCTTGAAAGTGCAATTTTGTGAAAAGGTAAACATGCCACACTGTGGAGTTTAGTGAGACAGTGAATGTTGTAACTCTCAATTCATTTGAGATTAAATTCAGGGCTTAGTTTTCTTTCTGAGCACTTAATATGGCTTAGCCATTGCAACTAATTATTTTCTATTAAAATATTTCAGAATAATGAGCTAAAACATGAAAATAAGCAGAGCTTACTTGCTTTTGCCGTTCGCTTACTTGGGAATTTTTTGGTCGGCTGTATAAAAGTTTGCTGAAGGTACGAAAACTAAAAAGAGCCTAGATTATGTAAATAAATTAGCAGTTGGGTTCTAAATCTGGCACAAAAAGTTAGTGTGGGATCCAATGGGAGTGACGTCAAAGTTGAATATCTACCTTATTATATATCTGTGAGCATAAGCACATAACTGTCTATACCTCCTACACTGCATGGCCGCGCCAACATCCCCTCCCCTTGATATTATGGAGCTGGTGGGACCTACCAAGGGGTCTCATATGATGACCTCATATTAGGGGTTAGGGTCATTAGTTTTTGGAACGGGACAAAATTTGGTAATTTGTGCGTCTGTCCGTGTGTGTGTGTGTGTGTGTGTGTGTGTGTGTGTATGTGCGCCCGGTGTATTTCAAAATGTCGTGCACAATATGTCATTACAATGTCATTGTTTGATTTTTTTTTTTTTGTGTGTGTCTTAGAATTCAGTTATATACCAACCATTGGAGAAAGATTCTTTTATTGTCCGTAAACTCGGGGCTTTAGTCCTTTGGTAGGACCGTCCAAACCGGAAGCCGTCATTAGGGACTCTGAGATCCGGGGACTAAAAACTGTCTTAGGATATTAGGTATATGCGCCCAAACGTTCTGAAGGTAAACGGTGCATGGCTGAAGTAGGCCAATCCATTTATAATGGCTATATAGGTAGTGATTTTTTCTGGGGTAATCCTATACATACCCGTATTAAGGTTTGGTAGTAGTCACGTTTTTGTAATATCAACATACAGTGATTACTAGTTAAAGGATTAGTTCAGTGGTCAAAAGTGTCCATCTTATATAAAAGAGGACTTCAGAGGAAACAAATTGGTGAAAAAGCATTCACTAATCTTCTTCCATTAAGGAGATATTCAATTTTAAAATTTGGTATCATTTCAGTAGAAACGACTGAAATTAGAGTTGTTGCGATGTCACAGCTTCAGATTTCCCAAAGTCTTTATGTATCTTAAAGAAACTTTATCTAATTTTTCGCTATTTAGATTTTTTTCCTCAAACTTTCTTCAGGTGGTATATTATGAATACCCTTCATAGATTCAGTTTGATTACTTTTTTTGACACGTCCCATGATTTTTAAGCCACAAAATTGCAGGACAAAATATAAGATACATAAAAGACTTTGAGGAATCTGAGGCTATAACAATCACAAGTAGTCTGATATCAGTCGTTTCTACACAAATGATACCAAACTTTAAACTTAAATATCTCCTTAACGGAGTAAGATTTTTCGAATGCTTTCTTCACCGTTCGGTTTCTTTTAAAGTCCTCTTTTAAATAAGATAAACTTGCTTGTTACATACTTGCAAATTTCCCCATCTTACGAATCAATCGCGTAACTTTTAATATTACTAACCATTTTCCATGCCCCCAAAAGATTATTGTGCTGATGTGTGCAATACACGTCTTTTTTTAAAAGTAAAAATTAGAAAGATTACAAACGATCTAATATAGCAGCATATAATCTTTAAATTGATACAGACTACCCCCTTCCCCCATTAGAAAAGGTCAAATATAGGGGTTCGATATTGGGGACACAAACCTTTTTGGCATGAAGTCAAGGGGCCTTAGGGGCAAAGCCCCGGTGGGAGTCCTGTGGGCAAAGCCCCAGGAAACCTCGCATTTTCCAGGTTTTAGATGCAAAAAAAACACAGAATGTGTGCACCATACACGTTTTTTTAAGTATGATTACAAAGGAGCGTATAATTTTGCAGTGATACAAACTAACCTCCCCACCACCCACCCTTCCCCTTATCAAAAATGTCAAAAATAACCATTTTTGCTATTACTTGTGGTTTTTATATAGACATTCGGATATTGAGGGAGACACGTGCCCCATGCCTCCCCATTCGTGACGGCGCCGCTGAATATGACAATGGAATTGAACGAAACGTATTTGCAGACTTTATGAGTAAAGAGTCTTTAGTTGGACTTTGCTAACAGGGCGCCTTTATTCTAAAGTCGACGGCTACTCTAGCCCTTTTGAAATGGCAGTGTTTGTACGTTTTGTATTATATAAATGACGCAATTCTGTTGATCAGGACGGGCCCCTGCCTGTTATTGTACTTTGTCTGCGTAACCCTAGTCTGAAACATAAGAAGTGCAGGATATTCAACTTCAAAGAAGAAAAAACCATTCAATCCAATTCCCTTCTTTATCATCTTGAAGATTGGATATAAGTGGGAAATCCTCTTTTACAAAATAAAGCGCAAATAATACCAAAATCATACAAGAAAAGGAACTAAACAAATGCCAAAAGACAAGTTATGCAACATCAAACCATTGATGTATATGGTCTGGTGATCATACAAGGGAGGTGCCCTTCTATCATACAAAGGAAAAGAATGCATCCTGAGCATACCATATCAACTGAATGAATTACTGACAGTAACTTGAGGAAAGTGTCTGTACCTTTGACGTAGGAACGAAAGGATTTTATTTCTTGTTATTAGACCTATGCACAGATGCAATAATACCAAGCAAATGTTGATAAAACATATTGCAAACTTCTGGTAAAGCCATTTGAAAATGACCTAAAATTTACCATGTTCCATAATTTCTTCTTGGGTGGGTTTAAGTATTGAAAGTATTCAAATAAAATTGAAGAAAATGGAAATTGTGGTAAACGATTGAAACATTTTCCGAAAATACAACAAATATTTACCCAAACCGGAAGAAAATTGACCCAAAATGTAATAAAGTTCACAGACATTGACAACAAATACAAAATATTTCCAGAAAATTGTTCGATAATGAAGAAAATGACTTCATAAATGGACAGATCAAAGAAGAAATTTCTCGAAAATTAAATCAACTGACATGAAATTGAAAAAATAAGGGAGATTTCTCAGATCTTTAGATTTGAAGTAAAGCAAGGTTTCCCATCACCAGTGGAATTTCTGCAATTTTCGCAATCTCACTAATTGCGTATTTAAGAGTAAAGAAGCCGTATAATATGATATGGATGTGGATGTTGCAGGAGTACCCCGACATACTGTCTTCATCAGCCAGAGGGAGAGGCAACACCCCTACACCCCCGATATGTGTCCGAGATCGAGAGGAATTGGTGGTGGTGGTGTGGAGGGGGTGTGGTGGTGGTGGGGGTGAACTTAAAATGTCAGGGTGGGTGGTGGTGGTGGTGGTGGGGGTAAGAAGGGGGTGGTGGTGGGGGTGGTGGTGGGGTGAACTAAAATGCTCATTTGGGGCACCAAATGGCCCCTGATTGTGTCCAGGGCGAAGACTGGTAGGGATGCAGGGGAAAAGCCCCCTGCAAGTTATGCATACTTAATGCCCCAAAGTGGTTTTGAATTAAATACAGAAGTTCGAAAATCAAATTATTGAAAGGATGATACTTTTATTATCATAACTTTAAAATCAACTCAGATTAGT
Source organism: Chiridota heheva (assembly GCA_020152595.1). NCBI lineage: Eukaryota > Metazoa > Echinodermata > Holothuroidea > Apodida > Chiridotidae > Chiridota > Chiridota heheva. The sequence continues at coordinate 35,708 of JAIGNY010002863.1, forward strand.
AGGTTATCATTCTGCCATTTCTGACAGTCTGAGCTGAGGGCCGAAAAAGACAATCTCCTGTAAATTAACAAAATTCAGGCAAAACCTGGATTCCAGGCTAAGGCGAAGTCTCGGTAGATTTCTTTTTTTAGGCGCAATAATAAAAGTCTTTAGATTAAACACAGAAGTT
>JAIGNY010002873.1:0-22500 GCA_020152595.1 Chiridota heheva
TTTTTCCGAGCAGATGACTAACTACAAACACTGGACGGTTCGCATAATTCATCGCTCTCATGTGTATTACACCATATGGAGAATATTGAAAAGACTCTAGGCTCTAGTTCGACTACCAAAAGAGGATAACTTACAATAATCCGTACAGTGATGGGGCCTTAAAACAATTGTTTGAAGAGTTTGTGATTTCGCCGGAAGTTACCCAGTGGACCCCACCAGTGGTTCCAAACCAGGGACTAGGGATACCCTGGAAGTGGTACTCAATCGCTTATTACCCTATCCAGAGTGTGGCTAACGACATGGGTATCATCAGCCTCGACAGCAATTACTATGATAAGAATATCATGTCATTTGGTGACTGGGCAGCAATGCTGACCGTCAACTACATCAGCCAACCATCAAATATGAAAACTGGCTACCTAAAAATAATCAAACCACCTAGGGATAGTTTCACAGACCTTGGTATCAACTATATCAACGACAATATTCGTGTTCTTGTGTGGGCTGTTTTAGGTGCTCAAGCACAACTCGCAGTCAAATTCTTGGTGTTGGTGGTCTGGATGCTCAGCAACAATTTATTCGTAATATTGAGGATGCGGTGGCTGCTCCTATAAATCTCCCACCTTATATTCAACGTTATCAAGATACCCTGACCTATGCCTCAACTCCTTTAGATTTCAGTCTGGGTCAAGATTTGTACATGATTCCTAGCAATATGCTTTTATGTATAGAAACCCAAGTTGGCTACAACAATAATATTATGGTTGCTAAAGACCTTGCTATAGGTAAGCACCATAATATAAATTTTACCACAGCCCCAGAACTTCCAGTTCTTGATTCGGGGGTAGAATACGGCAGTCAACCGGATCCAGAACCTCCAGTTCCGGGGGTTAGCAGCCTACTGGATACAGTTCCGGGGGTTGGCAGCCTACCAGATACGGGTGTGGTAAATAATACAACTAGAAGCTAAAATGGAAAAAAAATCGTTTGTTATCATCGGCGCTTTGATTCTGGGGTTATATACAAATATATAAAATTTTCCAAACAAATAATAATGAATGATAATAGATAAATAAATACAAAAATATATATATTTTTCTGTCATAAATTCTCAATAGAATTTTATTCTATTGAGATATATTTGAATTATATATAAATTCTCAATAGAATTTTATGTCGTGTGGACGACATAAAATGTGCATCAGAACCCCAATCCACCCAGTGAATTAAAAACCGACCGAAAAAGTGCGCCAGAACCAGTGAAAACAAAAACGACGCAAAAGTGGGCCAGAACCAGCCTTTTGTATATTACTTTGAGCCAGAATGTATCATTACATTGCATAGTTCATTCATTAATCATATCATGTTCATCTCCTCTACCTCCTATGGAATTACAGTTCTATGGACACATACAACAGTTATGTTCTCTGTTATATCATTTACCGAAAATAACATTACATTCTGAGTTTAAGAGTCTTTGAATTTTAAAAATAGCATGTGTAGTTCTCAAGTTATAAGTAATCAAAAAAAAAAATTTGTTGATATATTTAAAACATGTGATGTGATGTATATGAACAGGAAAACGCCCTAAACAATTCGGAAGAAACTCAATTTTTAGTGTAGGCCTATAATAACAAAATAAATTGGCTCAGGTTTACAATTGCCTGTCTATGCTGAATTTTCCCTCTTCATTCTGATTCTTTAAGCTTTTTTCCAATCCTTTTTTTTTATTTAGGATAACCCCACCCCCACCCGTCACCCCTCCCCTCCCCCTCCCTTTCCCATATCCTATAAGCCAATGCTCTGGAGTGACGAATGCTTCTCTTCCCTAATATCGTCGCAGGAAAGTAAAGTTGTCCTATGTCCATTTTTGGCAAATTTGACTTAACTTATATAATCTGGGGGACCAAAAATATTGGGGAAAAAGAAAATGTTATGTGCTGAATTAGATTGAAAAGCAAAGAAAGGGCACAACCAATGATGCCCGGTAGAGCTGCACCGAACCATTTACCAAAACGTTTCACCACCCGACCCAGTACTTTGACAACATTATCTGGCGGCGGCGTCGGCTGTGGTGTTGGCACGGGAACTCTTCCCAGCCCACTTTGTACCAGCAATTTGCATATCATTGTAAACTTTGTTTACGATTAGAATCTTGGCAACTTCAAGTTGACGTTCTGTTATAGACATATCAAACTAATCAATGCTAGTTTCAATCGCAGTGGGTACATCGGGAAAGAAATTGTCATTCAAGTATGGGTCATCAACAGGTTCATCAGCTAGGTCATCCCTTCGACCAAAATCATTCATTGGTATATCCTCCATTGTTATTATATCACAAATTTTAACTTCAATTTAGCAAGAAATAAGCAGATCCCATTCCAATCGTAGCAATTGTAATACAAGCCAACTATCGGTTGTGTTATGTAGGGGATGGTGAATAGAAGTCTTCTAGGCGAGGCTTCGAATCTAGTAGAATAGAGTCTGCCCCATACATGCCATAAACCTGGTTTTAAAATCTCATTGCGTCATCTACATTTCCGAAGGTCTGTACAGCACGTCTTTCTGCCATAAGTCTTTGATTCATTCTATCCAGCTTCTCTTGCCTATCACGAGCCCATTCAATTTGAGCTGCCTGCAGGTTTTCCACAGCTTTATCATGATGCGTACGTCCTTCCTGTGCAGTAGGGTCTTTGGCAAGCTGACTAAATACAAAGTTTGAACCTGAAAATGCTAGGGCGTTTACTAAAGCCCCACAAACAAGCAAGGTAATCGTAGCCATCATCTATGAGACACATGTATTTAATTGGGTGGTGTAGTAACGATTGTGTTGTTGTGTACTTGTTCGTGAAGATTGTTGATCGTTCCTCATAACACCGAGCTCCCACCAAAATAATACAACATGCAATTAGAGATAAGGTATTATAACGATATAATATGTCAGTAAGTGCAGAGAACAAGTGTAATTGGTTGCCGCAAGGTAAGAAAGAAACATGTAGAAAACCTACTATGTATGATCAATGCTGGCAGCATCGATTAGTGATTAGAAATAGTAAACGTTTAATAGTACCATGCCGCAAGTGTGGGGTTGGTGTTTATTCTCGGACACAATTTTGCAGTGGTTGTAGTGGTAAAAAAGTTATTACAAAGATGCTGCGCATTGAAAAACAAGCTCGTATAGACTTTCAAAAAGTGCTGTTGAAATGATGTTCTATTAGAGACATGGTGTATCATGGTATACCATCTGGTGTGACAACCAATTAGAGAAACAACATACTATAGTATAGCAGCGTATGATGAATAACTTAAATAGAACTGCACTTAGAAGAAAGAGAGAGTTTCGAGGCGTTGAGAAACTATGTGGTTCAAAAAATATCCTCCTTCATGATTTATCAGGCAGTCATCGCTCACAGGTATTTTTCAGCCCGCAAGTCGGTTCCTGAACCGAGACCTGTTCCTGCACCGAGCGCACTGTGACCTGTGCCTGCATTGAGACCTGTGCCTGCTCCAAGGCTCAGACGGGCCCCTGGGATAATTGGCAATTACCTCCGCAGTAGGCAGATTAATATCGCAGATGGACACCGAATGGAACCTGACCACTAGCCCTTTTGGATAATGTTCGCCCCGCAATTCACCGTAAGGTAGCAGAAGAGGTTGGAGCCAATCGCGGAGTAAAATTCCAATTAGCACTCAGAGTGGGGCTGAAGAAGGATAATGGCGATGGAGAACATCATTTACAAACTCAGTATTTCGCAGCCGTCAGATGGATGTCCTGCAAGTGGGTGAGATTGATGCAGCGCTCAAGAATGCTCTCCCACGCATGATAGAATCTCTTGAGCAATGGACTCAGAAAGGGTCAAGATGGGTGATGGATAGAGTGGAGGACCTCTGGATAAATATTGCCCGGTAGCAACCACTACGAGGTGGGTCCTACATCGATTTGCCGAAAGAACTCTAAGCCAAAAAGACTATCATTAATGTGAAAAACCGTGATGATAACTGTCTTCGCTGGGCTCTCCGATCTGCTCTGTTTCCAGTCAAGAAACATCGAGACAGATGCAGCAAGTATCCCTCAAAAGACGGCTTAAACTTTAAAGGGATAGCGGCTCCAGTTCCACTTTCCCAGATCGGGAAGGAAAGAAGGCGAAAACAAGCTGTCCTTCCAAAACTATCACAAGCAGCATCCAGCGCCCTACGTAATCTACGCAGATTTTGAGGCACTCACCTGTAAGATAGATGGTCCAGAATCCAAACCCCTCGCAATGCAATACCCAAAACAGCGTGTGGCTATGGGTATGTTGTGGTCAGGTGTGATGGTCGTAGAGAACCTCCTGTAATATATCGAGGACAAAATGCAGCTGCAAAATTCCTTGAGGCTTTGCAGCAGGAAGAAACTAAGATCAAAGCAGTTCTGGCAAACCCTCGACCTATAATAATCACCAGAGAGGATTGGCGCGCACACCGGGCAGCACAGGATTGCCATATATGTAAAAACCTCTACATGGTGACTCTGTCCGCGATCACTGCCATATTACAGGTAAGTACAGAGGTGCTGCGCACAATGCCTGCAACCTGAAGTTGCGCCTGATCCCCGAAACAACCACAATCCCAGTTGTGTTCCATAAGCTGCGTGGCTATGACTCTCATTTGATCATGCAAGCCATCAGCAAAATGGAGGGAAAAATGACCTGTATCCCTAACAATATGGAGAAATATATATCGTTCTTCCCTGGTCACTTGAGGTTCATCAATAGAGCACAATTCCTGCTTGCGTCATTGGATAAGCTGCTTGCGGTTAACGACTCTGTTGACTTCCGTGTCACAACTGACTATAAACCGAATGATAAAAATAGACAATTGTTATCGTGTATGGGGAATTATTCCTAAGAGTATATGGTTTCTTGGAAACGGTTTGGGGAGTGCCTACCTCCGCAAGATGCCTTCTATAGCGAGCTTACGGAGGAACACATCTCTTATGAGGATTATCAACATGCGCAGAAGGTTTGGGGGGCATTCGAATGTTATCCTATGGGAGATAATCACGACTTATACCTGCGGACTGATGTGTTTCTACTAGCTGATGTCTTCGAGATATATCGGAAGACTTGCTTGCGGCAGTATGGTCTGGATACAGCACACTATTATACAAGCCCTAGATTATCTTGGGATGCACTCTTGAAATATACAGGTGTAGAATTAAAAGTGTTAACCAAGTATGACATGCACCTGTTCTTTGAGAAAGGTATGAGAAGCGCTATGCTAAAGGCAACAACCCCTACGTCTCAGGCTATGACGATTCCAAGCCTAACAACCATATCCTCCACCTAGATGCAAATAATCCGTGTGGTTGGGCGATGAGTCAAACACTACCCATGGGTGGATTCGAATGGGTGGATGAAGCGCCCTCGCTGGATACCCTTTCACCCGATGCAAAACAGGGTTACATACTCGAGGTGGACCTTGAATATCCTCAAGAGCTACACGACGTACACAGTGCATACCCATTGCTCCGAAACGTATAAACGTTCCAAAGAAGTGGCTGTCAGATTATCAGAAAGGGCTTCTAAACTCGTTAACTGATGTTGAAAAGTTGGTTCCCAATCTCTGCGATAAAAAACGCTAAGTTGTGCACTACCGAAATTTACAACTCTACCTCTCTCTAGGTATGAAGCTGACATAAATATATCGTGCAATTCGATCAGACCAAAGCAAGTGGATGGAACCCTACATCAGAATGAATACAAAACTCCGCAAGAAGGCCAAGACCAGCTTTGAGAAGGACCTCTACAAACTGAAGAACAATAGCGTCTTTGGAAAATCTGCGTAAACGTGTAGATGTCAAACTCGTAAAAGCCTCTGAAGATGACAAGCTTCGCCGGTGGATAGCTTTTGCAAGGCATGTGGTATTTGATAATGATCTTGCCGCCCTACACATACACAGGCGTCGTCTGATGCTTAACCGACCAGTCTACGTTGGGATGTGGGTCCTACACCTGAGTAAACATCTCATGTACGACTTTTATTACAACAATCTAAAGGAACAATATGGGGAGCGGTGCAATCTTCTCTATACGGATACGGATAGTCTTCTGCTTGAAATCTAAACCAAGGATGTGTATGCTGATATGAGTTCTGAGTCACACCTCTATGACACGAGTGATTATCCAAGAAACCACCCGCTCCACAGCACCACGAACAAAAATGTGCTTGGCAAAATGAAAGACGAATGTGCTGGAGTACCCATTAGCGAGTATATAGGATTTCGACCCAAAATGTATTCTATCCTGAAGGAAGATGGAGGCGAGATCCTAAAAGCAGAAAATGTTTAAAAGTATGTTGTGAGAATCACGAAATCAGCAGTTATTACAAAAAAGTACTATATGACAGCAAGACATTTCGTCATGGTATAAATCTATTGAGAAGCGAACACCACATTATATATAGCATGCGAATGAATACAATTGCCTTGTCACCTCTTGATACCAAGCGCTGGGTTGTGAGTGGATCATCCACCACTATGGCCTTTGGCTACAGGGATTAAGCAAAAAATAATAATAAAAATATTCAAATATAAAACATAACAAATATTTTTCTGTCATAAATTTTCAAGATAGGTTGGTGGACGACATAAAAAGTGCAACAGAACCCTAGTACACCCAGTGAAATAAAGAAACGACCGAAAAAGTGCGCCAGAACCAGTGTAAACAAAAACGACGCAAAAACGACGCAAAAGTGGGCCAGAACCAGCTTTTGGGGATACTACTGCCGAAGTTATAATGATATAAACTAAGATATTAAGACATGATGAAAATCTGTTGCAATAGATTTTTAGTCCAAAAATGCTTAAAGCCTACAAGGTTGGAAAAAAACATCACTTAAATTCACTCATCAATAAACAAACAAAACCTTCACTGTTAAATACCACCCTATTTGCGAATTACTACTTCAAGCCAGACACTTTGACCACAGGGGAATACTTTTGTCCTTAAGTCGAGCGAGTGTAAAAGTCAGTGCAGCTGCAGTGAAATTTGTTTACTATCAAAGTCAGATTATGACCATGGAAAGTGAGGTGAAGTGTCTGGAAATCCCTGGTGCAATTGCTTGTGCTTGATTGTGGTTTTTGTTGTGAGCAATAGAGCCCCGACATATTTGAGGTTTTGTCGGGGCTAAAGACGAAGAATGTATTGCGAGGTTTAGATTTAATAATGAAAGTGAGTAAATATGTAAAAAAACAACTTGTCCATTTCCGGGCGGAAAATAAAACTTGAAAAAGGAAATTGGTCCATTCCAAGATCGAAAAGTACAGTAAACAAGATAAATACTATACTTTAGGGTTATAACATTTTGTATTATTTCAGAATATCAATATTTACTATATAACATGTTTCAATTTTTTTTTTGCAAAAGCCCAGTAAGCTGATAAGGGCCACAAAAACAAGTTTTGGAGAGAAAAAGAAACGAAAAATCTTTACCTAGCACGAAAATTTATGCCCAAATCCCGTAGTGACCTTATCCTCCGACGCACGTGTATTGAAAAAATAAAAAACCGAACCACACACTGAAGCAAAAGTAAATGGCTACAACACGCGTTTAAAATACTTGCACTAAAAATTTACTGCAACTCAAATTGCGATGGTCGTCTAAAAATTTAACCATACATACTTTGATTCCATCTTTAGTAATCCATTAAAAAAAATTATGATAGGTCATTCGGAAGACAAAGTTTCTGCTTTTGAAAAAAAAAAACTCAGAAAAATAATCTGCGTTTAACAAAACAATGCGCACGCTTCCATCTATGGTCGCAAGCATACACCGAAATGCAAGAGTGTTCGCAAATGATTGGCACTTTTTTGGATGGCAGCCTAATTTGTGCGTTTGTATCTCTACCGTGCGTTCTTAACTCCAAGTATGTTCGTGCGCGTTCCGCAAATATAAAAAAAATGTTTTTGTACATATTTTCGCTCATCGTGAATTGACTATCGCGTGAGCGCGATACGACAGTACAAGTACACTAACTTACACGAATGCACGCATTTGCCAGTACGCGGTGGACAACCAGTAATGGTGGAAGGAGAAAATCTTTCGCACAACTTTTCCACAAAAATGCTCTTTCCTTACGGTTTTTGGACGTTTAAGCTAATTTAGGTAACTTCATAGTATTGTTTAACAATATTTTGAAATGTAAGTAAATTTTTGAACCTTTTCATGAATGAATTATGTTTATTTGTTTGTTTGTTTGTTTGTTTGATTGTCAAACCTGAGAGGTCAGATCATGTTAGAGGTCAGGGAAAATGAGAAAAATTCAAGAACATAAGTTTAAGTTTGTTTATTACATTATGCATTATCTAAATAACTTATTTTGTTATGAAAATAAATACAAATTGTAAATAAGATGCATGAAATATAAAGAAAACAAAGAACAAGAAAATTTGAAGAGGACTTGAAAGCACAATTAAATAAGTGAGTCTTAAGCAAGGTATGGAATTGTTTAAGGGATGGAGCAGTCACAACAAATATTTGCAAAGAGGATCGCCATATGTAAGTTTACTTTTGGAACATAAAGGATGAGGTGGTTTTGAGAGCAGTAACTAGTTTGTTTATAATGAAACATTTCGGTCAGATATAATGGGGCCATGTTATGAAGGGATTTAAAAATGAGTATTAAAATTTTAAATTTAATTCTATATGAGACAAAGCCAATGAAGATTTTGGTAGATAAAGTGATGGAAAATTCTTGTGAGAGCCTTGCAGCATAATTCTGAACACGCTGCAACTTTTCACTGTAACACCTGGCTGATATTGCAATAATCTATGCAGCTATGCACAAGTACATTTACAAGTGATATTGCAGAGCTTCTGTCCAGAAACTTCATGCACCTTCTAATGTTAAATAAATGGTAAAATGCTGTTTTGCATTTGTGATTGACATGGTCAGCCATTGTCATACCTTGATCTAACCAAGCGCCCAAATATTTGACAGTGGAAGACCACTCCCAATATTTAATTTTTTAAAGGTGAATGGTTTAGAGAGGGGGTGGAAGACCACTAAATATGGTTGTAGAGGAAAGCCTGGTGAAAAAAGGAGATAATTTTATTCAGAGGATTTTTCTGAAAGAAATCAGCAATTGAGTTGTGGGGAGCGAGGGAAGCTCTGAGAAGGCTGTACAGGGGGCAAACAAGGAGAACGTGATGGATTGTGAGGGTGCAATGGCAATTGTTGCAGAGGGGTTGGGGGAGCCAATAAGGAAATGTGAGAGAGTGAGGTGGGTGTGACCAATTCTAAGACGGGTAATATAAGGTTGTCGATACGAGAGAGGTTGTTGATGGTGGATTTGATCGGAATTGTGGGCTGGATGACATGGAGTTTGTTATTAATTTGGGAGTTCCATTAGGTTTGCCAGCAGTCACGAACAAGGAGAGCGATAAGCGGTTTAATGTCAGACAGGGTTTTGGGAACAGGGGTAGGGAGGAGGTTTAGGGCAAGCTTAGCGTTTGCATCAGCCCTGTCATTGCCAGGGATGCCAACATGGCTGGGTATCCAGAAGAAAATAACACTTTTCCTGCAGAGGGTGGGAGAAAGGAGTTTCCGAAGAGGACGTGGCAAGTAAGGTTATCCCATTTAAGGTTGAGTAAAGAAGTAAGAACAGCCTTTGAGTCGGAGAAAATGGAAAATTGGCTGAGCGGAGGGTACTCAATAAAGTTAAGGGCGAGGAGAATGGCCCTAACCTCGGCTGAAAAGATGGATGAGTAGTCGGGAAATCTGCTACTAAGGGTGATGTCTTGAATGACGGCACCAGCAGCTGTCTTGTTGCCTTCCTTGGATCCATCAGTATAGATGAAGGTGTAATTTGAGAGTTAATCTTTGATTTGGTTGTGGAGATTGATGAAGAGGTTAGGGTGGGTTTGAGATTTGTGATGAGTGGAGAGGCCCCGGTGGACAAAAGGGAGGGGGTGGTCCAAGGAGGAAAAGTGGGCCAGAGAAGGTGCGAGAGTGTCGGGGTTGATGCCGAGATGGAAGAGGTCTGATTTAATGCGTAAGCTGAAGGGAGGGGATATGGTTTTAGTCCTATCAAAGAGGGTAGAGAAATTGGGGTACCTAATGAGGTTGTAAACAGGGTTCTGGGTATTGGTGAGGACTCAACAAGCATAGGAGAGGCTAAGCTTTCTACATCTTAAGTAGAAAGGAGGGTTCGTTGGCTTCGACATTAAGGCTGGTGATTGGCAAAGCTGAGGGCTTCATTTTGAATAGTGTTGATGTGGTTGAGGTATGAGTTGTGAGCGACACAGTAGACAATATTGCCATAGTCAAGCTTGACACGAATGGTGAGCCTGAAAATATTGAGGAGAGCATAGCGGTTCACACCCCAAGTGGTGTTGGAGAGGAGTCGGAGGATGTTGAGAGAGCTGTTGCATTTTAGTTTCAGGTTGGTGATGTGTTGCTTGTAGGTGAGCTTGGGGTCTAGAGCTAGACCCAGGAACTTTATGTGTTCAACTTTAGGGATGCGATTGCCATTGAGCACAAAGTTCGGGTTGGGGTGGAGGTTGTTGAAATGACAAAAGTGCATGCAGACTGTCCTGTCTTTGGAGAATTTAAAACCGTTATTGTTGCTCCAGTCTTGCAGCTGATTGAGGATGATTTGGAGCCTACTTTCAACAATAGGAAAGCTAGGGGAGGAGTAGAAGATGGTGAAGTCATCCACGTATAAGTTACGTTTGATGTTGGGGCAAATGTTCTCCGCGATGTCATTAATGCTCAGGTTGAAGAGAGTGGGAGAGAAGATGCTGCCTTGGAAAAACCCTTTTCTTGGGGATACGGATTGGAAAGGGTGTGGGCAATACGAACTTGGAACTGCCTGGGTGAGAGGAAGTTTTGGATAAAGATGGGGAGATGGCCTTTGAGGCCGATGGTGTGAAATTTGCTGGTAATGCCGTATTTCCAAGTAGTGTCGAAAGCTTTCTCGAGGTCAAAAAATATGGCAATGAGGTCTTCCTTTCATTTTGAGACCAGTAAATTTGAGTGTTCTGTTCAACTTGGCCATTTTAATTTGCCATCGGATTGCATAGGGTATGTTTCCTAATAGTACAAATCTTTATACTCCAACTCATTCGTTCTGAGTCTCTTATTTAGAGTATGAACGATTACATTTTAAAAGAATTTTACACGCTACTTTTAGATTTTACACGCAAAGTCAATGGGCTTCAACGTGTGTTTAAAAAAAAAATGATGCCCAAGAATTCTGGGCAACTTGATTTTCGGTATGAATTAGACTTCCATATATTAACATGAGAATCAGCACACGGAAACTTGAATTGGTTTTACACTTTGTAAATATCGTAATAACTCAATTGCTCTCCTAAAAAGATACATATTTTTCGTTCAAATATAAAGTTTCGACAGACTTTCGGCGAGCGTCTTGACAAAAATGTGATAAGCACGTAAGCATTTTCCCCAACCAATAAGAAGATATGACGCTTGCGTAAGGACATGATTGACTTAATTTGAGTGCGTATCTGCATCGCCTGTATAACTTTGAGCGTATGAACGCACCGATGTGCGTCCTAAGTGCGTGTTACATATGTTGGCGCTTACAATTTGTATGTATTAATATTAACAAACGAACAAGGACGTTGAGGTAGTTAAATTCGAATAATTATGATAGTGCGTAACAACGCAATTTTCGCGTCTTGTAACTAACAGACAGTGTGGTTTTTGGTTATATCTGCGACCATTTTGGTCCCTCCTCTTTTTTTTTTTTTTTATAGATACACGCGCCGGCGTTTGCAACATTAGTTGCAACGCTAACGTCCTGTGCACAAGACACTGGATGTCTTCCAGAAAATGAACTTTTCACCATTTTTCACAACTGCACAAGGATTTTGGGAAATCTACCAAAACGTAAGTTGAAAAAAAATTGTTTAGCTTTATGGTAGCACGGAACTAATTATTTTCCCTATTGAAGCCTATGATGAAAGAGTCAAGTTCGGGGTCCTTTTTGTACCAGAATGTTATAGATTTGGGATCTTTTGTGATGTTTTCCAAAAAGTACCATCTTATATCTCTCGGATGAGGGTACTTTTAACAGTCCAGAAGCATGCCTATTAATAGGAAGATTTATAACACACGATAATATTGAAGTAATGCAGCCATATTGTTCAGATGTTGCGATAAAATGTCATAGTTTCTAATTGATGTACTTGAAATATTAAAAATCATTGTGCTGAAAAACATTTGAATTTTCAAAATGGCCATTTCGCGCCTAAAAAAATTTCGTGGTGGTGAACATATCAAATGGGAGTGGAAAAGTTGTAGCCATGACAGTAATGAAGGTATTTTCATAAGTTTTAAGTTTCCCCTAGCAAAGATATTTTGCCCAGACGTATTTCAAATTTGAAAAACGTAACGTTGCATAAGGCTTTAACGTTAGGATAGCTAAGGATCATGGGAAATATCACAAAATGGCGGCTTCCATGTAGCAAAATGTTCCCATTAATAGTAACATTTATGTTCTCATTAATAGGCATGTTACCGGACTGTTCAATAGGGGTTCACCGGAGGTTTTGGCCCTTTTTGTTTGGCTGAAGTGAAGAGGTGTTATACACCCTCACCAAATCACTCAAATATGGGTATGGGACCATGGTAAAGTAGTTCCCCATGAAACTTTTTCTGAAACAAATTTCGTTAAGTTTGAAAATGCATAGTCAAGACCTATCTTTCTCTACCATTCCTGAAATTTTCAACTTCTCAGCTTCTTGTCTCATGACATGGGACCTCTCAGAACTATTTTTATTAGCCTTTTCTCTGAGGGTTCTTATTTTTGGATGGCGGAGTGATACCTTATTAGTTCCGTGCTACCTATAGTAGCACAAACTTCTTCCCATCTCTTTAAGATTTATATCACTGCATCCGGTACTAAATTTCCACCAACCTTGTATGACCTAAACTTCCACTGGACCATTTGGATCCCAGAAAAACAGCTAGCATTTGACCTTGCAATGTGTAACATACAAAAAACACACAAGTAAGATATGCTCATAATGATCTATCATTAAAACCAACAAAAACAGTAAGAAAGTAATATTCCCTTGGGACATAATTTGATAGAGGGTGGTTCCTACAAACATTTACGCATGTTATGAGGGCTAACTATGAAGTGTATCCTTGCAGCCTTGGAGATATAAATAATAACCAAAGAATTAGCAAATTTACATGAAAATATGATTGGATCCATTAATTTCACTATTCTATAGCATGGAAACACCGTGGTTTCCCATTGAAAAAAAGCCTTTTGCCATTCAATTAAGGTCAATATCTTTTTAAACATACAGAAATGTCTAAAAAACATGCTCCCTTTCCCCCTAAAATTCAGCAACAACTATGCTTCCCCCCCCCCCCCTTCCCATCCCATCCTCCCAAAACAAGCCTATTTAGTGCAAAATTAGTCTCTCTGCTTTGCTGGACCATAAAAATGACTTGTTATTTAACTTTTATGACAAGTTTTAAGTGCAATGTCAGGACCTTTGTAGATTAAAACAATGTAATTTAGTGACCTGTTATGACCTATGTCAATCTGAGTAACAGAGTTCAGCCCAAAAGAAGATATGAACATTTTCCAGTCCAATCAAATACATTTTCATGAAAATTAAATGCTACCATTGGCCAGACCTTTTCTTTGAGGTTTCTCATTTTTGAAAGGCGGAGTGATACCTTATAGTTCCGTGCTACCTTTATGTCTGTATGGTTACATTAGGCAAAAGTAAAGTCGGCGGTGTTAATTTCTATGTTCTTTTGTGATCACTGTACTGTAGAAGAGGTTATGTATAAGCGATTGTATATATTGCTCCTTGGCTGCCCAGGCTGTAGACCCTACAGGATTTTAACAGTATTTTGCTGTTATATGCCTGTTTATTATTTCAAATTCACTCAAAAGCAAACATTGTTAATATCATACGCAGTACGCAGTGGGGCAACTAGCGTCTTGTAGGCCCGTGGGGATTTTGGCCTTTGCATGCAATGTCGGAACAACGGCGGCAAGGGTGGAGAGGAAGGGAAAGGAAGGGGGGGGGGGGAGTTGCGCCTAGTCCTAAAGTAGAGGGGAAGAAGGTGCCCATTTTGAAAGTTGAGGGCGGGTCGGTCAGCGGGCGGTTCCCTTTCGAAATTTATTTGAAATTATTTTAGGCCATTCTTGAAGCCCAAAAACAAATAGAAATCCACTCACTCACAAATACTACATAATACGTAGGGGTTGATACATGCATTTAGTATTTATTTGACACAATTAAAGCATATCATTTACCAGGGGCACCGATACTTAGGGCCGTGGTAGGAGGGAAAATGCCCCAATAAGTTTGTAAACAGCAATTTTCAAAATGAGCTTTTTACCTATTCTCCCGATGGGTATTTGTCAACGTTGGTCCTGGCGCCCCAATCTTAAACCGATAGGTGGAATTTGCATATTAAATTAAAGCATATCATTTACCAGGGGCACCGATACTTAGGGCCGTGGTAGGAGGGAAAATGCCCCCAATAAGTTTGTAAACAGCAATTGTCAAAATGAGCTTTTACCTATTCTCCCGATGGGTATTTGTCAACGTTGGTCCTGGCGTTATAGGTGGAATTTGCCTACTGAAGGTGAAGGGTAAAAGTATCGTTGGGGAAGGGGGTGACAAAATCACGCCAAGATACACCACATCACCATACAAAACTACCTATTTGGACACAAAGTGAGGGTGGGGAAGTTCCCCTTTCTCCATCAAAATTCCGCCTATGCTCAAACCATAGGCCTATGTGTAGGAAGCATAGATCAGGGGCACGTTTCCTCCCTAATTTCGAAAACTGACAAAACTTCCCTTTTAAAAATAAAAAGTGCCCCAAATACTGTCAAAAAAGCGCCCTTCAACGTTTGACCTTGAAAATTGTCTGCTTCCCCCCCCCTCCCCCCTCCCCCCAATCCTTCTTCCCGAGCTCCTTCCGCGACACCCATGGCGCTTTGGGTACCATGAACAAAGATATTACAGTGTCGGCATTGTTCAGGGATAGACCCAAATTGATTCTGCTTTCGGCCTATAAGTCTTACCCACCTTCCGGGCATTCCCAGCCTGTACTTGCGCCACTGCTAATCAAACTTGTATTCCTTTCCCAACAAGCACAGCCTACCCAATTTAATTCCCCACCAACACAGTATTATATCAACCCCAAAATATATATAAGTTGACCTTATTAGGCCTACATCATAGATGCTCTAACATCACATCAATATTAAAGCCTGAGCTCCCGCTTGCACTTCCAAAAAAAGATAAAAACATTAAACTGTCAAGCATGGATTTCTTTCCTAACAAGCTCATGCCAGCGCTACTCGAATTAACTACCCACCAATACAAAATAGAAATAAAAACTATAAAAAACAGGCTTGTTACCACTCCAAAATATATGTTGAGCTACTACATCATTGATGTTCTAGTTTCTTTCTCAATAACCTTTTTGATGGGCTTTCGTAAATTTTTCAGAAAAATAACAAATATAAATTTGTTCTTCTTATTTACATGTAGAATAAACATGTATGTTTGATATTAGACCGGGAGCCCAGACCGTTAATTCAGCTGAAAAGATACAAAAAGTTTGAATGTCGGGTCATGTCAATCTGGACCCAGGACTCACTAATCAATGTTGCTGCCGGGTCACATCCTGTATTAGTAGCCATGGAGGCAAAAAAATGCATTTATTTAGCCGAAGAGATATACGCACACAATTTGTTGGATTTTGCTCAGAAGAGGGTACTCATCTGCTCATGCTGGCCAAAGCCATGGCAGCAACTTATGCCTGTACCAGAACCCAGACAGTAACCTTAAAGGGGCCCACTCAGGGGGGTTATACAGTCGAAAAGATACATGGATGAATCTTCTTCTATTGGAACCATTATATCTTTGGGGTCACATAAATACCGATGACAGCAACTTTATCCTGTACCGGGGCCCAGACAGTAGCCTTACAGTGCCCATGTCTCTCAACTTGTTTATTTAGCTGAAAAGATACATGGAGGAATCTTCTTCTATTGGAACCATTATACCTTTGGGTTCACGTAAATACCACGACAGCAACTTCACCCTGTACCGGGGCCCAGACAGTAGCCTTAAAGTGCCCCTGTCCCTCAACTCGCTTATTCAGCCGAAAAGATACATGGATGAATCTTATTCTATTGGAATCATTAAGCCCGGAGGACACAAAATTGTCAATGACAAACAAATTTATCTTGTAACGAGGCTTAGACAGTAGCCTTAAACAGTTAAAGGATCTATACATAGTGTGTTATTAAGTCGCAAAGATACATGGATCAATTTTCCTCTATTTGAGGTTTTATGCATGGCGTTTGCAAATATACCACGGTCTGCTACTTTATTCTGCATTGGGGCCCAAATAGTAATCATTAAGAGTTGAATGGCCCTAACAGATAATTGAGTTAAAGCTATACGTGTGTAATACTTTTACATTGGAACTATTGCACCATTACTTAACAAAAATACGAAATTATTGTTATCAAGACACGGTCGGAAGATACTGGAACCCTTTAACGAAGTAAATATTTTGATGAAAACAACATTCTGACAAATTACTCTAGTGGTAAAAACGTTATTGAAAGTGTAACTTTGAACTTTCAACAATATGATTTTCTCTTACAACAGAAGAAAATAAATGCACCTAAAGTGAACGTGGATGTGGGCAAAATTTCCAACAGATTGTATGCCCGTTATAATAAAAAAAATAGATAAAGATCGCCCAAAGCAGGATGGGTCAGTTTTACTTGAACTATTAACAACTCTAGATTGAACAGTTTTGTTTGCTTTTAAGGGGGTGGGGAGGCTAGAGGGTGAAAGTGTTCAAGGCAATGCTATGAAGATATTTTGAGATGTGCACTTTTATGTACCCTCTATGATTTTTATTTGAAAGCTTCTCTCTCTCCCCCTCTCATATTCAAAGCTACTAGAGAATGGTTGTGTATATATTCTAGCATTCAAGCGACCTTACCCTTAAATATTGATATTCTTTACTGTGTTAGAAATTAACAAGAAAATGAAATAATTTAAGTGTTTACATTAACATAGTAAGCCTAATAATTCCTTTGTCTGTGCTTGATGAATAAGTTGTTGGAATGGTTTATCTTAAATAGAAAAATAAAAAAAAGTCATCTTACAGGAGTATTGATTAATTATGAATGAAGCAATCCTTTCTCTTCTCCTTCTTCTTCTTCTTCTTCTTCTTCTTTCTTCTTCTTCTTCTTTCTTCTTCTTCTTCTTCTTCTTCTTCTTCTTCTTCTTCTTCTTCTTCTTCTTCTTCTTCTTCTTCTTCCTCTTCTTCTTCTTTTTCTTCTTCTTCTTCTTCTTCTTCTTCTTCTTCTTCTTCCTCTTCTTCTTCCTCTTCTTCTTTTTTCTTCTTCTTCTTCTTCTTCTTCTTCTTCTTCTTCTTCTTCTTCTTCTTCTTCTTCTTCTTCTTCTTCTTCTTCTTCTTCTTCTTCTTCTTCTTCTTCTTCTTCTTCTTCTTCTTCTTCTTCTTCTTCTTCTTCTTCTTCTTCTTCTTCTTCTTCTTCTTCTTCTTCTTCTTCTTCTTCTTCTTCTTCTTCTTCTTCTTCTTCTTCTTCTTCTTCTTCTTCTTCTTCTTCTTCTTCTTCTTCTTCTTCTTCTTCTTCTTCTTCTTCTTCTTCTTCTTCTTCTTCTTCTTCTTCTTCTTCTTCTTCTTCTTCTTCTTCTTCTTCTTCTTCTTCTTCTTCTTCTTCTTCTTCTTCTTCTTCTTCTTCTTCTTCTTCTTCTTCTTCTTCTTCTTCTTCTTCTTCTTCTTCTTCTTCTTCTTCTTCTTCTTCTTCTTCTTCTTCTTCTTCTTCTTCTTCTTTCTTTCTTCTTCTTCTTCTTCTTCTTCTTCTTCTTCTTCTTCTTCTTCTTCTTCTTCTTCTTCTTCTTCTTCTTCTTCTTCTTCTTCTTCTTCTTCTTCTTCTTCTTCTTCTTCTTCTTCTTCTTCTTCTTCTTCTTCTTCTTCTTCTTCTTCTTCTTCTTCTTCTTCTTCTTCTTCTTCTTCTTCTTCTTCTTCTTCTTCTTTTCTTCTTCTTCTCCGTTTTGCGGCTCCTCGTACGGTGTCCTGTGATTTGTATTTCTTTCCCCTATTTCTCATTATTGTCTCTCTTACAGATGATGCGTGGCTGCAAGACAAATACATGAAAATGACATTTGATATATTCACCCTCTCAAAACCTTGCACGTTTACAAATTGATGTTGCTTTTTTTGTCATTAAATAGACGGAAAACCAAGACCTGCTGGAACATCATTAATATAGCTATGCAGATTGTTACGCTTTGTGATCTTAAAAAATAATTATGTTGATAAAAGCGAGCCCCTTATACCAGGGATACGTTACTTTAGTTACATATCTAAGATCTAAGGCATAAGGAATGTCGAATTAACACTTTAAAGAAGACAGGGCAATGGCAATTCAATTCCTTTTTTTAATTTCTTTTTATTCCACATCATCTAAACACAAGTCAAAAACAAGTTACGCAACTTAAAACATTGTGGTCTGGTAATCATACCAGGGAGGTAGGTGCCACTTCGATTCGATCATACCATGAGCTGATGAAAACAGCTTATCCCTGAATCAGACCATATCAGCAAAAATAAGGGGATAGTAAAAGAACTATTGACTAGGAGGTGAAATTGATGGAACTCATTGCACTGATGCATGCATGACTATAAAATTATACCATCGATGCATATTACAGATACAAAACAAGTAGGAGAGGCATTTTCCAAGGTTTGGTTTACGTAGGGACCTAATTATCTGATATTTCGTTTTCATATGCATGTTTCGTCACGGATTATTAGTTCGTTGAGGTTGGTGTTTGATGGCGTTCGAAGTGTTTGTTTAGAAGAGGAGGGGGGGGGGGGGAGTCTTGGATGAGGAAGATAGGTTGGGATGGAGGTGGATGTAGATTGTGTAGCGGGTATGGTTGGGTTGTTGGAAGTGATATTAAGGCCCAAAGTTCAGTCCTGGTTCAATGTTGAGTTGGTTTGTATAAGCCATACTTGAAATGGCAACCATAAGGGTCATTAGTGTCAGGTTTCATAGGGATGTTTGAATTCAATTAATAAGCTTGCCCATCTCTGGTCATAAACCATTTAAAAATTGCTAGATAAATTCCTTGAGAATCCATATCTTGCAAAAAAAAAATATATATTTTAAAACTCTCCTCCTTGGGTGCAAAATCTGCAAACATTTGAGATACTTTTTAAGGTCATAAAAATGAAACCCAACTGCTGTCAATTTTTATCATTAAAATCAAGTTAAATCACACTATTTACATCTAATCATCAACAAAACACATCTAATATTTGGAGCGAAAATATGCTTCAAATATTTGTTGACCATTAGCCATTTATTAATTGATATATCAATGAATTTGATGTAAAGCTGCAGGAAAAAAAAAACGGTCGACTTAAATCTAAAAGGACTTTCAGAATAGCTACAATTTTGTTTCGATTTTACATCTAAAGAGGAACGTTTTTGAGCAGTTTTGCAGGGAATTGATTGTCAAGGAATTTATCTTACTGTTTCTAAAAGTTTTATGAGCAGCAATAGCCAGAATTTCAGGGGGGGGTCGCGAAGGGAAATATTAGGACCTTTTAGCATATTTTCTGGACCTTGTATCATTGCCATTTTACAGTCGTACGACCCTGTCGACTCCCCCTTCACACACACACCTTGGCTACACCCATGACCATGGATTCGATACTTTTTTAAATATAAACCAAATTTGAGGTTTTTGTATGCAGACTAACACTGGTAACCCCTATGGTTGCCAATTCCAGTGTGACCTATACATTTTTACAAACGTTCTAGACAGTAGCGCAACTACAGTAGGGTGGAGGGGGCATGGGAATTTGACCAAACAAATTTGGTCGGGGCTTTAGGAGACGGGGGTTAGTTGAGTCAATTTTACATGTCCAGTTATTGTAACGACAACAAGAGGCACAAATACAATCATATGTAGGTTGTGCCATGAATAGGTTACGTATTTGTCTCAGTGCTGACGTTATATTAACTACCGTAATTACTCATCAACATCATCAATAATGTCCATATTTTGGCTTAAAGAAGCAATAGACCGAAAAGTGGGAGCATATTCTTAGGTTCCCCAAAGAATCAAATACTTATTTAGCATGCAACGGTATACCAATTTTCTAATCAATATAAATATTCAAGTGACCTTTGCCCTCACGTCGTCTGTTGGCTATAGAGGCACTGAAGTTTATCGATCTGTTGTGGATTGCATATCTGTGAAAATTTTCAAAATAAACGCCCCCCACTTTTTGGTCTGGTGCTCTTTCAACTAACCTTAATTTAACGTGGGTCAATTTGAGCTAGACATGAGGTGAGCTGGGCCAGAAGGAGAAAGATGAGCCAGTGACATGTTTTTGTTAAAACAATACTTTATTGACAAGTAATAATTGGACACAACGTAAGTTATGTACGCAAAAGTTAGGTACATTAATTATGATAATGAACGTACTTTCTTTTCGCTACAGTACAAAATGATGTACTTTTAAAGGATTAGTTCAAGGGTCAAGCAAGTCTATCTTATATGAAAGAGGACCTCCAGCGAAACAAAATAGTAAATAAAGCATTCAAAAATCAAGTTATTCCGTTTAGGAGATATCTAAGTTTAAAGTTTGATTTTAGTTATATTGAAACTACTGAAATTAGACTAGTTGTGGTGTCATAGCCTCAGATTCCTCAAAGTCTCTATGTAATCAATCATACATGTCATATTTTGTCCTGCAATTTTGTGGCTTAAAATTCATTGGATATGTCAAAAAAGTTGTAAAACTGAAGCTATAGGAAGGGTATATGCATAATATACCACCAGAAGACAGTTTAAGAAAAATAGTGAAAAGATGAGATAAAATTTCTTTAGAATACATCAACAATTGTTAAGAATGTGGGGATTAAGACTCCAACTTTCCATAGTAAACTTTCTACAGCAGTCATTTCTACACAGATAAGACAGAACTTTATAACTTGAATATCTCCTAAACGGAATAAGATTTTTGAAAGCTTTTTTCACCATTTTGTTCCTTTTGACATGTTTGAAGTCCCCTTTTATATAAGATGAACATGCTTGACCACTGAACAAATCCTTTAAGTATCATGGTTAATACATTCTTTTAATAATCAGACTTATTATCACTGAGACCGGGAAATTGGCATGTTCCCCCAGCTTCCTACATCTTTCGATCCATGATTTTTTTAAACAAACTAACTGGGCGACCATTTGGTCACCCAGTGAGAAATTTTGGTCGCCCGGAGAACAAAATTCCGATTCGGGTGCTCTGGACGACCAGGATTTTCGCCTTTATTTAACAAAATGACTGCTCCGGGCCATACAGTTGATTTAGCGCTATATAAGTTTTACTTATCATTATTATTATCATTATACAGTCGTAGAATAAAGGTTTTAAAACATACAACATCACATGAAATAAATTGTATGCATGTTATGTCACAGGCTTAATATCTCCTTAATTTTGAAGGTGCCCAAATTTACATGTTCCTTCGTGCTGTCATCATCTGCCCTGGGCAGCTATAGGAGTGATTGTGGTTGCCCAGTGAAATTTCTTTGAAAAATTCACTGCTTTCGATACACTTCTTTTCGATAAGTACCGTTTGCACCCTTTGGCACTGAAAGCTGAATACGCCACATTTAATATTTGAGATAAACCTTTCACATCAAATTCTCGGTGAATGGTGTTACGATGAGATCACAGCATCATTTTTCATGAACTTTCCTTATCATTATTTACGTATAAGTCTTGATGGAATTTCTGAATGTATAACTTTCATGGAATATTAATTTCATGGAATATCTGAATCACTTTCAATTTGCTACGGTTTGCACATTTATAAGAGGCTACACCTTTTGCTCTATTGTCATTAATTCTGTGGACCTTGGATAACGTCATCGCCTTTCCCGGTATTGTTATTCAAAGGGCGTTTAGTCATTTTCTTGGTTGGAGATTTTCCTAGATGTAGAATTTGCAAATCATTAGTGAAATGATTTTCCATGAAGTTTTATGACGTGCTTCCTTTTGTACTGAAACTAAAATGTTCCTTTATATTTGAATTACATAAATAAAGTAGAAAATTGTTAATGATAAGAATTCAAATAGAGGTTAGAAACAGTTGCAAACGGTTAGATGTAGTCTGTCAGTTAGAGATAGCAAGAGAAAGTTATAGTCGGAGTTGGTGTATAAACGAGTTTAAAATATATTTCAGAAGCTTTATCAACACTGTGCGTTCCGTCTCTCCTTTCTGTGCCTTGCGCTATATTCTTTATGTTCTTTCATCAATAATAACACTGGACGGAACACTGGTAGTAGACGACAGTTCCCGCACGCACAATGCATAAGGTGTCAACAAGTTGATGCACACTGCTGACGCACACCCATTTCTCCAATTTCTAGGT
>JAIGNY010002873.1:27500-155000 GCA_020152595.1 Chiridota heheva
AGTAAGTTGGGTTTTCCTTATACAAAATAAGTGATCATTTTTTAAGCAATTATTACTAGGAAAAATCAATTCATACCCCAAAAATTAAATGGTCAGTAATCTTAAGCAAAAACTATGTGGTTTTTAAAGCATATTATGCCTCTAAAATGCCTAAATTTGCAATTTGCAGAACTTCCAGAGCATTCACCCCTGGACCCTACCAAGGGTAATCTGGCCCATAGATTCTAAGCCAAAGGGGCTATACGACTACCACTTACAGCTTTGCTGACCTTACAGCCTTATATAGGCCTACATCACATAGAATAGTATGAAGGTAAATTCAATTATAAAATTTCAAATTAAATATATATATATATATATATATACATATATATATATATATATATATATATATATATATATATATATATATATATATATATATATATATATATATATTATATTATATTATATATATATATATATATATATATATATATATATATATATATATATATATATATATATATATATATATATATATATATATATATATATATATATATATATATATATATATATATATATACATATCATTGGTCAGCTAAGACATTAATATGAATTTATGTGGACTTTAGACCAACTTATACCTCAAAATGTCTAAATTTGCAGAGCTTTTGGAGTGAAGCTAGTAACATATTCTTACAGTTTATAATGTATTTTTACGCTGTAGCTATTGAGCCTATGTAAAAATTGCCATTTTTATTGACCTGGTCTCGCAAAAAATTGCCTACTTCTCACATTTTTGTCCATATTTTCCTTTTCTGACTTTATTACACAAAAGATCAATGTCTTAGTTTTCATTTCAGCCTAAACTGTAATGACAGAAGTTGAAAGAAAAGTTTTTAAAAATGCTTATGAACAAAAAAGGTTCCGAAAATCAGATCTTGTTCACACATTTCGTAATACAATAAGGATTTTTCACCATCATCTGTTGCCAGTTGGCGTGTTGTAACCTTAAAGGATTAGTTTAGTGAGAGAGTTGAACACACAATTACAATGACGGGGTCGTCGCCTGCGTATTCGCTTATGATAGTACAAATGCTATCACGAAACGCTTAATACGACCCAGACGAGAACACAGGTACGACGTACGGACAGACATAACATCGACAACCAAGTCAATGTCCACGGCCTTTGATAACCAGTTGTGGTGCACTGGCGTTTTTAGTTTAGTGGTCAAGCAACCACTAAACTAAAAACGCCATTACTGGTCAACAAGTCCATTTTATATGAAAGAGGTCTTCAATAGAAACAAAATGGTGAAGAAAGCATTCAAAATCTTATTACCTTAAGGAGATATCTAAGTTTCAAGTTTGGTATCATTAGTGTAAGAATGGCTAAAATCAGACTAGTCGTGATGTCGTAGCCTCAGATTCCATAAAGTCTTTATGTATTCTATCGTATTTTGTCCTGCAATTTTGTGGCTAAAGACCATGGAATATGGTCAGAAAAGTAGTAACAAAAAATACATTAACAATTGTTAACAATGTGAGGATGAAGATACAAACTTTCCATACTAGACTTACTACACCAGTCATTTCTACACATAAACGACAGAGCTTTAAACTTGAATATCTTCTTAACGGAATACAAATTTTGAATGCTTTCTTCACCATTTTCCTCTTTCATATAAGATGGACATGCTTGACCACTGAATTAATCCTTTAAAGCTTGCACTTTTGCCTAACATTTAATTAGCTGGGAAATAGTAAACGATAAAACAATTAAGAATCATATATATAAAAGAGGATTAAAATGGGGTTTTCTTACCTTCTCAAGAAATACGGATTTAAATAATTTACCTCAATCTCAACTCGCGTTAGCTCGAGCAATTGGGTAGGATAAGACTTAACAACGAATAAAGCGTACACGTCGTTGGCTTCATACACATTTTTAAATATTATCTTCGACTCATTATCTCCGACTGTAAAACATATTATCTGCGACCAAGAAAAATATTATCTACGACAGCGGAAAATATCATCTTGGACTATGACAAATATTATCTACAACAGCGAAAAATATTATCTCCGACTAAGAAAAATATTTTCTGCGACTACAAAAATTATTATCTGCGACTATGGAAAATATTATCTGCGACTGTCAAAGTTCATCACCATGTTTTTGCCTTTCAGGCGTTCCATACTCGTCGAT
Source organism: Chiridota heheva (assembly GCA_020152595.1). Classification (NCBI taxonomy): domain Eukaryota; kingdom Metazoa; phylum Echinodermata; class Holothuroidea; order Apodida; family Chiridotidae; genus Chiridota; species Chiridota heheva. Next base: position 29,697 of record JAIGNY010002873.1, read on the forward strand.
CGTGTGCAATGGACTTTTCATACTATCTCCAGTACAGGGACTGCGGTGAGCCATATTTGAATTTTCTTCACTTACCGATTGAAAAAAAAGAAGTAAATGGCGAATATAAAAAAAATCGAAACATTTCGTTCATTTTCGGTCACTTTCCTTAAAATTTCGGTGAATTGCTTGTCATATTTCATCCATTTTTGGCACTTTTCTTCGATTTTTGTCAATTTTCTTCATTTTTGGTAAATTTGTTGACAAATTATTTAGAGAAGAAAAATTGACGAAATTTGTCTTCAATTTTACATTTTCGGGATTTTGTTTTGCGATTTTAGGAAACTTTCATTCATATTCGGCCACTTTCCTTAGAATTTCGGTGAACTTGATCAATTCTAGGATATTTCGTTGATTTTTTGTAATTTTGTTTTCATTTTTAGGCAATTTTCTTCAATTTTAGGAAAATTTGGTCAATTTTCGCGAAATTTGTTGACAAATTTGACACAAAATATCAAATTAATTGAAACAAATTTTCCTTCAATCTTATTTTAATAATTTTCCAGTTTTACCTCCCAACCGGGAAGGTGCACTTTCTCTCATTATTTTTTCCACAGGAGGTAGCCCCATTGCCCTACCCGTTTCCGCAGTCCCTGCAGTGGTTGGCAGAGTGGATGGCGTGGGAAAAAGTATGATAAAAATAGAAAATATTTGTTATTAAAATGGAACATTTTGGACCTACAAAATGCCCTCAAATCGGAGAGTTTACCAGGCTTCGTCCCTGGATCCTTACCAGGGCTTTGCCCCTAGACCCCATCCCTTGCTCCTGTCTAAGTTGGTCAGCATTATAATATATCCAAATATGCCGCAGTCCATTGAACTGAACGGGTGGGTCCATATCCCTGCCTTCAGGAATTAGGGTCAGGTACTACCTGGTGGGGTCGAGGGTAAAGCTCCGCTGGAGGTCTATTGCCCTAAAATAAACGAAATTGTCCTCAAAATCGAATAGAAAAGGCTTTTAATATTGCGGGGCTGATAAACTAATATTCGCTGAATTTCATTGCGCATTCATCAACATTCAGACAGTCAGAACATTTTTAGAACAAGATCGGACATTTAGGACCAAAACATTGGGGGAAAATTATAATATTTATGATCACGATCCAGCAAAATCGGAACATTCAGGCTGTCAGAACAAAATTCTGAAATCTTGAAAATTTTCAGATTAAAATCTAAAAACAGGGGCGTCAATAATGTTCGACGACTTGGGTTGCTGATATTGTTGTCTGAAAAAAAAATATGATTGTTCCGAAAGAAAGTATCTGCAGCGGTGCATTCCAGAGGCGTACATGCAGTAGCCGGGAAGTGGGGACAGAAGATTACTGCTCCTGAGAGGATTTCATCTTCATGCAGTCCTGATTGCATGCTTTCATCTCGGTTGGGAGGTAAAATTGGGAACTTATTGAAATAAATTTGGCAGAAATGTTGGTAAAATTTTGCAAAATTTCCTGAAAAATTTTACGCTCACGTTTTTTTCAAATGGTTAATCGCTTTATGGATGCATAAATTACAACATTCTAGAAGAGCGTTCAAAGTTTGTCCTTTTGACATTTGGGGATTAGGAAAGGGGAGGGGTGGGGGTGTAGGGGGCGTTTTTAAAATCCACATCTGATTTTAAGAAATTCACCGAGCCCTATAACTACAATTTAAAATCTTTCGATCCTAAGCTGCAATCAAGTTTTCGTCCACAATTTGAGGAGTTTTTGTTTAAAATTGAAGTTATTTGGTCCAAACTTGTATAATTTTGGACCAAATTTAAATAATTATTCTTTCAAAATCCAAGATTTGTGCAAAACTAAAGATTACTGGTGCAAAATTGAAGGTGTTTTCTAGTTTGGTCCAAAATTGAGGATTTTTGGTACAAGAACCTCAAAGAGATCCAAAATCAAGGATATTTTAGTTGATACGACTAAAAAATGGCAACATATTTTAGTGTTTTTATGATTCATTTGATATTAAATCATATTTATGGCTTTGACAAAACCTGGGAGCTACGGAATTTCTAGGGGGCTAAGCCCCAGTAGCCCGCGCCTTTGACCCCGTATAACAAACACAGGACCCTCAACCCCAACAATGGTTGTATGGGGTCATCATACATGACCCCCCCCCCCCATATGCCCCATGCACCAGTCCCCTAAGTATAAAGATGAAAGCAGAGGCGTGGGAAGCCGCGGGGTGGGAGGGGGAGGGGCGATTGGAATTGCGATTAAATGCTAGCCTTTCTTTCCTGTTGGGAGGTAAATTCAAGGAGTAAAAATTTGACCAAAAAAACAACAATAAAAAGACACTTTCATCTAATTTTTGGATGGCCGGTCAGAATCCGGAAGCGGGGCAAAATGCTCCCCTTTCCCCTGTTATGATAGATATCGGTATTAATTCAATAAAACAATTGAGATCATGAACAAATATTCTCCAGGAATATTTTTGCTTTCTTTCCATTATATAATAACTGTGCTTGTTTCTTCAGTCTGTGCTATAAGGGAAGTCTTTTTTTGTTGTCATCTCAGGAATTATTGTAGGGAAACATGTAGGGAAAAGAAGGAGGGGATGGGGGCACTCTAAAAAAAGAATGGTCAGATTTGACAGATTGGTCAGATGTTGGTCAAAAATCAAAGACCATAACGTGGTCAAAATTAGCCATAATATGATAATTATGGACAAATTTGACCATGTTGTGGTCAAACTTGTTATTCAATTTGACCACAATTGGTTTGGTGGAGAGTTGACCAAGTTGTGGTCAAAATTTGACCATTCCTTTTTTAGAGTGGAGGATGATGGAAATAAAGGGGGGGGGGGGGTCAGATACTGAGAACGAAACATTGCAAAGAACCAGAGTTTGCATGACAAAAATTACCAACATCTCTCTTTAATGTTTCATTTCATATACAGTTATCAGTTTGCTTTAAAAATGTTGTTGGGGGTGTGGTTGGGGTCTACGGTATTTTGGTCCCCACTTATTTTTGCTAATTATACATTAATTTATATAGCGCTAATTTTGTAAAAACATTCAAACGTGCTATACATACAAGCAGACAAGCAAATTAGATACGAAATCAAAAAGAAGAATACAGAAATGACATGAAAATACAATGGATCAAGCACAAATAGTAGATTAGACGAATGGATTTTTATACAAAAAAAGTTTTAAGTTAAGTTTTATCTTTGTCTGCAAAATGTAAGTTCATTTCTTCTTTCGGAAACAAATCTTACCTAAGCTGCTATTAATTACATAACAATAACATGTCCGGTGTCACCCAAATCCAAAGAATAGTTAGGCTTTCCAAAAGTTAACGTTTGTCTGTTTGTTAGAAAGTTAAGTATTTAAAAGCGGCTGTAATATAATTTCATAACACATAATACCAACGTTACCGCTTTCAGCGCTTAATTACTGCCAATGAATCAATGTGATAAAACGGCTTGAAAGTTTAGGTCGTGACAATGCAGTCGGTTCTTTGCTTGTAGATTTGCACGCGGCAGTCTTGGTAACGAAAGCAAATGCTACATAAGTTTCTCCTGAAGAGGAGAATCTTATGAACTGACTACCCGCCTACCCAGCTGAAAATTGTCACTCACAACTTATTATTTCATATTTGGAATTTTAACGTTGGAACTATATGGCACTTGGATTTTAGGTAGGTCTACTCTCTAGGTAGCACGAAACTATAATAAAGCATTAAACCGTAGGTTCTAAACGAGAGGTTGTCGTTCATCCATTTTACGTAAGAACAAGCGCGAGATTTGTAAATTTCGGTAGATATAAAAAAACTTTGTTCCGACAAATCCCCATCATAAGGTTTTTTAAGGCAAAACATGAAGACCGTTTTAAAACTGAGCATGTTTTGTATTCTTTATAACAACAAACTGACAAACAAACCGATGATTAGCAAGTTAATTCGTTGTTGAAATTGGGGGAAGCCGGAGGGGGAAGGGCAGTGTGGAAACGGGCCTTACAGGGTGACGAGAGGCTTAGTTGTGGATTACGTATTTACAACTGTGTTGAAAAACTACCTTGCGTGCTCCCCCGTCCCCTCCACCTTGCCGTTTTAGGTCCTTTGACAAGTCTTTTTAATATTCGTCTATTAGTATGTTCACTCAATTCAAATTTTATTCATAACCAAGTTTATGGTCAGCCATTGTTCGAGTAATTTCATACCGTTTTCATCGGGATTGGATGTCAAAAATTCATAGATAAGTTTGTTGCTTTTCGGGAATTTAGGCGTATCAAATTACAATATACGTCCAATTGAATTCCGGATCAGTGACATATCGAATTTGACCAGCAAAAGGCGGTGAATTTCGTAAGAATATTATGAATATAATCTGTCACGTTGATTTTACACTAATACCGTAAACGTCAGGTGATGCGAGTGTATTACTTTAAAAGGGCCCCTAGACCGAAAATGAGGGAGATATTTTTTTGTGGCCAAATAAGTATCTTTAGACCAAACAAATCTTCAAAAAAGTCCAATAAGATTTTTTCGTGGCCAAAGTATGAACGGCCAATTTGAAGAAGAAAAAAGTGAAATTATTAGTTCAAGACATTGTTTGCGGCCAAACAAGTTTAAAAAAGCCTTTCTCTTTTATTTAGCTTCAAAAAGCAAATATGAACCCAGAATTTAAGAAAAAAAATACTAGAAAGATGTTGATATAGAAAAATTAGAAAAACAACTCAAAGTATTCCATGCGATATCTCCTCTCCTCGGGCCTCTCCCGTTTAAATGGGTTGTCTCCCCACCCCTCCGCCAGGGCCCCGCCCCCTCAATTTTCACATACATATTTTTACCACTTGAAATTTCCGGCGAGAATTGCACTTGTATTTTTGTGTGTTAAATTCCCCCCCCCACCCCCTCCCCCCTCCTCCCCCCGGCTACTCAAGCGATCACTCGCACCCAACCGGACCCTGGACGATTTCCCCTTAACTGCCTAAATTATAGATTGCCGGTACGATCATAGCAATGATTCAGTTGTATGTGAGCAGTAAACCATCAAATTTCGTCCTTAACAAATTTCTTTTAAACTAAGCCGACTTATTAATTGCAAATCCAGAGCACCTGATTTGCTTTTTATGTCTTCGCCATCCCATCCCAACTTATTTCCTCTTCAAAAATACACATGATTACTGTATTTACAGATTTAAGCGGTGAAATAGGACTATAACTTTTCACCATCTTAACCAAAACTATAATACTGTTGTACTGCTTCTGAGCATAGCATTCAAAGCGATAACGTTGGCAGGTGCTACGAAATTTCTGTTACAGCTGCTTTTCATGCTAAACTTTTAAACCAACATTAGCCTTTTAAAAGCTTGGCCGTTCTTTAGAATGACAAACCAGGGAGTTGTTATTTGGACCAAATAATACCTCCCTGGACAGCTGGACAAACAGACAAAGGAAAAGCTGAATATGTTGTTATTCAATGTATACAAGTTTCGCACCTTTTCATTGATTGCTTGCAATGTCTGAAGTGCCAATTTTGGTACTCAAGAGACTTGGCAACAGGAAATAATATGTCGTCAAACAATATATTTGGCACCCACACAGAAATATTGGCACCCACATAAAACAGTTTGGCACCCACAAAAAACAATTTGGCACCCACAAAAAACAATTTGGCACCTAAAAAAAAAAAACTGGCACCCACATAAAACAATTAGGCACCCACATAAAACAACTTGGCACCCACATAAAACAACTTGGCACCCACATAAATCAATTTGGCACCCACATAAAACAATTTGGCACCCACATAAAACAATTTGGCACCCACATAAAACAATTTTATTTGGGGGAATTTACTGGAAATTTCCTTCAGTTTTGGGCAAATTTCTTTCAAATTGATTATCAGAACATTTTCTTTAATTTTCAAAAAAATATCCTTCATTTTCGGGAAATTTTCTTTGATATGCGGAAAACCAAGCAGATCTGCGCATGCGATACTGACATTCACTCTGAAGCTTTATTTCATTATTCCTTTGATGTATGTTGGAATGTATGCTTCATTTGGACCAAATTTGGCATTCTCGAAGGCTGGAAGGCAGGGATTTGGTGCCTTCTTCGCTGACAATTAAACTTTTTAAGTTAAATGATTGACCGCTTTTTAAACCAATCACCTGATGAATTTGCCTAGCAACAAAATCTGCGTAACTAAATGGGGCAAAAATCCTACGCAGTACTAGTACAGTGCAGCTGACTAGCGGCGCGCGCTCGTGCAGTCAATGCAATGTACTGCACTAAAATTTCTGCACGTGTACACAGATTGAGTGATGACAAAATGGTGAACAAAAATTACGCTTACGGGCCCTCTGCAGGATTTGTAAATCAGATTCCTGTTACCCAGAATGATTAGCAAACGGAATTTTGTTTATTCCTTTTGCTAAAAACTCTAATGATCCGGAGAAGTGCCATAAATGGATCAAAATTTGTGGAAGGATACATGAAAATCTAACTGTCAATACGTTGGTCTATATAAATGCGGAGTTGAGGTTTGTTTGCCCCACCTAGTTACCGCGTTGCTATGGTGCGCGTGGCTTATTTCGTAACTCAGAGACGTTAATTTGGCACCCACCAGCAAATTGCATTCTGACAACCCTGGTCTGACATGTCTGAACGCAATTCATCATGTTGTAAGATACAGGTGCTACATGTAAAAAGGGGCGTGTGCAAGGGGAAGGGGAGGGCTACGACATTTTGAGAGAGCAATATTCCCCCAATACTGCAATAGCTTTTTTTTGTATCAGGTTGTCTAAGTTGGTGTCCTTAGAATCTTATGTACCATATCGCATTTACCCAACCCATCCTTTGAATGTAGAGTTGCTGTTTTATTTCAGTCTAGCAGACTAAGGAGCTCTCCAAAGATTGCCATCTGAGGGCCTCAATGCATACGCAGTGCCGGATTTACGCATAAGCTAACTAAGCTACAGCTTAGGGCCTCGCCTAATTGAGGGGCCTCAAAATAAATTGGAAAAAATAGAAAAAAGTACTACATAATTTGGGTTGGCTAATATCATGCATTTTTATACCATGGTAAATCATGGCCCAAATATCAAGCACAAAATTTATTTGACTGATAATTTCCTTTTTCTTTTTATTAATATACATCGCCATTCCCTTTTGGGTCGTGGAGATTTTCGATTTTTGATTTATTATAAATTCATGAATACTGCCACCACCCTGTCGAAGTTGGTATCATAATAAAGCTGTACGCCCAGTGACAAAGAATCCGGGGTCTATTTTCACATATCTACCTTAGAAGTTTCACTTTTTCAGGTCAGAAAACCACTCATATTTCATTTTTTTCGATTTTTGCCGTTTTCTAAATAAAATTTGAACGCTGTACCCTACGGCCTAGGCTACTGTGTACGGAATTGGGGTCTTATCGAGTACTACCGTTTGACGTTGGTCGCGACTGTGTGGTACCTACAGTGACCGAATACGCGAAAAACAAAAGTGCATGTTTTCGGGTTTTTCGCGTTTTTACTTCCAGTTGTTTTAGCAAGTCAATGGGGTTTACACGTTGTAGCGTTTTCTGGTATTGCGCAATAAATAAATAGGATGTTTTAAGGGTTAAATACATAAATGATTAATTGAAATCCAATATATCCATTATACCCCAAATAAAAATCCTTTCATAGAGAGGAGATATTAATAAATAAACAAAACTTGGGTTTTATAATAATGTATACACATATTTATAAATAACTCACAATACCACATCCACATGGTTTGTACTTTGAACATGCATGATCGTAGCGGTGGGTATTGTAATTTCATTTTCTATTGTATTATAGTATTAAAGTTGCACACATGCAGTTTGGATTTATGGTACATTTTTTTATTAGAGAGTGCATGTGGTGTGATCATATTGTAATTCCATATATGTTTATAAAACAACTCAACCATGATTTGTCACAGACAATGGAATAAATCATGTTTTCAGAGAATTGATGTTCTGGATTTAATAAATGTAAACGCTGTTAAATATATTTTGGATGCTTAAATTTGCAATTCGACAGAGGAATTTAAAAAAAATTGAAGTTCGTAGTTAAAACTATATTGTGGATGTGGATGTCATAATTACAGCAATTTAGCAACTTTCACAAAAACAACTTAAGGTAAATTATATTATATTTCATAATATTTGTTTAAATTACATGGGGATCTGGAAAGGGGGCAAATTGAACTGTGAGAGACTGAGATCTGCGATTTATTGTGGATGGTTCAGCGCAATTTGCAAATAAGGCGTGGGCATCCATCCAAAGGGCTTTGCATGCATCATAGCGCATTTCCTGATACTTAATTTGCAGAAACTATGCGTCACTCGGCTTCGTCATGACATGACCGTGCCTCATGACATGACCGTGCCCCTGGCGGGGGTGCGCGATAGTTGGGGTGGCAGTGTCTCAACCGCTTCGAACTGGTGTTGGTCGCTCAAGGGTGTCAGTTGCCAAATTGGGTTATTGCACTAGTACTGGCACCCGTGGACATGCTACAGGGCCTCAGACAGTGCGACACATGCTGCAGTGCCCAATACTTGTGGTTTGTTCGAAATGTTGTCCTTACTCGGGGGTGCGCCGGACAGTGGATTAATGGGAGAAGCAAGAAATACCGGCAAGACCATATGGCAAAATACATATATGTCATCAACGGGAAAAGCATCCGAGATCCAGGGTGACTCGCCCCTCGCAGAGAATAGGCTCAGTAGATACAGTACGTTTGGACATGTTCTTTTAAAATTATCACCATTGCCTTATATCTGGAATGTGCACTATGCCCTCTGACAGAGGGCCTCTGTTCTTTTAAGAACATCTTTACTGGTCGCTTATTCTGTTATTATTTTGATCCATTAATAATAAACAATAAACAAATATGACGTAATGGTGGTAGGTATCAAGGGAAAACTAACTTAAATCGGTTTCTTAAAATCGGTAAGTTAAGTTACCTAACCCACTCTTAGTACCGGTAAGTTGTAACACAATTCAAAATTATTATGGTTTGTACATAGGCGTAGGAGGCGGGACGAGGGGCCGCATGATATTTGTATACTTGTCAGCCCTTTTGGGGAAATATTTTGACCATCCCCACAGAGTCCTGGTCGTGACGCGGATGAGGAATATTACACCATACATGATGGTAAGCGATGGCATTGTTGTTTGAGTGTATCAGTGTATGAATTCTGTACAGGGTGGTGTTTAGACCTTCTACCTAATATTAGCTAAAAAGTAATTGATATGTGGTTCGGAAAAAATAAAGTTTTAGTTAGCATTCATGTTAGAGTCATATCATCCTCTAAAAAATGGGATATGTAATTTCACCACTGGTTTGGGGAAATGGACTTTCGCCCGGGCCCCTTAAATCCGCCTATGAAATTATATGACCCTGCAGGTAAAGCATTTCATTTTCATTATTTATCCATCCGTAGAATCTCAAAATGAAAAGAACTTTCGAAAGCGGGTACCAGAAAAGGAAACGAAAGCAGCAACTTAAAGATCAACTAAAAACAATTCCAACCGTTGATAGTTACTTTACTAGAGCAACAGCACCCGACACTACAGAAAATCATTCAGTACATGAGCAACAACATACATCTACTGATGTGGATATTGATGCAACAATAAGGGTTGCTGAGCCTGGGAATACTGGGATGAACGAGAACGAAAGGTTTGATCTTGGACTGTGGGATGTTTTAACTAAAGATGACATTTCATATTGTATCCGGAACGGTCCTTCTGAATGTCAGCACTGGAATGGCCCATTTGATAAATCAAAACGGTCATTTAAAACACAGGACAGATTTTGTTCCAAAGGTCTATTTAATTCCAAAAATGTTAACGGAGAAATATATGACAGAGAATGGTTAGTGTATTCTCCTTCCAAAGGTAGTGTCTTCTGCTTCGTTTGCAAGTTATTCTCTACATCATCTGCGGCACTAGCTTCTACTGGGTTTGATGACTGGCGAAATCCCATTGTAATTAAAGCTCATGAAAATTCGGTAGAGCATAGACAAGCTATGTTAACATACCTGACGAGAAAACGCGGTTTAAATTTACTAGATTCAAAACTAATACAACAAATTGAAGGAGAACAAAATTATTGGAGAAATGTTCTTAAGCGCATCATTGCAGTTATATGCACGTTAGCAGAGCGTGGCTTGGCCTTTAGGGGTACAAATGAAAAAGTAGGGTCGCCACATAATGGAAATTATTTGGGTTTACTGGAATTGATAGCCAAGTTTGACCCCTTTCTATCGAATCATATACAACAACATGGCAATAAAGGGTCAGGAAATGTTTCATATTTGTCTAAAACAATATGTGATGAAATAATTCAGCTTATATCCAAAAAAGTCAGAAACTCGATTTTGAGTGATATTAGGGAAGCAGGTTACTTTAGCATATCAGTTGACTCGACCCCAGACCTTTCACATGTTGATCAACTAACTGTAATAGTTAGATATGTATCACCAGAAGATGGTTTACCGATTGAACGGTTTCTAACATTTCTAGAATTAGAGAACCACAGTGGGGAAAGTATGGCAAATATGATACTTGATTATTTAAGCACAGAATGTAATTTGGACTTTAGTAAATGTCGAGGTCAATCTTACGACAATGCTGCAAATATGTCTGGTAAATTTAATGGTATGCAGCAAAAGATTTTGGAGCAAAACAAGTATGCGTTATTTATTCCATGTGCAGGACATTCCCTAAATCTTGTAGGTCGTGCTGCAGTTGATTGTTGTTTAGATGCTGTAAAATTTTTTGGAATTGCACAAAAAATATACACTTTCTTTTCAGCATCCACAAAACGCTGGAGGGTATTATTATCATATTTAGATGTCGATTCCAAAGTTCCAAAACCTCTCTCAGACACTAGATGGGAAGCACATGCCAAGGCTACCGCAGCAATAGAAGAGAGCTATGATTCAATCACCGATGCTCTTAGTCACATCCACAATGATGACAATGAAAAGGGTGACACAAGAACTGAAGCTGGAGCAATTCTTGATAAAATGGAGGAAATCGAGTTTGTTTTCATGTTGCTTGTATGGAATCGCCTTTTAGATAAGTTCGGAAAACCAGCAAGGCACTTCAAGATCCACAAATATCACTTAACACATGTTCTAAGCTGTATGCATCGCTTACACAATTCTTAAAGACAACCGAGAGTGTTTTGATGACTTTGAGTCAAAGACAAAGGAATTTCTGCCTGGTGTGGACTATAAGTGTGCAAAGAAAAGGCGTCGTGTCCGAAACCCTCAAGTAAACAACGGTGTTGCACCTGATGTGGAACTCTCTCCAAGAGACAACTTTAGAATAAAATCTTTCATTCCGATGATTGATGCCCTTGAAACTAATTTAAGCAGACGCGCAATGATTTATAGTTCTATTTCAAACAAATTTACATTTTTACTTAACTTGGATGCTTCAGAAGAACTGTTACGTGCAGGTGTAGCGAATCTTGTAAAGGAATACCCAAATGACGTAGATGACAACCTTATTGGAGAACTTACACAGTTTCATACTTATGTAAAGCAAAGTCATTCTCCTTATGAAAACGATGACATGAGTCATCAAGACTTATATGGAATTATCTGGAAAGATAACATTAAATTAGCCTTTCCAAATCTAGAATCAATATTACGGTTGTTTTTGAGTATGATGGTAACAAATTGCTCAGGAGAAAGGTCATTTTCTCAGCTAAAACGCGTAAAGAATGAACTAAGGACAACAATTTCACAAAGCAAATTGTCTGCTCTAAGCATTTTGTGTATTGAAACTGATAAGCTTCGTAGTTTATCATTTGATGATGTAATCAACGACTTTGCTTTTGAAAAAGCAAGACAAAAAATGTTTTAAAAGAAACATTCAAACAAAGATTTTACATATTGTGTAGTGTAATTTGTGGCAAAATGAGTTATTATATAATATCAGTAAGGTGAACATCAATAAATCATTTATCCTGTAACCTAGTAACAATACTGCCATACACAGACTGATCGTAGTGTAAATTAATTAAATTATTGTCCATGTATTCAGAATACCGTATAATCTCAATAAAACCCCGCCCCCGCATGACATTTTAGTAACGGGGCGTTTATTTGAGTATAATTTTCATACACAAAACTTACCATTTACACACATTTTTGCATGCAATCCATCAGATATGTTGCTTTTAATTCTGTTGCGTGGGATATATGTTAATTAAACATTATTTACTGAGATCGAGTATGTGCAGATTATACACATACATTTCATAGGCCTTGCATGGTTTTGATTTTTGAGAAAAAGGGCGGGTTCGTTTATTAGAGGGGACTTTCATTATAGATTATACGGTATTTTATTAATTGGAGACAAGCACAACAATGTTGCCTGCCCCAATGTCGGGTTGTGTGCCCGTATGTTGGGGTAAAAATGTATATAAATTATGTAAAATATACATCAAATACAATATAAAAACCTATGTCTCATCTAACTGAGTCTGTTATAATAACTTGATAAAAATGTAAATAACATATTTTATCTAAATGTCATTAAGTGTCATTAAATAAGTCTTAAAAATTGGGTAATTAAAGCCAGGAAATGCGCTAGATTGCATTAGAATCGACCAAATTACGATAGCTTCCAGGGGCCCTAGGCGGGCCCCTGGACCCCACGCCTACAACGCAAAGCGTTACCTACATCGAGGCCTCTTCATAATTCCAAGCTTAGGGCCTCCATAGGTCTAAATCCGGCACTGTGCATACGGGCAGCGATGGCGAATCACATGTGAAAATGCTGTTAAGAAAATGGTTGTTAAATTGTCTTGTCTTACACTGTAAATGTACAACCCTACAATAACGCCTGCAGTGTATCATAGGCTAAATTCAAAGGATAAGTTCTGCAGTCGCCGGGGAATGTTTTTTTTTGTATTACACGACAGCAACGACATACAAAATTAGCTGGGTATAGAAAATACTTAAATATCTTGGTCACTATGGAGATATTGTACTAAATTTTATAGGCGGCGATCCGGGAGGGAGGGACGGGGACATATCATTATGTCCCACTAACATAACCCCTAGCAGACTTGCTCCCCGAAGTTTGTCATCTTCCTAATGTTAAAAAGAAATCTCCGCCACTGCCAAATTTGCATTTAAATGATTGGTGACAAAAAAAATCTACCGTAAAAGGCTGACGTCACATACTCACTTTCTTAACACCATTAATGAATAATAATAATAATAATACCCGTCAATTAGGTGCGCTATTTACAAAAAATAAGAATAAATGAATAAATAAAAATAAACCGTTTAGTTGCTTACGATAATCAATCGTACAACCAGCGAAACCGAACTTAAGCAGGTACTACCAGGCAGTGGTGTAACTGAAGTAGGAGGGGGTGGTCATTTCCTAGAAATTCCCGAAATATTTTCTGAAAATATGCTACATTTTCCCCACAATTTTTCGACGTTTTTCTCAAAATATTTGACTTGCCTCAAAATTTTCGAGGGTTTTGCTCAAACTTGTCTTCTTACTTATCTTACTTTTTCCGACTCTTCCCTTCAACTTTTCGGTAGCTGTGGGGAGAGGAAGCTTGGATTCGGATTTTTTCATGATTTGGTTCCCTGCAAAAAAATATAGCTACGCCACTGGTGCAAGGGGACTACATAGGCAGGGATGTAGAGGTCAGCCCTTGGAGAGGAGAGGGGAAGGGGGGGGGACCCCAAATTTTATCAAAATGTCATCAAATTTAAAAACTTACATCCGTAGCACCTTCCCCAGCCCAAGCTGAAGCTGCATATAATCTTTGCATCCAAAATTCGAGGGTGGGTGATTATGTGGTTATTCGGTTTTAAACTATTATATGATTATTGAAAGGAGAAAACAACTTTCGATAAGCTATCTGCGTCTTTTGCAGGGCCAAGCTAAAAAGCTCAGTTTCTACAACAGATATTTGAAATCTGTCCTGTAAGTGACTACTAAACACGTGATCAGGGGCGAAGGGGGGAGGGGTGGTGGGAGGACGGGTCGGGGGAACATTTGATTTCATTCATTCTCTATATGTACCGTACACAAATTTTCTGAGGAAAAGCGATCTCGTGGGGAATAATTCTCCCCATACCCCCGTAGCCTGGTAGCGCCGCCACTGCACATGATGATGATATTTTTCTTCATATCGCTTTTGCAACTTCAAGCATGTTTAGTGGAAAAAAGAATTAATGTGGACAGCAAAAATCGATAAATTTCAGGAAAATAAGCTGAACATTTGTGGAAGTTGGAGCACGGGGTCAGTGCCGGATTAACATATAAGTATAGCATATGCTACAGACGTACACTTTGGGAGCTGCGGTACTATAGGCAGATAGATTAAAATATGTTACTTACGTAGTAAAGTAAGGTAATTAATGTATATGACTTAATTCCTACGTCACTCAATAAATTTATATAACACTTGTATATTAAAGTATATAACAAGAATAATCTGACTAAATAGGAAACTAGATGCCTTTCTATTGAAATGCTATACAGGCATGACAGGCCTCGCACTTAATACGACAAAAGAGCAGGGTGATATTTACACTTTCTTGGTTGGAATACATTTCACAACCGACAACTATATACAAATATTAACACAAATAAACGATTAACAGATTAACATAAAAGGATATGACGTGTTGAGCGATCAGTCCAATCAAAAAAGTTGACATTCAATCTTGTTGCTAGTTTCCGTCCTAGTTTTTCTAATTTCTGTAAGAAAAAAATTCTTTTTGATATTAAGTATTTCATCTTTATGTTAAATTTTTGGAAAAGGAAACCAAACGAGAATATTTGCACAAAAAAAAAAAAAAAATGAAATGCGTAGAGAAGATGAATATACGACCATATACTACCATTATAATGATATGGTAACCATTTTGTCATCTCTCATCTGCTCATAGAGTGCTCCAAATAGGCTTGTATACACCATACTGCCATATACAAACGGACAGTAATTTCACCCTCTGATGGCTACCCTACAGCCCTAATAAACTGATAAATGTGCACATATGATTCAGCATAAGCCTATATGCGACAACTGGACACACAGACATAGCCATATCAGCATATATTTTCTCTCCAGAAGCAAAGATTCTTTCTTTCAAACATGAAATAACTTTCTCGCTATTCTCCTGTAAAGTTATGCCGTTTGTATGGCAGTATGGGGAGAGGAGGAAACACGACAATCAAACTTTCAAACGTTGCATTCCACTTGTCTATCGGAAAATATCCTTTCAACAGATTAGTTTTCTGAGATGTTTTCCTTCAATTTGACCATTTTCTTCTCCTTCAAATGGTAGTCTGGTAGTTGCATCATCACTTCCGGCAGTCCGAACCGGAAAGATAGCAGCCAACCGGCAGACTGGGAGTGTTAAACATTCACCAGTCCTATTCTCGGGGGCAGTTTCCCCCTTGTTTCATGGTCTCTGGCTGCTACTCTCTACCCCTTTTGTTCATTTACCATAAGGACCGCCAAAGATTGCCTAACTATACCAGTGGTATATAGTATAGTAAACCTTTTGGATGTATGTGTGGGGGGGGGGGGGGGTATGACGAAAAAGTGCTAATGACGTAAACAAAATTCCAAAACCAAATCAGAATAGTTTGGAGGATAGATCTGGACCTTTTAGTAAATCTTTGTAGAACTTTTTTACCCTTTTGGAGCCGTTGGGGCGGGGGTGGGGGTGAGGGGGTGGGGGTCTACCTCTGGTTGCTTACCTCTCTCCGTATTGTTAATGACGTTAGATCCTGCTCTTCAACGTTGTATCCATTCAGGACGATTTTGAAGTATATATCTCCGTCCCCTTTAAAGATGAGAACAATGGTTAAACGTTAACTTGTAATATCTTCGATAACAAGAAGTTTGTGTTGTTCAAAACTCGCAGGTCCAACACGAACCACATCCAACACGAACTACATCCAGTTATCGGTAGTTAGCAGGGCATTGTCTAACGTTTAGTTTTTCAATTTCAATTCCAATTTAAAAAACATCCATTTTAGACAAACTTTTGCATTACATTGGTAAATAAACAGTGAAATGTGTACAAAATGAGTAACAAACACAATATAAACACAAGCAACACAAACTGATAAATACATTACACAAACCAGCTACAAAGACATGAAAGAAAACATTTTGTGAAGATAATTAATTACAAAATAAGTTAAAATAAAGAAAAGGAAACTTAACTCCTCCAAGCCCCTAAATCTTATTAAGACATTCACTTCCCTTTTTTGGTTCAAAATTGAAATGTTTTTGGTCCTAAATTTGTATAGATTTGGCTCAAACTTGAAAATGTTTGGCCCTAAATTGAGTAATTTGGTGGTCAAAAATCGAAAAAAAAGAATTGTGGGGCAAACTAGAAGTTTTGCTGCAAAATTAATAATGAATCAGTCGATACGTATAAAAAACGCCAGCATTTTTATTTTCAATGAATCAAAATTTCAGTTACCTGGTTACATGTGATTATATGTATGGCTTTGACAAAATTTGAGAGGAGGGGCTACAACACTTTTTTTGGGGAAGGGGGCTAAGCCTCCAGTAACTCTCTTCATAGACACGACACTGGATATTCGGAAAGATATTCCTTTTTTTTTTCCCTTGTATAAAACATAATCATCATCATCCTTCGGCTTCGGAGCGGGCGACCACAAGATTTCTCCATCCACATCGATCTTTGGCAAGTGTGGCTATCTGTTCTGCTTGGATGTCTTCATCATGACCTAACATACGTTGAATGTCGTTAATATAAGAGGTGCGTGGACGTCCCGGTCTTCTTTTGCCATGAGTTGGAATGTAGAGAGCAAATCTTCTAGCAGGCTCCTCTGGGAGACAACTGACAAAGGATGTGTCCCAGGAATCTCAGTTGGCGATTCCTTACATAGTGGATAAGAGGCTCACTGTTGATTATATTATATATGCTGGCATTTGAGACACGATCTCTCCGTTTGACAGTTTGATATTTAGCATAATCCCAAAACAGGAGGTAGCAAAAGCGTTGATTTTGCACTGTGTCCTGGGAGAACACCCAGGATTCACAGCCATAGGAGGATAGTCACGCAGGTTGTGTAGAATACTTTCACTTTTGCAGAGATGGATAGTTGGAGACTTCTCCACAGATGTTCCAGTTTCCACAAAGCGCACTATGCTAATGCCTTTCGTCTTTTTAGGTCGCTTGCAGCAGATGCCATTTTGGAAGCAAGATATTTGAAATCTGAGACATGATTGATGGTTCACCGTATACTTTGAGTGTTGGATGGGGATGGCAATTAACAGTCACATACTCAGTCTTGGATACATTTATCATGAGGCCAGGATCTTCTGCTGCGACTACAGTTCTTGTAGAAAGTCTACTAACACTATGAATAAGAGTGGAGCCAGAACTCCGGTGGATACATAAATAGAATCAGATATGTTGCCATCTACCATTACTGCACTTATAGAGATGTTGTTGAGTACGCTTATGGGGTTGACCACAGCTTCTGTTATTCCATAATGTCGTAGCACATGAAACATAACCTTTCTGTTGGAGGAATCAAAGGCCTTCTTGGAGTCTATCAATATGACTGTAAGAGGAGGCTGGTAATCTTGAAATCCATTCATGATCCTTCTAAGAATGTGGATCTCACTGTTGGACTCAACTTCTCCCTTGACGAAATCCAGCCTTGTTGTTCCTTAAGATTGGGTATACATGATCTCGGATTTGATTAAGCAAGATCTTGTTGTAAACTTTGGCTGTAATTGAAAAAAGAGATATTTCCCGGTAGTAGGTCATGATACTAAGGTCTCCTCCCTTCTTGAGTAAAGGGTTAATAACGCTAATGGTCCATTTGCTGGGCGGTGTTAGAGTACTATACCTGTATACTGTGCAAAAACCATGGACTACATCCGCTATTGCATCCCTGCCATTCCAGAGTACTTCAGATGTGAGTGCGCAGTCAAGACCTGCAGCCTTGTTGTACTTCATTTGGTGAATGACTTTCATAGTCTCCTCACGTGGACAGCAGGTGGAGGCAGTTTAGAAGGTGGATGTACTATGTTGTTGACCAGAGAGTTAAAGTATTCCATCCATTCTGAAATGTCTTTGTCATCTGTTGATAGAGTACCATCTCTTTTCTTTACGTTGACACTGCGTTTCTTGTCTTTGCCAGAGAGACCATGGATGATTTTCCATGTTGTGGTGTAGTCTCCAGTCAAGTCGGCCAATCTGAGATCTTCCATCTGCTTGTTTAGCATAGCAGATATATCTGTTTTGAATAACTCATTTATGTTGCTGTTGGGCTTCTTCCATCTTTCTCTTGACTGTTTAACAGGCCCGAAAGCTGAACATGTATATAAACTGCTCTGATAAGGTATCTAAGATAATAAATATATATATATAAGATAATATATATATATATATATATATATATATATATATATATATATATATATATATATATATATATATATATATATATATATATATATATATATATATATATATATATATATATATATATATATATATATATATATATATATATATATATATATATATATATATATATATATATATATATATATATATATATATATATATATATAAATATATATATATATATATATATATATATATATATATATATATATTATATATATATATATATATATATATATATATATATATATATATATATATATATATATAGAGAGAGAGAGAGAGAGAGAGATATATAGATATATAGAGATATATCTATATATGTATATATATATATATAGATATATATATATATATATATATATATATATATATACATATATATATATATATATATATATATATATATATATATAGATATATAGATAGATAGATAGATAGATAGATAGATATATAGATAGATTGATAGATAGATAGATAGATAGATAGATAGATAGATAGATAGATAGATAGATAGATAGATAGATAGATAGATAGATAGATAGATAGATAGATAGATAGATAGATAGATAGATAGATAGATAGATAGATGGATAGATATATATATATAAATTGAATACGTTGCAGAAAAAAAAGAAAACACAACTTCCAACCTGTCCTTAGAGCAACTTTATTAAAAACTTTAAAAAGCAAGACGTTTCGCTCATTCGACCTTCATCGAGCAACTAACAAGCAACTAACACCATTCAAAGCCAGGCAACTGGACGCCATTATCAAATTAAAACCAAATATAAATTGTACTACTCGCAATGTCATCTATCTCCAAACATGCTTAAAATGTAAACTTCAATACGTGGGCTCAACATCAACACAAGTACGTTTCGATGGTTACCAACAAAAATACTTGTGAAGTTGCTGTCCATTTTTGTCGTCCCCTCCCCTTCCCCTCCCCC
The DNA here is from genome assembly GCA_020152595.1 of Chiridota heheva. NCBI lineage: Eukaryota > Metazoa > Echinodermata > Holothuroidea > Apodida > Chiridotidae > Chiridota > Chiridota heheva. The sequence continues at coordinate 49,124 of JAIGNY010002873.1, forward strand.
CCCTCTCCCCACCCCCGACTTTCAATTCATCCCATTTGAAAGAATTCTAGATTCTCAAAACACCGAAAGAAAGCTGCTTACACGTTTATGGATGGTTATGCGGGTGATAACGTCTTTTAATGTTACGCCGAAGAAAAATCAATTATTACGCCGTGACAATAATTTCCAACGTCGTAACAATTTCATTTCATAGGTCTAAAACGGGTCGCTAATTGGCTTGTTTTCTTTAAGCGTAAGAGTAGACATAATTTTACACGTCAAAACTAATTTTAGTCGTATTTTACGTCTAAGAAAAATCAATTCTTAAGTCGTAACAATAATTTCTTACGACGTAGCAATACCGTTGCATACGTCTGAAACGGGTCGCTGATTGGCTGTTTTCTTTAGACGTAAGAATAGAAAATTAGTTTTCACGCGTAAAATTATTTATATTCGTGCGACTAAAGGAAACAGCCAATTAGCGACTCGTTTTAAAGGAATGAAATAGAATTGTTACGACGTAAGAATTGATTTTTTTCAGCGTTACATTAGGAGATGTTATGACCCGCATGGCCAACCATACACGTGAGGTATATTGGACAGCCCAACTAAACACTTCGCAGCCATACCGAATTAACAAAAGACAAGAACTTCACTCAAAAAACCGGATTACTTACACATCATAGACCTTCCAATACTTCCAACGTTACTTGTTGCTATTTTCTTTGTATTTAGTTTCCGCTCTAATTTTTTTCCACTTAATGTACAGAAGCTTTATTATAGTCTTGTTACATATCACTAAGTTGCATCTGTTCGACTGTAATATATATATATATATATATATATATATATATATATATATATATATATATATATATATATATATATATATATATATATATATATATATATATATATATATATATATATATATATATATATATATATATATATATATATATATATATATATATATATATATATATATATATATATGTATATATATATATATATATATATATATATATATATATATATATATATATATATATATATATATATATATATATATATATATATATATATATATATATATATATATATATATATATATATATATATATATATATATATATATATATATATATATATATATATATATATATATATATATATATATATATATATATATATATATATATATATATATATATATATATATATATATATATATATATATATATATATATATATATATATATATATATATACACTATATATAGCACAGAGGAGGCCACGGGGCCATGGCCCCCAATCCCATATTTACAGCAAAATTCTGGCAAAATTGTGAACAATCAAAGAAATACAGCCTCAAATTTGCAAGTTTTTGGCCTAGGAAGTGCCATTTCCGGCAATCTATAGGCAGCATTTATTGGAAAAATTTCTCTGAACGCTACGCGCCAACCCATGGTGGCGCTCCGCTTAGATACTGTCACGGGTTAAAAATCATACCAATGAGTAGCCCCCTCCTCAAACAAAAAACCTGCCTACGCCAATGTATATACATATATATTTGTAATATGATCCTTTCTGCCCGGTGCTTGCCTACTAATGTAGTCTCGCTGATCAAACTTTTTCCCTACTAAATAGTCTCATCACTTAATACATTAGGTGCTGGAACTCCTTCTTTAGGAACTCCTTCTTTTTCAGGGGAAGGAGTTCCACCACAAAATTCATCAAACAGATTTTGGCCAATTTTGCGCTGTCTGAGAGGGGTTTCAGGGAGAGCCTTGTTTAATATTCGGCGAGCTCTTGCAGTAGCATTAGCAAATGCTATAGCACTCCGAAATGGAGATCTTTTTTTACTTCCTGCAGCTCCTGCTTTTCTTTGTTTCTTCATATCGCGGCACTTTTTTGTGTTATGTTTGGTCTTATTTCTTATTTCAGCAAGTTTCTCTCTTTTTTGTTTGTTGGAGTAGATATTTTATCTAATTTCATCCTTTTTCTTGCCACAATATTTCCTAGAATGTGAGTGTGATGCATTGCGTTTTTGTATTCATCATATGTTCCCAATGCTTTCTTCTTGTCTCGATACCACTACTGCTTCTCTGCTGGAGTCAAAGTCATTTTTCTGTAATAAAGAAATAATTATTTAACTTTATTAATTTATCAATAATAATAATGATGAATAATGATAAAAATAATAATAGTGAAATATAACTATAATAACAAAAAACTTTCATGACTGTCAATTTTGGTTTTGAATTTTGATTATCATTTTGTTTACACCATAAGTATCATATTGTTGTTGTTATCAGTATCATTATCATTATTGATTATTATTATTATTATTATTATTATTATTACTTCTATTATTCAGAAAAATCATAGAAGTAAATAAAAAAATTACAATGGCGCTCTTGTGAACTGTCCAATTTTAAAGGAATATTCCCGTGAATTTTCAAAATGAGAGAGAAATACTAAAATCAAGTTGGTGAAAAAAACGTTGATACTCTTTTTTAAAAGTTGTGAAATTTTGTTAAAGATTTAATTTTCATTCAGTAAAAACACACAGTAAATTGGCAAATTGAAACTTTAAAGGAATTTTTTTGTTTTTCTTTAAAATATAAATTGACTTTTTTCCTACTGAAAGTATTAATGAAGATGAAAACAAGTATATGCTTACTATTTAGTTATCCATATCCTCCCCCTCCCACCCTCTCCCACCATATACTAACAACAGTCCGGTTCGTACCCCCGATCGGAGAACAGTTTTGTTCTCCTGATCGGGGGATCCTTTACAAAAGTATCCCTTAATGCATCTATCAAAATTTAAGGTTTGTATAGGAATAACATAAGAATCAGATACATTTCGAGCGCGGGGAACTCAACCACTGCGAAGAGTTCAAATTTTTCTTCACGATTTGAAATAATGGCATATGAATTATCTTTTCACTGTGCGCTTTTAAAATTCACCGTGCAGTTTTTGAGAAATTTTAAGAAAAGTGATGAATTCTTATTATGTGTTACAGTTAGGCAGTCGCGCTTTAACGAGGAATTATGAATTTATGAGAAATAATTTGGGGATTTGTGAAAATTATTTAGCAATAACTGCGTGATAGTAGCGTTTAAAGTGATAGTAACGAATTTGTTTTACTTTCGCGAAATTGAACATGATTAAAGCAAACTTTGTTATAAACCTTCAATGAAACGATTGATAAGCGTCTATGACTGAAACTTCACAATCAAAATGGCGACTTCCATGTATCACTGTAAGCTCAGTGCGCATGCTTGAGTCTCTCGATCGGGGATTTACTGAGTCCCCCGACCGGCGGTACGAACCGAACTAACATAAAAATGTAATTAGAATAAATGAGAAATACATAAGAATTTTGCTGAATTGTGTCCCTATGTCATGTATGTCACCATCAGGCTGTAGGCTATTTCCTGTTACTGTAAAGGCATTTTTGAAAGAAAAAAAAGTTTTGCTACTTTTAAATTGGCGTAACTTTTGAATGAAATAGGATATTAACATAATTTTTTACCAATAGTTTTTTCTAAAAATTGTCTATATCATATATGAATGAATGCAAATACATGGAAATATTCCTTTAGCAATGTTGCTGCTGCTTCAATTTTGTCAGTATTTTCTTACAGAAAGTTCAGAACATAGAACATTAAGCTGACCCACCCCCTCCCTTTCGCAATACCAAACAACCCAAGACCTCTAAATCTCATAGAAACACAGATCAAGACAACAATATAGTAATAGTTCAATAATATTAAAGTTCTAATTTGCAAGCACGATATTTAGTACATACACTATATGTGAGCCAAACCAAGTACTGCACTTGTGTACTATCATGTATGACTCTCTTCATTACATAACTGTTCAGCAACATTTAACCAATTTACACAATTTCATTGTCATTTAAACTAAAAAATAACTGCTTATTGCATAATATTAATATAAAGAGTAGAAAAACAGCAACTTTACCTTTTCTTTGGTTGGATTGTAAAAGCTGCTATAGTTGTAACGGATAATATGCATAACTTCTCTTTCCATATGTGTCAACGTCACATCTAAAGTTGTGCCTATTACATGCCTATCACATGCCTATCACATGTTTCAGGCATCACTAGAAAGCTGCTTACATGATCACATCAATGCTTATTCATATTTGCAGTAGATAGCTCTCTATAGTAGCTAAGTAAAGTTTGCAACGACTGTGTATCCTTTGCTGGTACAAGGGAAAGAAAACCATGGTAACTCGTGCTACTCATGGTAACTCGTGCTACTCATGGTAACTCGTGCTACTCATGGTAACTCGTGCTACTCATGGTAACTCGTGCTACTCATGGTAACTCGTGCTACTCATGGTAACTCGTGCTACTCATGGTAACTCGTGCTACTCATGGTAACTCGTGCTACTCATGGTAACTCGTGCTACTCATGGTAACTCGTGCTACTCATGGTAACTCGTGCTACTCATGGTAACTCGTGCTACTCATGGTAACTCGTGCTACTCATGATAATCGTGCTACTCATGATAATCGTGCTACTCATGGTAACTCGTGCTACTCATGGTAACTCGTGCTACTCATGGTAACTCGTGCTACTCATGGTAACTCGTGCTACTGGTAACTAGCGCTACAGTTTTCAAAGGGTCGTTATTAGAAGGTAGATAATGTTTATAATTAAATTTCTTATTTATACTTAGTGCACTATATAAATAGAAGAAAACTAATTAGTGGCATCAATTAAATTGCAAACATTTTGTAATTATACTAAAAAATGCATCTCTCGGTAACTCGTGCTACACCATGTTAAGTGCATCTGAAATTAAACAATGAAAAGAAAAATGAAAGGGGTATCTCAAATGTGATAGATATTTCTTACAGACCATATTTCATATATATGAAATGTATCCAATATTAAAATAAATGTTTTTATATATATATATATATATATATATATATATATATATATATATATATATATATATATATATATATATATATATATATATATATATATATATATATATATATATATATATATATATATATATATATATATATATATATATATATATATATATATATATATATATATATATATATATATATATATATATATATATATATATATATATATATATATATATATATATATATATATCTATATATAATATATAAATATATATATATATATATATATATATATATATATATATATATATATATATATATATATATATATATATATATATATATATATATATATATATATATATATATATATATATATTTAGGGGAGAGATACAGTATGAATGGGCAAAATATCAACAAGAAGGAAATCCAACACCCGCATTATTATGGAGTCTCTAGAATATTCTAATCCACTTCTTTGACGCTTAATGGCACAACGGTGCTGATACCCTTGGATATGAATGTTCAAGCAGACAAAAAATAATTTAGAACGAATGATTCATTTGGTTGAACAGTTGAAATTTGAACGCCAGAATGCGCGGATATCATACAATTATCATTTATTGCTGTATTGCGGGTGATTTTATTTGTTGTGAATGTTAGTAAAGTGTAATTTTGGCAGTCTTGTTACTTGGCTACATTGGCTACATCATTTACAAATTGGATAAGGTCTAAAGAGGCATTGCTCGAGTCATAAGCGCCCGTAAAATATCAGATAAGGAAACTGCGTTCAAACAACGGGACCAGTGGCGTACATAACGGCTTAGCCCCTATTTTGTTAAAGCCATAAATATGATTAACAGATTAAGGGAAATATCAAATGAAAAGCATGAAACATTATACGTATTTTCTGCATTATCGTTAGATTTGGAACCAAACTATTACAGTTTGCGCCAAGAATCCTTAATTTTGGACCGAATACCTTTGAATTTCGGACCATAAATCTTCAATTTACGATCAAGTCTTCAAATTTTGACCAAAAATCCTCAATTTGTGGAACATATTTTTACACTGAAGGCCAAAAGTCTTGAGGTTTGGACCACAATCTACAACTAAGGATGAAAAGACCCTCAATTTATATAGAGTTAGGGAGGTGCTCGTCTTAATAAGCTGACACGATGTTTTTTCTAAGGGACTTAAGTCACTGCAATCCCCCTCCGCCCCAAAAAAAAAAAAAAAAAAAAAAAAAAAAAACACACACACACACAAGAACAACAAACTGAACGGACTGAACGGGGACCACAATTCTTGAAGATTGGTCCAAAATCTACAACTTTGGAACAAAACCGCTCAATTTTGGACTAAGTTGAAGTTAAGAAGATGTTCATCATAAGAATAATGAAGAAAAAAACAAAAAAACGAAGAAAAGCTAGACACGCCCCTGAGCGGGGACACAACCAAAAACTCATGCTTGACAAAGGCGAACATGATTTAAAATTGGAACAGAAATAGGTGAGGGCTTTTTGGGAGTTTTTGTTCTTCAGAGTCTTCCGACTTTCAGTTGCCTCCGGACCTTGCTCCTCTGGGAGGCCCTGAAAAAGTGCCATAAATGCAAATCTAAGATCTGCTTAAGAACCACAGAATCACTATGTAAGCTTAAACTGCCTTACCACTTTTTCGTCCAACCAAACGAAGGTAAATGTTATGGACGTGCCCTTTATAGACCAGCCTGTCTTTGCGGTAGAACGCATATGCATCATTGTTTTGGTCCAAGATGATTTTGCGCGGGTCCTTGTACACGAACGCAGTATACGATGCCGTTACGATGATAATGAAGGCGAGGAGAATGTAGATCTGGGGGAAAAGGCCAAACAGAAAATGATTAAAAAAATATATAAAAGGACTTCCAAGATACACGTCTTTGACATCATTTACGTAACCTGTGTGAAATTGTCCAATCATCGGTCAAAGATCGAGTAGTAAACAAAGAACGAACTCATGAACGTATAGCTATTAGTTAGCTTCCAGATGTCTGCATCATTGAACAAAAATGGCGCTGTAAATATCGTATTTCAATACAATACTACCTATTTCAAGCTGTCAAGTGCATTATGTGTTTAGAATATGCATAAGTGTAATTGATCAACTGGTCAGAATTTATTAATGCATCACAAATAGGACATATTTTTCCACAAAAAAAAATGAGGTTCAAGTTGCCCTCAGAGCCAGAAAAGACCTACAAGCTGATGGAAACCCAAGGACATTCCAATATCTGGCAACAACTTAACGCAAAATGTTGATAAAGTGATCCGATACCAAACCAAAAAATACACGTTTGCTGTTGGGACTGTTGATATTGTGCATGAGGACGTTGAAGAAAATGCAGTATTACACAGAACATCGTTAATGAAGTTTCAAATCAACGAAAGTTGACCCCAAAACATTTTGGTATAGGTCTTGCTCTCCACCAAGCTAGACAATCTAGGCATTCCGAGAGGTGCGCGACAACAACAGGTGTGCTTCCAGTTCTCTAAGTACCAGCAAATGACAACTATACACTCACCACTGTGATTAATCGCTTTGTACATATTTCAAACATGGGGCAGAAACATAACTGCGAGCATCGCAGATGATGTGCTGCAAACATTTGGAGCAGATCATCCTCCATCGCATCAAATCAACTGTCAGACTGTCGAAAAAGGGCTGCATATCGAGCAAGCCAGGTTCCGTTCTGGTAAATGTACGCAAGATCAGGTACTTGCCCTCACTCCCCACATTGAAAATGTATCTTAACACTGTGTAGTTAAGATATCCAAATTCTAACCAAGCTGGGCTACTGAAACACTTGAACTGCTGCTACAACAACGACGGTTCCGTGTCCATATGGGAGACATTAATCGCTCCTGGACAATGCAGGAGAACGGTTTGCCACAAGAATCGGTACTGGCACCCATCATGTTCAACCTGTACACAAACTCATAGCCATCACGTGTCAAAAGTTCATCTATACCGACTACATCTGCCTCGCCCACCAGGCAGACCAGTTTGAAGACCTCAATACCACCATCAACGATGACATTGCCAAGATCAGCGAATACTGTAAAAGCTGGCGTGGTTACACAGTATACAGTGTCCTGCAACTGCAAAACGCTAGAAGGGGCTAAGAGCTGGATATTTTCCTGAACGGGAAGCGCTTTAGCCACGACCCTACACGACATATCTTGGTGTCACCGTCCACGCGTTCACCCTCAAATTCCATTTCCTGAAAGTACGTAGCTGCCAAAACTCGGACCAGAAATAACTTGATCCAGATGTTCGTTAGTACCACCTGAGGAGCAAATGCACATCAGCACCGGCTCTTTGCTACTTGGCGGTCGAGTATACTGTGCTCCAGGCAAAGGTACTCTTAACATATTAGCTTCATTGATGTCCAACTGAACAATACCATGAGAACGATTACTGGTGCCGTTCGCTGTAGAAGGATTAATTGGTTTCCAGTTACATTTTCCCTCCAGACATCCCAAAAGAGGTTGCGACATCAATACTGGTTCTTAAGATCCAATCCTGACGAGCTACCCCTGCTCAGTGACACCGACTTCCATCCAAGAACCAGACTCAAGTCCAGAAATCCAAATGTCTGGTCTAATTCTCCCGGACAGCACGGCAACTTCATAAGACATGTGGCGCAAACAGTGGGCCACACCGACGTCCTGCACAAGTACCTGGTCACCGACCTGAACATTTATCCCCGGGTATGGACCTCCCAGAGATCAATGGAGCCTTCTCAATTGGTTCCGCACTGATTCGGGGCGATGTCGCAGCAGCCTTTACAATTGGGGACATGCCGCATCGCCCCTCTGCAACTACAATGAACCAAGACGATGCACCACATGGTGAACAACTACGCATTCTCATCTGCTCATGTTTTTAACGGTGGCATCGCAGGCTGAGAACATGGCTGTCAACTTGATTACGACTTTACTAAGATATTGTCATAGCATACGACGAGGACTAGCCGCTCCTTGTACAATTATACAGTTATGAACGGAATTGGACGTGGCGGAGAGCTCTCCGATATTGAAGGGTTTGAGTGCCACCTGAGCAACAATCCGTCAATATTAAGATATTTTCAGGCTTCAAATTTTTGCTCAAGCAATGAATGATGGCCTTGAAATGTTTTCGCATATATAAGATGCCCATGAACTTGCTGCATCAAGCAGACCAAGAAAATAAGTATCCCAACTTCCGTTGGCTCTCTGCCTTGGAAAGAGAAGTTAGGTTGCCTGAAAGCTGCCTGGACAAGGTTACCACAATACCACATGATTCATAATGCATATCTGGAACTCGTTGCTATCAAAGTGTTAAACAGCTAGACAGCTAGTTGTACATAACATAACATAAGAAGATTACGGGCTAAGAAGGGTTAGTCACCCCATAAAAAACCCAAATTAAAACCCACACAAAAAAAAATCAAAGACGCCCAGATTTAGTAAAGAACTTATCAATGTTGACCTTGAAACTGTGAAGAGCATTGGAGCTAACTACCCACTTAGACAAACCATTCCACTCATTAACAGCTCTTTGCGAAAAGCTAAAACGTCGAATGTCTATCCGTGAGAACTCTTTGGTCAACTTTAAACTGTTACCACGTGTCCATGAGGATTAGCTGAAACATGCAAGAAATAACAGGAAGTCAAAGCATCACTACCAGATAGGAACCTAAAAACCTGAATCATATCGCCACGTACTCTTCTTAACTCAAGCGTGGTCAAACCAAGAATTCGCAACCTAGATTCATAAGAGAGATTCCTTACTTCTGGAATAAGTCTAGTGGCTCTTCGCTGAACCTGCTCCAAAATTAACTTATCCTTTTCATAAAAGGGACTCCAAACCTGAATAGCATACTCAAGATGAGGCCTGACTAACTGCTTATACAAATTAAGAACAACCTCTCTACCAAGAAAACAAAAAAAATCTTATAATCAAATCAAACCAAGCATCCTATTTGCCCTTGCAGCTGCTAGAGCACATTGTTTCGAAGGCTTCAGATTGCTAGTAATGACAACACCTAGATCCTTTTCTTGATCAACACAACCAGACAACCAAGATTTGAACCATTCATGCAGTAATCAAAAGCCAAATTGTTCTGACCAAAATGAAGAACTTTGCATTTATCAACATTGAATGACATCTGCCATGTTTGGGACCACGAAACTAACTTATCCAGATCAGTTTGCAAAAGTGAAGAATCTCTAGCATCATCAACAATCCTATACAGCTTAGTGTCATCAACAAATTTAAAAATCCTGGAGCCAAGGGAAACATCAATATCATTAATGAAGATTAAGAAAAGAAGCGGACCTAATACAGAACCCTGAGGAACACCACATGTAACCCTCTTCCATGGAGATACTTCACCATTAACAACAACTCTTTGTGACCTGTCAACTAACCAAGAATATATCCAACTGGCACACTTTCTATCCACACCAAGTGCTTTTGTTTTCATCATGAGCCTGCCTAATGGAACCTTATCAAATGCTTTTTGGAAATCTAAATATATAACATCCACATTATGACCAGAATCAACTTGTTTAGTAACATCATCAAGAAACTCCAATAAATTAGAAAAACAAGACCTCTTAGGTAAGAACCCATGCTGGGACAAATTCAACAAATCATTGATCAGTAAATGATCTAGTACAACATCCTTAACAATGGACTCCATGACCTTGCACACAACACTAGTAAGACTTACTGGCCTATAGTTACAAGGAAAACTGTTGTCACCCTTTCTAAACATAGGAGTGACATTAACAATTCTCCAATCACTAGGAACAACACCAACATCAAGCACTTTGAAAAGATAATACTCAGGGGAACAGAAAGAACATCAGAACACTCACGTAAGACAGCAGGATGTATACCATCTGGACCGGGTGCTTTATTTGAATTCAAACCCTTCAACTTCTTAGACACAACATCAACTGAAAAATCAACATTCTTAATGGATACTGGAGATTGCACACTAAGATAATCCACAACATCATCAGCAGGGGACTCCTTAGTAAAAACAGACACAAAGTAGTCATTCAAAACCTCAGCCATATCCTTACCACTATTGATAGTAACACCATCATTACCCTGAAGGGGACCAACCTCTCCTTGGTTTTTTGCTTTGAGCGAACATACGAATGAAACGACTTAGGATTAATCTTAACCTCTTTGGACAAACGTTTTTCAAAAAGCACAAATTAGTATCTCTTATCAAACCCTTTGTGAACTTTTCACGATCCTTATACCTAGCAAGCTCCGCAGGATACCCACTACATTTATAACAAAGACACAACTTCTTATTTTTCCAAAAAGCCCGCAAAACCTCCCGAGACATCCACACTGGCCGATTACGCCTACAAACTTTCTTTAATGGGACAAACCTATTTACACCCTCCAAAACTAAAGTTCGGAAAACATCCCATGCTTTAGAAGGATCTAATTCATGGAGCCAAGAAGTCCAATCAAATGACAAATTATCCCGAAGTGCAGATAAAGTCAGCCTTCTCAAAATCTAAAACCAGTTAATTAGCTGGAGAAACCTTTGTGAAACAATACAGATCAAAACTAATGAGGTCATGATCAATACACCCTACTTTACCGCTACTTAGCACATTTCTAACCATACTTTCTTCACTACTGAACATCAAATCCAGACAATTTCTACCACGCGTGGGAAACAGTGAAAAAGCAATCAGATACAGCTTTCAGAAAATCTTTACCACGTGGACCACTAGTACAAAGATTCCAATCAATGTCTGGAAAATTAAAGTCCCCAAAACCAATAACCCTTCTAGAAGCAATTTTCCTGAAGCAGTCAAAGCAATTTCTGATTGTTCTCAGGACTAGAATTTGGTGATTTATACACAACACCAACAATCACTGAACTACCAACATCGCCATCTACAATAAGCTCACACCATAAGCAATTTGAGAAATTAAAAGAAAACTGAACAGTCCTATCTATGCAATTAAAACTGCCTTTCACAAACAATAAAACACCACCTCCTCTACCATTGAGAGTATCTAGTCTGTCTTGCCTGAAAACTGAGTAACCTGGAATATGTACCTCTGAATCACTAATTTCACTATAAATCCAACTCATTACCAACTATATCAGGTCTAATAATTGAAACTTCAGCCAGAAGCTCATCACGCTTATTCAAAATGCTACGAATATTTGAAAACATAACCTTAATTCTACCACTAGAACAATCCCTATCCCCAGAAACATGCCTGACAGGCGGGTTTAAACTCTCATCCCCCGTGACTAGTTTAAAGGACTCAGATCCTTAATTGCCCTATTGACACCCCTAGCAAGAACACGAGCATCTTTCCTAGTTAAGTGCAAACCATCAATATCATTAATGTTCCGAGAGAATTCTAGGTACACGATGGTCTGCGGGTGTGATGCCGTGGTCTACGGGTGTGATGCCGTGGTCTACGGGTGTGATGCCGTGGTCTGCGGGTGTGATGCCGTGGACTGATGCAATGCAGCTGACTATCTGACTATATAGTACATCAATTATTTTGATACATTTTTCTGAAATAAAGGTTGGGTCTGTTGGTGAACGTAGACAGGTAGAACAGATAATCAATCAATGTGTAACACAATATTTCAGCTAGAATATCAATGATGTAGTAGCTGAACATAAATTTATAGGGTGGGTATAAGCCTGTTTTTGTGAATTTGTTGTGGTTTGTTCATTTGAGTAGGCTGGGGTTGTTAGGAATACACGTCAGCAGAGGAGGGGGGGCTTCAATAATTTGCAGACCCGTAATGTAAATTAATGCTGAATTTTCGCTTTTCTTTATTGCAAATAATAAAATGAATCAAACTGCTCCCGGCTTGGTGACCCACCATACTGCCATACAACTGCACACGAACATTACTTAGGACTTTAGACCGGGAGTTAACTGGGCTCAGTGAATTCAGCCCAGTGCTTTTATTGTTACATGCATACCGTGATCAGGTGATCGGCGATGTTTTCCAGTTAAATCGTGAACTTTTTTGCGAAACGCAGAAACGTTGTGGGGTTTGTTCATTTGAGCAGGCGGGGTTGTTAGAAATACACGTCAGTGCCGTCGGAAGCGGAGGAGAGGGTGGGGGGAGGGGTGGGGGCTTCAATCATGTGCAGACCCGTAATACAAAAAATAATGCCGTTTTTTCCCTTTTTGTCAAAAATGAATTTTGGCCTAGTGACCCACCATAATGCCATACAACTGCAAACGTACATGCGTACCGTGATCGGCCATGTTTTCCAGTTAAATCGTTTTTTGTTTTTTTTGAGAATTGTATGCAAAAACGTTTTGCACGTTGCGCAATGCATGTATTGCATCGCTGTTCAAAAAGAATTAATTTACGTGCATTGAGGCAGTGGCGTGGTGGGTCGTGGCGTTTTCACTGTGGGGCAAGGGCATTTTGTGTGCCCCCTCCCCCCACAAAAAAACAAACAGAAAATGCTCATAATAGTAAAACGTTGAGCACATAGATCTAAATTGGCACCGTTTAGATGAAAGGTAAATTCAATGATTAGTTGACGGTAGTAAATGCATGATTTTCTTGATAAGCAACCGTTGTATGAGCACGATCCCTGGGAAGCCCTGTGTTTCTCGTAATTTTGGTATAGCCGAAAATTTCTTAAAATCGTGTCAAAATTTTTAGGACCGAAGCCCTTTATGTATATATTTCATGATTTGGTAGCAGTAAATTGCGTAAAATCAGTGTTTCAAATCTAGGGGCGAAGCTCCCGGAAGCCCTACGTTTCACATGAATTTGACTGCAGGACATTGCTTAATATTGTACCAATTCCTTGAAGTCCTGGTAGGCGCGCCCAAATGCATGAGGGCAAAGCCTCATGAGGTTAGCATTTTTGGGGGAGGAAGTCCTGTGTTTCTCGTGTTTTGATAACAGACACTTGCTTAAACTCGTATCAAATCCAGCCTGGGTGACACTGCACTGTGGTGATTTTGGTAGCAAAAAATTGCTTAATTTTGTGTCAAATCTAGGGCGAAGCCCTGCAAGAACCCAGGAGCGAAGCACCCGGAATCTACGTTTCTCGTAATTGTGATAGCAGAAAAGAGCCGCATAAAAATGTATCAAATGTAAGGGCGAAGCCCCCGAAGGCCCTGCACTTCTCGCTTAGTAGAAGAGTGATTAATATTGTGTCAAATCCAGCGAAGTACTGAGGGAATTGCAGGGGGCAAAGCCCCCGAAAGCTTAGCGTTTCTTGACGTTATCTTAGTATCAGAAATTGCTGAAAATCATGTCCACACTTTATAAAATAGCTAAAAGGAATACACATTTTTGATCAAAATAGTGTAGGATCCCATTGATTATAGTATTTGTCTTAAATTGAGGTCTAGGGATGATTTTCATGTTTTAGATGGTTGATTTCAAGCTATCTTTTAACGATGCTAGACGAAAGATACGCCATACGGTAGCCCATATTGTAAATCAGGGTTTAGCGTCGTTTCAAACAAATATTTAACTGTTTAAGTCCAGTACATGTGCCAATTGGGCATTCAGACTATTTTAGTATTAAAGCTTTAGTTTTTAAGAGAACTTAATAGCCCAAACGAGTTATCAACTACAAGTGTTATGCCCCAATTTGGCTATACTGTGGATTAAATCCCAAACGGGATATTATAGTTCAATTGGCACATGAAAGCAGTATTCTTTATTCTTCGGAAATGTTCAGTGGCCCCTCCGGGTCAATGTTATTATATAAGGGTGTTTCAGCTGACGTCACGAGGTCACATGATTGTCTATATAAGATTATTTTTGTAAGATTATATGCCGGAATCTTGCTGTGCCGTTGGTTGCACTCATAGTAGATATGAGCGGGGGAATACAAAGACATTTTCTCGATTTCCATCTGATCCTGATCTACGTTCGAAGTGGGTTCTTACTGTACGAAGCGACGGCTTCAACCTACGGTTGACACTAGGATTTGCAGCGAACACTTTATACGAGGTATGTAGGCTTTGTCTGAGTATAACGAACATTCAGCTGACGTTAACGTTAAAGTTACTCTTCGTATACCTGGTGAAAATATAAATCTTAAAGAAAACATGAAGTAAAATCGGAAGCGAACAAAACATTGCAATTAGTAAAATTCGCTGAACTGGTACTGGTAGGTTAGCATGTAAGTATGTTTGTTGTACATGTGATGTGACTGAGCTGTGTGAAGACACGTGAAACGCAACGATGCCGCTGACCTGTAAAATGGAGTCCAGTTGAGTTAGAATCACGTGATGAATCACGAAATTCATTCGGATCGCGCCGAGCGAAAACCGATTTTTTGGAGTTATTTTTGGTGATATTTGAAATGCAAAATTTGTTAAAACTTATACGCGCTAATACAAATTGTTGTTGCATCTATGAACAGATGGATGGATCTATGTAAGGCAAAATTGACAATACAGCAAAATGTCGAATAAACGCTTAGGATTTAGACAAACGCTGCAAAAATATCACTCGTATCCGAACGAAAATTTGGATTTTAGGCTAGCCAATGCTTAAGCTTAAAATCTCTTAAAGGGATGTTGAGGTAAAAACGGCAAAAACTCAAAATCGAGAAGACATCAGTCTACATTTCCGATCTCATCCTTAAATGATTTTTCTCAAATACGAATTTGGGATAATTTGATGCCCTTACAACCTTAATGAAGAAAAAATGATACGAAATCCAAAATGCACAAAATTTGACTCTGAGTGAGCTTTTGACCTTAAAGTGACCTCAAAAATAAATATGTTATGTGCTACCACTGACATTTCAATGTCATCTTGTTAACTAATGATATGTCATGTTGGGTAAGTTTTAAATGAAACATACAATAAACGAGAATAAAATGTGCATAAAACGCTGAATTCAGCATTTTAGAATTGAGCAATATATATATATATATATATATATATATATATATATATATATATATATATATATATATATATATATATATATATATATATATATATATATATATATATATATATATATATATATATATATATATATATATATATATATATATATATATATATATATATATATATATATATATATATATATATATATATATATATATATATATATATATATATATATATATATATATATATATATATATATATATATATATATATATATATATATATATATATATATATATATATATATATATATATATATATGTATATATATATTTTACATTCCGTGATCTTTAACCTAGACTATGACATTCAAGATCATAATCAAGGGTGACAACTGCCCCTATTTTCTTTCCTAGCCTACAAATGATTTACTTAGCTTAGATGCATCCTATTATAACAATTAAAATTCCATTCAAAGTGAAAATGATACGTTGACTGGTGTACTCCATATGTGTACAAGCATAAGATTATTATTATTAGTAGTAGTATTATTGTTTTGTTGTTGTTGTTGTTATCAATATTGATATTAATGTTGTTATTATTAATATTAATATTAATATTAATGTTATTATTAATGTTGTTATTATTAATATCATCATCATCATCATCATCATCATCATCATCATCGTCATCGTCATCATCATCATCATCATCATCATCATCATCATCATCATCATCATCATCATCACCACCACCACCACCACCACCACCATCACCATCACCATCATCATCATCATCATCATCACCACCACCACCACCACCACCACCACCACCACCACCACCACCATCATCATCATCATCACCACCACCACCACCACCACCACCACCACCACCACCACCACCATCACCACCACCACCACCACCACCATCATCATCATCATCATCACCACCACCACCACCACCACCACCACCACCACCACCACCACCATCATCATCATCATCATCATCATCATCATCATCATCATCATCATCATCAATAGTATTATTATTATTACTTGAGAGGGGTGGGGGTTAATGGAGAAATTTGCTTACAATATCTCCAATAAGCAAAATGAAAAAGCACGATTTTCTTCTCCATCGTCCCAGGCATGTGAATTGTGCTTTAAAAGTTAGGAATAGGGTTTGCAGATTAGATATGAATAATTTTGATACAATTAAAATGCATTATATTTCGAAAAAATCACACTTTTGTGTTGTGTCATGCTATGTTTGCGTATTAATATACATTTTTAAAGATCCTTGACATGCGGTAGACACGTTTGAATCATCATAAATATATATTCATTGGATCAGGGATAGATCCTGGAAAATCCCGAAAAACCCAAGTTGACCTCATTTGACTTTTTTGACCCCTAAAATGACCTTAACATGCCAAATCAGCGATGGCATCCACCCTCACGGCTAACCCCAGACTATTTTCAAAATATCTAACATGGATACCTTCCATTAAACAAACTATGCTGAAATAAATTTGTCTAGATCTGTATTTTTCATGTTTGTCTGGTCTACTATACAGAATGAATGTTTTTCCTAGTGATAAAGAAATCGTCAAAACATATCATTAAGGGTGTTCAATGAAGCAAATAATGGAGCAGTGTGGCAAAGACGATGATTCTTGGTAATAAAAAGGCATAGCCCATTTTTGAAGAGTGACGAATTTATTCAGGCGGGAGGGATAATAGTACGTTAATGCGATGTTACAATAGGAAAGAAATATGGTTTTTAGACCATGATTTTATGTCATTGCAATCACAATAACTTTTACTAAAATCCCCCAAATCTTTTTGGTGTGAACTGAATGTATACAGAAGTGCTCTCATCTTTGCTCTCAATTTGTGGAAATATTCGTCCGGATTATGGTTTTTATTCAGACTGAGAATTTCCCGAAAATGAGAAGAAAAAAAAAAAATCCCGCAAGAAAAGAAAATTGCTCAAAAAGTGAAGGAATTTCCCGAAAATCGAAGAAAATTGCCCCCAAAATGAAGAAAATTTCCCGCAAATAAAGGAAATTTCCTACTGTCCTAAAAAGTGAAGAATTCCTAATTAGGTAAAATTATGGGAAAAATCTGGGTAAACTTGAAGAAATGAACTTCCCGAAAATAAAAGAAACGTTTCAGAAAATTGATGTAAAATTCCCCCCAAATTAACGGAATTTCCCCTCCCCCCTCTGGATCCGCCCCTGGCCAGTTTACCTTACCTCATGGGAACAATGAGCACTGACCAGATTTGCCTTCCATTTTATTTCCAAATTTACGCACTTTCAGGTCTCTAAAGTTGATTATTTTCACAGAGTAAATTTACGCTCTTTTCAGATTTCAAAGTCTTATTATCTACAGTTTATCATAAGAGTAGGATAAATAAAGTAACACCTGTGAATCATAAAGTAAAACCTGTTCATTATTGAATCTTGGTACAGTACTTTTTCCGGTGTAAATTTACGCTCCTTCAGATTTTAAACTTTTCATGGCGCAAATTTACGCTTTTTCAGAGAGCAACATTTACATTGATAGAACAGGATGGATTAAGTTTGATTTGGAACCTGTGAAGGATTGCTTCTTGGTATTTTCTAGGGCGCAAATTTACGCACTTTCAAGTTTCTAAAGTTGATTATTTTCACAGCGTAAATTTACGCTCTTTTCAGATTTCAGAATCTTATTATCTACAGTTTATCATAAGAGTAGGATAAATAAAGTAACACCTGTGAATCATAAAGTAAAACCTGTTCATGATTGAATCTTGGTACAGTACTTTTTCCGGCGTAAATTTACGCTCCTTCAAATTTTAAACTTTTCATGGCGCAAATTTACGCTTTTTCAGAGAGCAACATTTACATTGATAGAACAGGATAGATTAAGTTTGATTTGGAACCTGTGAAGGATTGCTTCTTGGTATTTTCTAGGGCGCAAATTTATGCACTTTCAAGTTTCTGAAGTTGATTATTTTCACAGCGTAAATTTACGCTCGTTTCAGATTTCAGAGTCTTATTATCTACAGTTTATCGTAAGAGTAGGATAAATAAAGTAACACCTGTGAATAATAGAGTAAAACCTCTTCATGATTGAATCTTGGTACAGTACTTTTTGCGGCGTAAATTTACGCTCCTTCAGATTTTGAACTTTTAATGGCGCAAATTTACGCTTTTTCAGAGAACAACATTTACATTGATAGAACAGGATAGATTAAGTTTTGATTAGGAACCTGTAAAGGATTGCTTCTTGGTATTTTCTAGGGCGCAAATTTACGCACTTTTAGGTCTTTAAAGTTGATTATTTTCACAGCATAATTTTACGCTCTTTTCAGATTTCAGAGTCTTATTATCTACAGTTTATCATAGGAGTAGGATAAATAAAGTAACACCTGTGAATCATAAAGTAAAACCTGTTCATCATTGAATCTTGGTACAGTACTTTTTCCGGCGTAAATTTACGCTCCTTCAGATTTTGAACTTTTAATGGCGCAAATTTACGCTTTTTCAGAGAACAACATTTACATTCATAGAACAGAATAGATTAAGTTTGATTTGGAACCTGTAAAGGATTGCTTCTTGGTATTTTGTAGGGCGCAAATTTACGCACTTTCA
This sequence comes from Chiridota heheva, assembly GCA_020152595.1. NCBI lineage: Eukaryota > Metazoa > Echinodermata > Holothuroidea > Apodida > Chiridotidae > Chiridota > Chiridota heheva. Next base: position 68,605 of record JAIGNY010002873.1, read on the forward strand.
GGTCTTGAGAGTGAAAAAAATTTTCTCGGCGTAAATTTACGCCTTTATTAACTGTCATACATACAGTAAGATAGATCAAGTTTTTATTGGAACCTGTGGTTGATTGAATCTTGTTACTGTACTTCTACAGTAGGGCGTAAATTTACGCTCTTTCAGATTTTGTATGGCACAAATTTACGCTTTTCCAGGTGCAATATTGACATGTATAAAGCAGATACATTAAGTTTGATTTGGAAAATTCTGTGAAGGATTGCTTCTTGATATGTTCTAAGGCGCAAATTTACGCACTTTCAGGTCTTGAGAGTTGAATATTTTCTTGGCGTAAATTTACGCTGTTTTAGATTTTGCATGGCGCAAATTTACGCTTTTTTAGGGTGCAATATTTACATGTATAGAGCAGGATACATTAAGTTTGAATTGGAATATTCTGTGAAGGATTGCTTGGTATTTTCTAGGGCGCAAATTTACGCACTTTCAGGTCTTCAGAAATGCTGTATGTAGCATGAGAGTAATAAAATGAAAGAAAATGAAAAGAAATGAAAAATGGTTATTGTGTCTGTATCATTGTTATGTGTAATAGTAACATCCTTTCTTTCAAATCCATAATATAAATGATAGTGTCATTTTGAAAGAAACAGTCCCTTTACTTTTCAAAATTATGATAACAAGAAATAAGTTATTGAATAATGAGAAGCATTACAGGCTACAATGGATTGTATGTATAAAAATACAACTTTCTCCCATTTTTGTGGAATTTTGACACTCGGAGAAAGGGCCAAGTTCTAGGCCACCCCGTTTGGTGCTATTTTTACGATTTCTGCACCAAATGAAATAATTGAACCAGTTTTCAGGGTATAAATGACCCAAGTAAGAACTCTATGATGTCCAAATACTAAGGTTTGATAAAATTACAGCAATTTTTGTCGAGTTGTCCAAACTACCTTTGTGGCCGAATGATTGCGTAATACCAGGGGGGCAAATAACAGATCCCTGGGGATGTGTTATTTGGGAGAGTGTCCTTGAACGGGATGAAAATATGACACTGGCAGTTTCATCCCGTCTGTGTTTCAAGGGGCGCTTTCTTCAAATAATGAGATTTTCCATTCATCATTCTTTAAAACATGTTTTCCATGACGCAACATTTACACATACTCTCTACATTAAGACATTTTAAGACATTTTATCAAGTATTTTAGATACTTTACAAGTGCGTTTTAGCGCAGATATGTTTATTTGTTTGGTTTCTCACCTCTCTGCAATCTTGGACAAAACCCGTTGAAACAATTAGTGAAAATATATGATGCTTTCATGAACCTACTTTTCTATCGTAAATTATTCCACATTAAGAAATAATAAATGTTGTATATTTGTTCTCTTGCTTCTTCGATCCCTATTCTTTCATTTGTAATTAATATTTAAGAATTTTGAAGACATTGTGATAATTTCATTGACGCCGCCGGTAATCCCCTGCCTTATTATCTTAACCCTCCCCCTTCTTCCCATTCAATGTTGACCGTTTTTAATGGGGTTTTCTTTCTAGAAATGACGTTCAGGCAAAAATAAATCCAAGATTGAAAAGGGGGGAGGGGGGAGGGGTAGGGAGATACAATTCTCGGAAGAAAAAACAACTCTCCCTGGTGTAATTTGGGAAAGTGTCCTTGGAACGGAATGAAAATATGACACTGGCAGTTTCATCCCGTCTGTGTTTGAAAGGGCGCTTTTTTTAAAAACTGAGATTTTTCCATTCATCATTCTTTAAAACATGTTTTTCATGCTAATAACGGCAACATTTACACATTACTCTCTACATTAGGAAATTTTAAGACATTTTATCAAGTATTTAAAAATGGTGCTATTTTTACGATTTCTGCACCCAATGAAATAATTATTAAACCAGTTTTCAGGGTATAACTGATCCAAGTAAGAACTCTATGATGTCCGGGCCAAATACCAAGGTTTGATAAAATAACAGCATTTTTGTCGAGTTGTCTCAGGCCGTGTGGCCGAGCGATTGCGTAATACCAGGAGCAAATAGCAGATCCTGGTAATACCAGGGATGTGTTATTTGGGAGCGTGTCCTTCGAACGGGATGAAAATATGACAATGGCAGTTTCAAGGGACGCTTTCTTCAAATAATGAGATTCTTCTATTCATCATTCTTTAAAACAGGTTTTCCATGCTAATAACGGCAACATTTTACACATACTTTCCACATTAAAACATTTTAAGTCATTTTATCAAGTATTTAAAATACTTTTCATGTGCGGGTTTCACCGCAGATAGTATTTAGTTTGGTTTCTCGCCTCTCTGCAATCTTGGGACAAAACTCGTGATTGGGGTGGGTAGAACCTAATTCAGACGCCAAAAACCATTCCAGACCCACTACCTGGTGGTTGGGGTGGGTAAACCCTTCGGGCCCCGTCAGAACCCCTTACACCCCACCAGGCCACCCCCAATGAGTTTTACAACAGCAACATTGTAACGACGCCATGGTTTCATGAATGGGGGAACAGTGAAATATCTCCATATACTCTTGTGATACAAAAGTTCCTTTAGGTTTTTTCGCCAGAGGGCACTTGGTGAGAATAGCAGAAAACTTCCCCGTGCTTACTCGTGGCACCAGTTTGTTTTTCGACGAGGACATGGCCGTAATTGTGGCAAGAAGGGTAATGGCCGTTCGTGTGTGTGAGAAGCGAGGGAGGGGGAGGGGGTAGTATACACCGTGGCGGAGCCAGGATAACATGTCAGGGGCCAAGCCAAACCAAACCACTGAGGGATGATGTGATAACATGTTTTATGAGCAATTTTGTCATAATTAATGGAACATATTGGGACAAGGGTGCAGTCTTATAACAGTATAAGCGGGGAGTAGAAAGGAAGGTTGTTGGATATTCTCTACCCAAGCGCAGGCCCTCTATTTTTCCTCACGACCTTGTAAGGTTGACCGAGCCGAGTTAGCGCGGCAAAAGATTGCATTATGTTGCACGTCGAATTATTCGTTGGTATAAAACCAGCCATATTTTCCTGAAATCGCCGATTGTACACATTGCCTACAGTAGCGGGCATTTACTGGTGAGTGAGCGATTGTAATTGCTATAATAGCATTCTTTATGACACAGAGGTTTACTTAGAAATTCATGTTTTATTGTACGAGAAATTCTTCATATTGTATTCCGCCTTTGTTTACTACGGAAAGTATTCCGCCGTAGGCCTACGAGTTCGTTTACGATACCAAAATAGGCATCTAAATGTAGATTTTATGCTCAGAATGTTTCCTAAATCAGGGAATATCACTTCTCTGCATTGATTACGTGTTTTATTGAGGTTTTCAATTCATAGATTATGTGTTTTATTGATGTTTTTAATGCATAAATTTTGTGTATAACTTTCACTGTGAATTTGTAAAAGTCTTAGAATATTTCAGTTTACTGAGCGTGCTAAAGCATGGGTCACGCTCGTTGACATTCCAACTTATGAATATTCATGAGCTGTGACTAAGTCAGGCCATGTATCTGTATATGGAGTTATTGAAGTGTACTACTTTGAGACAACTTTCAGAATACTTTGAGATGGATTTGTCTTGTTTTTCAATACTGATGTATTTATTGAACGTGTTATCAGTAATTCAAGTTTAGCTATTCTGTAATCAGACTCAGTTTAGAAGAGAAATAATTATAACAATGTTCTATGTTACAGGGCCGAAATGGTACAGACGGGATGTAAAGAGAACATTTTAATGAGTTTGTGAGGCCAAGAGAGGTCTTAAAACTGAAACATCTTATGCTGAGGAGTATGATATCATATATTACACCATTTTCTATGCTTTTGTTTGGCTTGTTTAAGCCTTTTCATTATTGTTGGATGTTGTGAATGATGTTTCTGTTCTAATGTGGAATCAATCAATTGATGATCACATTTCAAGTAATTGTAAGTATTATGATATAGATAATTTTAACAATGTAGTTAAGGATACTGGTTTTTCCCTTTTTCATCTTAATAGCCGTAGTCTTATCCATAATATACCATAAGTGATTATTTATCTACTCTTAATAATAACTTTTCAGTCTTGAGTTTCTCGGAAACATGGTTTGGTCCACATAATAAAATCACTGGTATGAGTGATTACAACCTTTTTGAGCAACATAGAGAGAACAGGAGAGGGGGCGGGGTTTGTTTGTTTGTACATAATAAGTTTCCTGCAGTTATTCGTCATGACCTATCTGTTTTTAACGCTGACATTGAAAGTATCTTTGTTGAACTAAATTTTGAATCCATCACTATCTTAGTTTCTGTTATTTATAGACCTCCGCAATCCTCAGTAAATTCTTTTTATGATACACTAGATTGAATCCTCTCAAAAATTTCAAATGAGCATAAAAACTGTTACATTATGGGTGATTTTAATATTGACTTTGCAAAAGATATATCCTTTGATTTTTATAACATATTGTCTTCTTATGGGTATTGTCCTTTGATAAGTATACCTACTAGGGTAACTTGTAATTCTGTAAGTTTAATTGATAACATTCTTAGCAATACTAATTTTGATGACTGTATCTCAGGGGTTTTAGTCACTGACAACAGTGATCATTTTCCAATTTTTCACCAAGTTAATGTTTGTACTAACAGAGTTAAAAACAAAGCTATCATATATATATACGTAATTATTCTAAGTGTAATGTTGATAATTTTGTCAGTAAAGTTGGTGCAGTAGACTGGAGTTCTATTTTGGCACTCAAAGACGCCAACGCAGCTTATGATTCATTTGTAAATACCATTGATCATATTTATGATAATTGTTTTCCACATATAACTATAAATACTAAAACAAATCGTAAACGGCATCCATGGATAACTTCTGGAATTCTTTAGTCAATCAAAGTTTAAAATAAATTATATAGAAGGTTTCTAAGAAATCCATCTAGTGAAAACAAAACCAACTACAAGAAATATAGAAATAAATTAAATCATGTTATTTGCTTTTCAAAAAAGAATTACTTTATTGAAAAATTTAACAATTTTAAAAATAACGCCAAAAGTACTTGGAGTATAATAAATGAACTTTTAAATAAAAAGGTCAAGTAATTTGGTATCCTCATTCAGTGATGGAGACAATCCAGTCACTGACCCCAAAACTATTGCCAATAATTTTAATGACTTTTTTGTCGATATAGGCCCTACTCTTGCTAACAATATGTATGGTAACAAATCCTTTGATGAGTACTTAGAGCCAAACAAGAGCATTTTAAGTTCTTTGTTCCTTAATCCTGTAACAATTAACGAAGTATTTAAAGTAGCTTATTCGTATCTTAAATCTAATAAGTCTGCTGGTTCTGACAACCTCAAACCTGGTATAATCAGGTTAGTAATTTATCACATTGTTCAACCTTTCACTCACATTTCCAACTTATCATTCATCACAGGTATTTTTCCTAACAGACTAAAAATTGCTAAAGTTGTCCCCATCTATAAGAAAGATGATTCCCATGTTTATGAAAACTACCGCCCTATATCTATCTTGCCATGTATATCTAAAATCATTGAAAGGTTGATGTTTAATCGTATCCTAGCTTTCCTTGACAAACACAACATTTTATTTGATGATCAGTATGGATTTAGACCAGGTCATTCTACGGAATCAGCACTTATCTCTGCAATTAATAAATTATATAAAGCCCTTGAACAAAAAGATTCAGCAGTTGGAATCTTCCTTGACCTGTCTAAGGCCTTTGATACCATTGATCATCACATTTTATTAAAAAAGTTATCATTTTATGGCATAAGAGGTAAAGCTCTTGATTGGTTTTATAGCTACCTTTCTAATAGGCATCAGTATGTGTATTATAATAATTGCAGTTCTGATCTTTCTCGTGTTAAGTGTGGAGTCCCTCAAGGCTCTATATTAGGACCACTTCTATTTATTTTATATACTAACGATATAAGTAATGTGTCTTCAAAATCATCTTTAATTTTATTTGCAGATGATACAAATATTTTGTATCATGGTAGTAACGCTTATGAGTTACAAGACATTATCTGCTCTGATTTATTATATTATCATGACTGGTTCTGTGCTAATAAGCTTTCTTTAAATGCAGCTAAAACTAATTATATTGTTTTTGGTACTCTTAGTAAAAATTGAAATGTCACTATCAATTTGAATGGTAAAATAGTCCATAAAGTAACCTCAACCAAATTTTTAGGGGTGACCATCGACTCCAATCTTTCCTGGTCAGACCATATTTATTCAATTTGTAACAAAATTTCTAGATCTGTTGGTATCCTTTCTAAATTAAAATATTATATTCCAAGAAATATTCTAAGGTGCTTGTATTAAACTCTTATTTTGCCTCATTTGTCTTATTGTTGCAGTGTTTGGTCAAGTGCAACTAAAACCACTTTATATAAATTGATTGTCTTACAAAAACAGGCTATTCGTCATATTACCAATGCTCATTATCGTGAAAGTACCAGCAAGTTTTTTCTGTCGTTTAATCTTCTGAAAATGCCTGACCTCATCCAAATCAATCTTGCAACTATTGTTTATCGTGCAACACATAATGACCTCCCATTTCCTTTAGTTAATCTATTAGAGACAAACAATGACTTTCATCCATATAATACCCGTCAATCAAATAACATTCATTGTCCTCCATGTCGCACTAATCTGATTAGATTTAATACTTGTAACCGAGCCATTGATTTTTGGAATTCCATCCCTTGTGACATACAAATTTGTAATTTTCTTGCCAGCTTTCGGAAAATCATTAGACACAATTGTATAAATAATTACTAAATACTCTATTACTACTTGTTATATTATATCCGTAACCTTAGGGGTAGGGGAACAGGGTCTGGTTTTTTTGGTAGGGGCTGGTAAATTGGGGGGGGGGGGAGGTCTAGTAAGATCGAAGGGGTGGGGTGGGTAGTTTATGCTAAAATTAACTTACTTTGTAACCAGGGAGTGTTGTGCTTAGTTAAGCTCTCTTTTTTTGCAACACTTCCTTTCACATACATATTGTATATTATTATATCCTACACCTATCCACATTTCTATATGTTGATAACTGTATTCCAACATTTCAAATATTTGTAAACTCAATTGTATATCTGTATATATTGTTATATGTAAATATGTTGTGAAGAACCAAATAAATAAAACAAGCAAATAAATAAAGCATATTCACGTGAGCATACGTTCCAAGTTTGTATTATTTTTATTTGCATTTATACCATAGTTTTTATGTTAGCGACTAAGACCTGTATTTTGTATTTTTGTTTATGTTTTAGTCACCGAATGGAAGGTAGTCAGAAAGACACAGTAAAATATATTGAAAGAATATAACTGATGGTCGCCCTGTTGCTTTTCTTCGCGTTTGTGTGGTTTAATCAAAGACGCCCTCAATATCCAAACTGGCTCCGAGCCCCGAGCCCAAGAGCAGTTAACAGTGAGTGAATCGACTAGCAGTGAGCGCGACAACGTCGACGACATCTAGGCTACTGCAAAGTGAGAAGTGATTAGAAGAAGTTTAAAGAGTTGCAATGGCATCTCAAAAGGAGTTCAGCAGACAGCGGCGAAACTGCAAGGGGATCATGACGCGAGCAGTCAACTCATTGAAGACAGCCCTTGAAAATGACCAGGTGAACACTGATACTATTAATGATTTTTTCCAGAAAGTGACGGCTGCATTTGAAGCAGTCGAGTCAGCTCATCGGAATTTGACAGACGTCATAGAGGACGACGAAGTATATGAGAAAGAGGAAGAGTGGATGGAGTTAGTCCAGGCCACCTATTTAGAGACGAGGCTCTCGACCGAGACCTTCATGAGGGACAAGCAGGTTGTTCCTGCGACCGGTAGTAAGGTAGTGGTAAATGATGATGTTACTACATCAGGTATTAGTAAAGATATTGTAGATAAGCAGGTGAATGAAGCCACTAGCAGTGCGGCTAGCCGATTAAGTGATTTTAATGAAATCAAGTTAGCTCTATAATTACCGAAGGCAGAGTACGCTAAGTTTGATGGAAACCCTATTGAGTATTATTCGTTTATTAATAATTTCGAAATAAACATAGAGTCTAAAGTAAGCTGTAACTCAACTCGTCTGCAACATCTGAAAACAATGTGTAAGGGTAAGGCGCGGAGCTACATAGAGTGTTGCGATTTGCTTGGCGACGAAGGCCTTTGCGAAGCTAAACGTATTTTGCGAACTCAATTCGGCCAACCTCACATGATCTTGAATGCACTCATGCGCGAGCTAACCGATAGGAAGTCAATTCGGCCTAATGATGCCGATTCCCTTTGGGATATTATCGCATGCATGAAGAAATGCTACGTTACACTTACTAAGCTGGGTTACACTAACGATCTTAACAGTACTACTAATTTGTTGAAGGTGCAAGATTTTTTACCCACACACTTGCAAACCGCCTGGGTGAACAAAGCCCATGACGTCCTAACCAAGGAGAAACGGGAACCAGGTTTCAACGACTTACTAGACCTCCTTGTGAGAAATGCCGAAGTTTCATCAACAATGTTCGGTAAGTATCTAGCTAAATCGAGAAACATGAACGACAAGAGGGGTCAAGGTCAAAGGTCAGTCAATGTTATGTCTAACAACATTAGTAGTACACAAATTAAGTGTTTCATCTGTGGCGGTGACCACCAAGTCTATACTTGCAGAAATTTTGTTTAAAGTCATTATGAACAGAGAGTGGAAATGGCTAAGTCTAAAAGATTGTGTTTCAGGTGTTTGGCATCCGGGCACGTCGTATCGAGGTGTCAAAGAAAGTGGACCTGCAGATGTGGATCTGAGAAACACCATAGCATGCTTCATCCCCCTGCTGAAGAGTTCAAGGTAAGTTCTGGGGTAGTTTCTAGCGGTAGTAAAGTCTATATGAGAATCTTGCCAGTGATCGTAACCGCAAACAACGGTAAACAGTAAGTACGTTAGCACTGTTGGATCACGGCTCAGACACAAGCTTGTGTTCCGATGACTTGAAGGTAAAACTAGGAGTGAAAGGAGAAAGACTTAAGTACACCTCGTCTACGATAAATGGAGATCTGGAGAATGAAGGCTGGAAGTTCGAGCTATCCGTTAAAGGTAAGTATGAGTGTCAAAATATGACTATGGACTTCCTGACTGTTCCAAAGATACCGGCTCCAATAGGAAGTATCCCCACAGTAAAGGAATTGAGTAAGTGGGAACACTTGAGGTCGTTCCCGTGGGAAGACAACAGTCAGGGAAAGTCGACTTGCTTATCGGAGCAGATTCTCCTCAAGCGTTCTGGGTCCTGGAGGAAAGAAAGGGTAGGCCAAAGGACCCGTGCTGCATAAAGACTCCTCTTGGGTGGTCTGTTAAGGGACCCGGGGGCCAAAACTGCAGAAAAGGCTACATGTACTTCAACAGAATAAATGTCAGTAACGAGCGGTTACTTGAGGAAGTGCAGAAGTCTTGGGCTATCGAGAATAGTGGACTCTCTGAAGCACAGGACTCTGTAGAAGATACAAGAGCTCGTATGGTAATCCGAAACACCATAAAGAAGACAGAGGACAGCCACTACGAAATGGGTCTGTTATGGAAGTATGACCACCACGACATGCCTTTGAACAAAACAATGGCAGAGTCAAGATAAGCATCGTTAAGGAGACGACTGACTTTGGACAAAGACATGCATGGTAAGTATACCGATGTTATTGAAGGTTACATTGAGAAAGGGTACGCAGAACCAGTGCCCGATGAGGGCGTATCAGGTAACGTATGGTATTTGCCCCATCACCCTCTTGTGCACCCTCCTAAGAAGAAAGTTCGTGTTGTATATGACTGTGCAGCTAAATTTGCAGGGACATCATTGAATGATATGTTGCTCAAGGGACCAGACCTGATGAACGATCTGCTAGGCGATCTCCTTAGATTTAGACAGGGAAGAGTGGCTGTAGTCGCAGATATAGAGGCGATGTTTCACCAGGTAAAGATGATAGAGTCGGATCGAGACGTTTTGAGATTCCTGTGGTGGGAGAATGGTGATATAAACACGTCACCTAAGGAGTATAGGATGTGCGTACACCTGTTTGGTGCAACGTCATCCCCATGCTGTTCAGGTAAAGCCCTAAAACAGACGGCAGATGACAATGAGCAGGCGAACAGAGACGAGGTTGGTAAGATTGCGATAGAAACAATACGCAGTGGATTCTACGTAGACGACTGCTTAGGTTCTGTCCAGAGTGCGGATGTAGCGATAAAGGTAGTACAGAGGCTCTCCACTATCCTATGCAAAGGAGGATTCAGGCTAACAAAATGGTTGAGCAACAAAAGAAAGGTTCTAGATAGCATAGACGAGTCTGAACGGGCCCCATCTCTTCCACTTTCCTTGAACGAACTGCCTACAGAAAGAACATTAGGTGTCTGTTGGGACGCTGGAAGTGACAGTTTTACCTTTCAGCTGACTCCGAAGGAAAAGCCAATGACCAGGAGAGGACTACTTTCAGTGACTAGTTCCATCTTTGACTCTTTGGGGATTGCATCTCCGTTCGTTCTGATTGCTAGGTCTCTCCTACAAGAAGTTTGTAGAAGACGTGCTGACTGGGATCAGCCACTGACCGACGAGGAGAAAAGTGCATGGAGTAAATGGCTTACTGTACGCATATCCTATCACAAGTAAGTGTACCTAGGTGGCTAAAACTCGACGCAGCCGCAGACGCACAACTGCATATCTTCTGTGACGCTTCCGAAAAGGGCTATGCAGCCGTAGCCTATCTTCGTGTGGAACAAGATGATGGAAACTGTACGGTAGAGTTTGTACCAGGTAAGGCTAGGGTAAGTCCTGTGAAACTTGTGACCATCCCCAGACTAGAGCTCATGGCAGCGGTATTGGCAGCAACCCTTGATGGCACTATCAGAAGAGAGATAAGAGACTCCCTGAAAGACACGATCTATTGGAGCGATTCCATGATAGTTCTGAGCTACATCAGAAACAAAAGCCGACGCTACAAAACCTTTGTAGCGAATAGAGTTTCAAAGATCCTAAGTGTTTCTACTAAGCAGCAGTGGAGACATGTAGCAAGCGAGGAAAACCCAGCGGACGAAGTTTCAAGAGGAACCTATCAATTGGGTAAGTGGCTGACGGGTCCGGACTTCCTGTCTAAAGAAGAAACATCTTGGCCAGCGTCTAAGTTCGAGGATATTGATGATGATCGTCTAACATTTGATCCAGAAGTCAAAAAGTCAGTCGCAGTTAATCAAGTTACATTGAACCATATAAAGACTGGTGATGACAGTCTGGTAGCGACATTGGCTAGTAAGTATTCATCTTGGACGAAGCTAATACGCGTCTTGGGATGGGTGTTGCGATTCACAAGATCGTTGAGACCCAAGGTGAAACGCCAGCCCATAGTGGTAAGTACTTTGCTCGTTCAAGAATTAAATGAAAGCGAGACAATGATCTTGTCATGGGACCAGAAACGGTCATTTCCAAGCTGGCAATCAGATAAGAGGCTGAAGAGTTTGAGTCCAGTACTCCTTGGTAAACTGCTTAAGGTAGGAGGCAGATTGGACAATGCCCGAATCGACTGTGATGCCCAGCATCCAATAATACTAGCCAATGATGGACAAGTAGTGAGAATGCTTGTGTTGCACTACCACCTGAAAGTCGGACACAGTGGATGGTCAGCCACGCTGAATGCCCTTCGGGAAAGATTCTGGATTTTGAAAGGTAAGTCGGTTGTAAAAGGCATTTTGAGAAATTGTGTATCATGTAAAAGATACAATGCAAGGCGAGGTGAACAGGTAATGGCATCCCTGCCCGAAGAACGTGTCACTGCAGACAAACCACCATTCACCTTCACTGGGATCGATTATGTTGGTCCCATTGATGTCAGACAGGGCCGCTCTACAGTCAAAAGGTATGGTTGCATATTCACTTGTCTTGTGTCAAGAGCCGTCCACCTCGAGGTTGCTGACAGTTTGAATGCCGATTCATTTATAAATGCAAACAGGCGATTTGTAGCGAGAAGAGGCGATCCCTCAAAGATATTTAGCGACAACGGGACTAACTTTGTTGCTGGTGAGAAAGAATTGAAGGAAGCCCTCGCTCAGATGAATCAGGACACAGTAGAAGGAATTCTACACACAAAGGGGGTTGAATGGCATTTTAATCCACCCACAGCCAGTCATTTTGGAGGAGTCTGGGAACGTCTGATAAGGTCAGTAAGAAAAATCCTCCATGGTATGTATCCTTAAGCAACAGACAGTAAACAACGACGTCTTGCAAACAGTGTTGACCGAGGTAGAGAGCATTCTAAATTCAAGACCACTGACAGACCTATCACCAGAGGCATATGACGATGAGCCGTTGACACCTAACCACCTCCTCCTGATGAGAAAGGGACCCACTGCGCCGGTAGGTAAGATTGAGGCTTACGGAAGAAAGAGATGGCTCCAGGTTCAGTACCTCGCCTCCCTTTTTTGGACCCGATGGAAGAAGGAGTATCTTCCTCTGCTTCAAAGGAGACACAAATGGACGACCCCAAGGAACAATGTACAGGTAAGTGATATAGTTCTTTTAGTAGATGAACAATTACCGAGAGGAAGATGGCCTATGGGTAAAGTAGTTTCGGCGTACAAAAGCAAAGACGAAAGAGTTAGGAGTGTTGACGTTAAGGTAACAGGTGGGATTTTAAAACGACCTATTGCAAAACTTTGCATAATACACAGAGGTTCTGTCGTGGAGTAACTACTGTAGTTAGATATTGCTATGCAGGTGCTAGCTATGCTAAAACTTGGATTAGAATTAGTAAGGTTTGTTATAAAATTATATGGGTTCTGAAATCCTGTGTTGTGTTCGTTATTTCAGCATGGGGGAGTGTTGGGTATTCTCTACCCAAGCGCAGGCCCTCTATTTTTCCTCACGACCTTGTAAGGTTGACCGCACCGAGTTAGCGCGGCAAAAGAGACATTGCATTATGTTGCACGTCGAATTATTCGTTGGTATAAAACCAGCCATATTTTCCTGAAACCGCCGATTGTACACATTGCCTTCAGTAGCGGGCATTTACTGGTGAGTTAGCGATTGTAATTGTTATAATAGCATTCTTTATGACACAGAGGTTTACTTAGAAATTCATGTTTTATTGTACGAGAAATCCTTCATATTGTATTCCGCCTTTGTTTACTACGGACAGTATTCCGCCGTAGGTCTACGAGTTCGTTTACGATACCAAAATAGGCATCTAAATGTAGGTTTTATGCTCAGAATGTTTCCTAAGTCAGGGAATATCTCTTCTCTGCATTGATTACGTGTTTTATTGAGGTTTTCAATTCATAGATTATGTGTTTTATTGATGTTTTTAATGCATAAATTTTGTGTATAACTTTCACTGTGAATTTGTAAAAGTCTTAGAATATTTCAGTTTACTGAGCGTGCTAAAGCATAGGTCACGCTCGTTGACATTCCAACTTATGAATATTCATGAGCTGTGACTAAGTCAGGCCATATATGGAGTTATTGAAGTGTACTACTTTGAGACAACTTTCAGAATACTTTGAGATGGATTTGTCTTGTTTTTCAATACTGATGTATTTATTAAACGTGTTATCAGTAATTCAAGTTTAGCTATTCTGTAATCAGACTCAGTTAAGAAGAGAAATAATTATAACAATGTTCTATGTTACAGGGCTGAAATGGTACAGACGGGATGTAAAGAGAACATTTTAATGAGTTTGTGAGGCCAAGAGAGGTCATATTCACGTGAGCATACGTTCCAAGTTTGTATTATTTTTTGGTGATCTGTAAGATGTTATTGCAATCATATGCATTGGCTGTTTATCAATTGTCTTGCGTAAACATTAATATGATATTAATGTGGACTTTACATAAATGATGTTTTACATACATGTTTGGTGTAAATGAGGTTTGCATTAATGATGTTTGCATTAATGATGAAATGTGATGCTTATGGAATTTCGCATGAATGATTTATCAATGCTGTTGCATAGCGATAATAACACGTCATTTCTCAATTTGCATTTATACCATAGTTTTTATGTTAGCGACTAAGACCTGTATTTTGTATTTTTGTTTATGTTTTAGTCACCGAATGGAAGGTAGTCAGAAAGACACAGTAAAATATATTGAAAGAATATAACTGATGGTCGCCCTGTTGCTTTTCTTCGCGTTTGTGTGGTTTAATCAAAGACGCCCTTTATATCCAAACTGGCTCCGAGCCCAAGAGCAGTTAACAAAGGTACTCCCTGATAAGATTTCACCTTCCGTATCAGCCTATTGCATTTTTTCTTTTGTTTGGGAAAATTGGGAAATTCTTATCAAAAATGGAAGGAAAATTTGGTTAAATTATTGGAACTTTTGGGCAACATTTGGCAACACTAGTAGTAAGAGGCGACTATACAGGTAGTGACCTTGGTCACTACCTGTATGGCGGCTCCTGAGATTTTCCACCTTGGTCATCGGATTGCGTCACAAGATATTCTCGACGATGGAGATTCTGATTGGCCACTACCTGTATAGCGGCCCCTGAGATCCGGGCCTGTATAGTGGCCCCTGACAAGGTCACTACCTGTATAGCAGCCCCTGATGTTTTTCCCTCTGGGTCATCGGATTGCGTTACAAGATATTCTCGATGACTTTGCTTCTGATTAGCCACTACCTGTATAGCGGCCCCTGAGATACGGGCCTGTATAGCGGCCCCTGAGATTTTCCAGCCAATCACTTCCTGTATAGCGGCCCCTGAGCTTTTCTCTCTTGTTCATCGGATTGCCGTCACAAGATATTCTCGACGACGGAGCTTCTGATTGGCCACTACCTGTATAGTGGCCCCTGATAGTTTTTTCATCTGGGTCATCAGATTGCGTCACAAGATAGTCTGAATTGTTTTGCAGAGTCCTTTTAACGAAGTGTATAGCTTTCCTGACTGGGTGTGTCAGGTGGGTGGTACTCATTGTCGCCCATTTCACAACAATACACCCTGATAATCTGTTGATTAGATTTGTCAAAGAGTTTAAACTGTAAAAATAATATAGATTAATCACGATTATCGATAATATTGGGATAATATCGTCACAATTTACCAAGTCACTTCATTCGAGAAACAGGAAACTTGTCATGTTTGAGACCATGTCTTTGAAAATAGGTATTTGAGCGGCGTATTTTTTAAACGGTGTGAATTGAGCGGCGGTATTTTTTGAACGGTGTGATTTGAGCAGCGATATTTTTAAACGGTGTGATTTGAAAACGAAATTTTATTTTTACAACCCATTGACTTTGCACAGGGAGCAAAATTTGAGCGACAATATTTTGAAAACGTGATTGATTTCAGAAGACATTCTTTTCTGACACTCCTCATTTGAGAAACAATTTTTCTGAAACACTCATTTGAGAAACAATTTTGTTGAAACACTGTCATTTGAGGCAGTTTTTTGCTCAACTGTTTTTCATTTGAGAGGACAAAGCTGGCATCTTAAAGGGAATAACAGGACAGAACTGCACTTTAGTGTGAAATACGGAGGTCTACGGGGGCTTCATCGTGGGAATAATCGGACAAAACTACGTTTTTAACGAGAAAAATGGCGTCAACGGGAGAATGACACGACAGAACTGCGCTTTAATGTGAAATACGGGGGTCTACGGGGGATTAATCGTGGGAATAATTGGACAAAACTACGTTTTTAACGGAAAAAATGGCGTCAACGGGGAGAATGACAGGACAGAACTGCACTTTAATGCGAAATACGGGGGTCTACGGGGGCTTCATCGCGGGACTTCGGACAGAACTTCACTTTAAAAAGGGGGTAATTCCAAAGCACGCCCCCCTAAACTTTTTTACTCAAACATTACATTTGAGCATGCACTTTTTGAAAACCATTTTTGAAATTTCAATATGGGCGTCAAATTTGAGAAGGTATTTTGATGTGTACTTTAGTTTTTGAAATTCCTTGAGCGCTCTTTTTTCTCAACCATTCATTTTTGAGAGGCTAATTTGAAGGAAAAAAGTGGTAAAAAACGAGGGAAATGGATTAAAAAGCGAGCGATTTTATTGCGTACACGCGATAATGACGTCATCTTGTGACGCCAATCCGATGACCAAGAGAGAAAAGCTCAGGGGCCGCTATACAGGTAGTGATTGGCTGGAAAATCTCAGGGGCCGCTATACAGGTAGTGACCTTGTCAGGGGCCGCTATACAGGCCCGGATCTTAGGGGCCGCTATACAGGTAGTGGCCAATCAGAAGCTCCGTCGTCGAAAATATCTTGTGACGCAATCCGATGACCAAGGTGGAGAATCTCAGGGGCCGCTATACAGGTAGTGACCAAGGTCACTACCTGTATAGTCGCCTCTTACTACTAACATTCTCCAATAATTGATGAAAATTGACCAAAATTGAAAGAAATTTCCCAAAAGAATTGCAAAAAAAAATTGCCCCAAAAGGAAGGAAATTTACTGAGAATCGTAAAAAAAAAGTGTCTCATAATGAAGGAAAATTTCCGAAAAATGCACGAGAATCAAAGAAATTGCACAAAATTGAAATTAATTTCCCAAATATTGGAATAAATTTTTAAAAATTGAAGAAAATTTACCAAAAATTAAAGGAGATTGCCCAAAATTGAAAGACATTCTCCAAACATTGAAAGAATTGAACAAATCCAAACATTTAATGAATTTCCCGAAAATTGAAGAAAATTTACCAAAAAATGAAGAGAATATACCCCAAAATGAAGTAACATTAGAAATGGCTCTGCTTAAAACCAGGAACACTTCAACCGGTGTAAAAGTAAATCACCCCCTTCCCAGTAAATTTTGGCCCCGGCCCTCATTTACTAGGAAATTTGGGTCACCTACACAATAAAGACGTAACTATCCAGTAAATTTGATTCCGTCTCATAGTAAAAACGGTCCGCTAGTAAAATTTGGGCCCAGGCCCTTCTTCCTTCGTGTATTAGCTTATCACTTCTTATCACTTTTTATACACTTTTTTATCATTCTTATCACTTTTTAGCTTATCACTTCACTACACAAAATTAATTGAAGGAAGGTCCGTGGGCCCAAATTCACACCGGCCTTCATAAAGAGCAGGACCGGTCGAAGTAAAAGTCATCTTTTTCTTTATTTCCCAAAACCACAAATCTGTTCAACATTCATTCCGTACAAGCTGTTCAATGAACCATGCGATTGATTTCCACCCAACACAATGTGTTTTTATTAAGGACAGCAGCATCTCCCAAGGAATATGAAATTTCCTTAGAAGCAAAGTTAATCTTGTGGATTGATGCGTAAATTTCTAGTCTGAATATTGCACAAGTTTTGAAGCAGTGTTTGTACTAATGAATTTTCCGAAAGTTGCACGAGAATAAAGGAATTTTCTTAAAGATTCAAAGAGATTTTTCAAACATTTAATGAAATTTTCCGAAAATGTACATAAACAGTGACCTGATGACTAAGAATTGTCTCATGGTAAAAAAAAATTATCGGAAAAATATCGGGGTGGGGGAGGGAGAGATGGCTCGGCCCCTCTGAATTTGCCCCTGAATATACATGTCCCAAACACAAAATCTTCCAGCTAATGTTTTAACATCTGCCAAAAAGTGGGGGTGTGTACCCCGAGAAGTTTGGCCCTGGCTCCGGTACCTGCATACAGAGGACTATTTACCTCTAATTCATTCACCTATATTTACCCCACACATTCCCGGCTAACTTCAAAAAATCATCTGCGACGAAGAAGTTAAGGCCACGACGGAGGGCTGCAACCCCCTGTCCCAGATGGGGCCATTTTCTGTACATAATAAACTTATGCCGATATTGCTGCTAACTATAAGACCTTCAGACTATTGAATCTTTGGACTATTTATTGGGCATTCGGACTATTGAACTTTCGGACTAGTGGGCCTTTGGACTATCGAACCCTCGGACTAGTGGGCTTTCAGACTATCGGACATGGTGGGCCTTTTCTTTCGGACTA
The DNA here is from genome assembly GCA_020152595.1 of Chiridota heheva. Taxonomy (NCBI): domain Eukaryota; kingdom Metazoa; phylum Echinodermata; class Holothuroidea; order Apodida; family Chiridotidae; genus Chiridota; species Chiridota heheva. The sequence continues at coordinate 86,570 of JAIGNY010002873.1, forward strand.
TTGAACCTTCGGACTAATGGGCCTTTAATGACACCCTTTAATCAGTCATACTTCAAAAACTATACGCGCTATTAACAAGATTTAAAGACTGTTGCATTTAGAATTGAATGTTTTTCTAGTCCTTTAACGGAATACAATTTTTGAACGCTTTCTTCACCATACTGTTTCTTTTGAAGTGTCCTCTCTCATATAAGATGGATACGCTTGACCACTGAACTAATCCTTTAACAAAAATTCGTGTCTATCTGCTTTACGTGTTCAACGGGGTAATAATCTTTTTGAAGAAAATTATTGGGGTAATAATGACCCCTCCCCCCGACCCCTCCCCCCCCCCCTCCCCATATACCCAGTGTCCACATGGAATCATCGGTATTGCTCTAAAATAATAACCCCATCAACTATAATAAAGTGAATGAAATCAATGTTGGAAGAATATCATTTTCAAACAGTTCAGATCGTACCACCGATCGGGAGACTCAAGCATACGCACTGAGCTTACAGTGATATATGGAAGCCGCCATTTTTATTGTGCAGTTTCAGTCATAGACGCGTATCAGTCGTTTCATTGAAGGTTTGTAACAAAGTTTGCTTTGTTCATGTTCAATTTCGCAAAAGTAAAACAACTTCGTTACTTTCACGCAGTTATTGATAAATAATTTTCACAAATCCCCAAGTTATTTCTCACAATTTCAGAAAACCCTGTAAAGCGCGACTGTCTAACGGTAACCCATAATAAGATTTCATCACTTTTCTTCAAATTTCTCAAAGAATTTTAAAAGCGGACGGTGAAAAGATAATTCATATGCCATTTTTACAAATCGTGAAGAAAAAATTGAGCCCTTCACAGTGGTTGAGTTCAATGCGCTCGAAATGTGTCTGATTCTTCTGTTATTCCTATACAAACTTTGAATTTGGATAAATGCATTGTGGGATACTTTGGTAAAGGATCCTCCGGATCGGGAGAACAAAACTGTTCTCCGATCGGGAGAACAAAACTGTTCTCCCGATCGGGGGTACGAACCGGAATGTCAAATCTTGTTTTGGGGGCCTACCAGAACGACAACGTACGGAAACGCCAATATACAATGTTTGCTCACCGTGGCATTTGTGGTGGTTACCATCAGGATGACAACCGTAGGCACAGCTATTGCAAATACAGCAACTGACATCCAGAACCATGGCGAAATGAAGTCGTATTCGTAATCTACGTGGAAATTTAAAAGATATGAATGGAATTATGAATATGAAATGGTGTATAACCCCCCTCGCCTTGTTGTTTAGTGGCTCAACTTCATGCAGATATTGGATATATAAAGCAAACCAACGCCACCACCCCTTGTTTCAGATGGACGCGGTCGCAATGAGGCTGTCTACAGCAGCACGCTCTCGCGTAGACCCGGAATGCAATGAGAAAGAATCTAAAATTCTGAAGCAAACAAAAAGAACATATTCATGCATGACTAACTCAACCAAACTTTAATAGAGATTTAAAATGCTATACAAGAAAAAACCTTTGCCTGACCGCGTAATTCCAATTTCCAAGACACCTAGGACAGACAGAAGCGAGAGTGTAATCGGGTATTCCGGGAACATGTGGAACGAAATATTAACTGATTACTGGTAAATTAGAGGAAGAAAGTTGCTGAATAAAGCTTGATATAGCAAATAAAGCTTGATATAGCGAATAAAGCTTGATATGGCGAGTAAAGCTTGATATAGCGAGTAAAGCTTGATATAGCGAATGAAGCTTGATATAGCGAATAAAGCTTGATATAGCATATATTCAGACGTCTCCAACTAAATACCAGACCAATCTAAAGGTAAGTTAATCTTCATTTAGCTTATTTTGTTATATTTGATCTTCATTTCAGTTTACGATAATGTTTACATTACATTTTCGCTTACACTGTCACGGTAGTTGGAGGAGTTAACCGAGCAAAATGGTAAAGAAGACAGTGGAAGTGAATTTTTTTGTAGAATAACATCCGTAAAAATCCATTTCCCCCCATACGGATTTTTTGCGGATTTGGGATATGTTATTCTACACAAAATTCCGCTTCCAGTGAGTTAAAAATCGCTTATCTACGATTTTCTATTCCGACTTACCACTCCAACTAACGGACAATTAGTACTTTTAATCTTCTAAAATCTGTACATTCTTATCTTACCAATTAAAATCAGCCACAATCCAAGTTTCTAATGTTAGCCTTAAAATGAACAATTTTATATCCCCCATTATGTTTCCATTAATTACCAGATTGTGCAGTCTGGCAGTTTGAGTGTAATGTCCAATTGACAGATTGGCCAAATAAACAGTTAAAGCAGATTTTGACAACATTTTAGGCCGTAAAGCTTGAAAGAAAACAGTCTTTACTGTACAAAAGTGGTTGATCCACACGGCTCGTCAGCTCCATACTGTGTATATAGCTCTGCAATTCACAGTATTTCGAAAGTGTGTATCTGAATGAAATGCAAGTTGCAAATCATACCTGTTATAGGCTATATTCAAAATCATGTGATTGGTGGGAAATTTTAACCGCATTTTAGTTTCATAACTTCATGAGTTGATTACTTGCGGAGTGCAGAGGGCAATGTGATTTCCTAGTATTTTATTATTTTAAGGCTTTCGTATTAGAAATTCACGCTATAAGATGAAACATTCAATTACCATTTTATCTTTCATTATTATCTCATCGAGTTGTTTACTTTGTTTGTATTACCTAGTATGCAAAAGAGGGTCAAAGGGTGGAGTCTTATATTTCATTATCACTCCTTGTCTTTTTAAAAGTTCTATGGGCATGTAACAGAGACGATATCATCTAAATTGTTAGATTAAAAACCACGAAAGTAGCATCAAATTTAATCAAAATTGCTTTAAAATTTACCATTCTACTTTCACATCATTGGCGTAGCCAGGATTTTAATATTGATGGGAAGGGTCGGGGAATGAATTGAACCGACACGATATTGTGTAGTTGAGGTGACACCTCGGTAGGGGTCCAGGGGGCGAAGCCCCCGGAAGCTCTCTCCCAAATGACATTTCAAGGGCAAAAAGTATGTTACAACGCATAGTAAGAAGGTATATTATACAAGTCAAAAATCATGTCAAAGAGAGCTATAATACACATATACAAAACACAAAATCAAGGCACAAAGCGCTCGACTTGTCGGCGTGGGGTGCAGGGCCCTTAAGTTCTCGCACAATTGACATTTCAAGGGGGAAAATTATGTTACAACGCATAGTAAGAAGGTGTATTATACAAGTCAAAATTCATGTCAAAGAGAGCTATAATACACATACACAAAACACAAAATCAAAGCGCAAAGCGTTCGACCTGTTGGTGTGGGGTCCAAGTCAAAATGTATGTCAAAGAAAGCTATAATACACCACAGGCCCGTAGCACCGTTTGTTTTAGTGGTGCGGCGACGTCGATACTATCGAAGCGGAGCGCCACCATCGGTTGGCGCGTAGCGTGCAAATTTGTTTTTGAAAAAAAGGTACCTCTAGATTGCCAGAAATGACACTTTCCAGGTCTTGCAAGCTGTATTTGAACATCCTCTATTTTGGACGAATATGTGAATAGGTCTATCTGTTTTGTCATAAAATGGATCGTTCCCACTTTACACAATTTATGCCAACCACGTCTCTTCAAACTGTCAAAGAAAATGATCATATCGGAACATCACCAGATAACAGTAATTTTTATTCTCTCAAAATGCACAATTTAACGAGTAAACTGACCTTAGTTCTGAAGGCAAAATACGTTTGGGCAAAATTATAAAGAAATACAACTTCACACTTCTGACTTTAATTTTCTTAACCCCGAAAACGTATACATAATTATTTTTTCACTTATGGAGGGGTGTAGAAACCATATTCTTGCCGAAACTCACATCTAAACCACCTTAGTTGTGGCAGGGGGGGGGGGGGATTGGAAATTTGAGCTCCATATCCCTTTTTTCATGCTATTATCGAATGTGTTAATCCGTGAACTTTGCCCTGTTATTTTTCAAATTATAGGGAGGGGGAGGTTATCTTGTGATATATCATAAATAAATCAACTTGAACTGTTGAAGCTTGTTGTTGTCACATCAACTTCAATCTGATTTGCTGATCTTAGTAATCTATCCAAAGTATCGATGGCAACAACAAAACAGAAAGTCCAACAAAATGTTTAGATAATTTTTTAGATAAATTATGGAATGAAGTAAGTTTGTTTTCAACAAAAAAACTAAAATGATAAACTGATAGTCTTATACGATAATATTTCGTAATCTATACAAAAGTTCCACTAAATTTAAGGACACGAGAGTGACGAGACTATAGGCCTATTCCTGTATTCGACTATTTGCCGGCTTGGAGAAATGATCCAAAGACTGCACGACGGTGAGCAGTGTCGGCAAATTCACTTGCTATTTTCGTCAGATCCAAGCTATCTGTCGTGTCTTTGTGGACATGGAGGACAAGTGATGGTTCAGTCGTTTCTGTTTCATGGTGACTCGCATGTACGTCTTGATGCGTTTCAGAGCGCTGAAAGAGCGTTCGCTTACCGCGTTTGTAGCTGGCATGACAAGTACAAGTTTAAGCAAAATGCACACTTCAGATAGAAGCAATTTCGTACCGAAATCTAAAGACTTGATATACTTCACTATATCAGGAAGTGAATACACACTGACTGACTGACACTGGTACATTCAGGCGGTTTACATGTGTGACCTAACGTTTCCAGCTGGACTCTGAGTTGACTTGAATCAATGTCTTTGTAGAAATCAAAAACGAAGTGAAAATCCACCCCCCCTCCCCCTTATTTTCTTTGCCATTACATGCATCTAGGAGGAGGTTCTGTAGCTTGACATAGGTTTGGTACCCCGTCTGCTTAAAACGATCTCGTATGCAGTTAACGATGTTGTCGATAGCCTTTGTGTAGATTCGCTTGAAATACTCCTTCGCACTTGCAGGTTGATCATCAACAGAAGGACCATCAAGCCGGATTGGGACTTTTCTTCTTCGTGGTGTCTCTGGTTGGTTTTCATTGAGTGTAGAAGCAAGTAATCCTACGGCCTCCCAGAAAGTGTCGAACTGACTTCGTCTGCCTTCAATAGTGGAAACGGTTTTCTCTGCGACACTCTGCCCTTCCGCAGCAGAAATGTATGCGTGTTGCAAAGTCCTACTCAAATTGTCGCTATGACTTAGGATCAGGTGTGCTAACTTTATACCAAATAAGAAATCAAACTTCTTCATGTACGAAGCCACGCCTCTCAGTCGACCCTTTGTGCTAGGATCCTTTTCCTCCAAGAGACACTCCTCCCAAACATTATGTAGAACTTCGTAGTTTTCCAGTATGCTCCGAAGAGCATCTGCTCTAACTGTCCACCGAGTTGGACACATGACACGGATTCCAGTTGAGCACTCCTTCCCAATCTTCTCCTTCATCTTGATAAACTTAGTTCCACGTCGGGGGGAGTTCCTAATTAGTTTGGTAATTTCCCTTGTATTTTCCAAAGCATCACACATTAGCCGGTTTCTCTTTATAGTGTCACCACATGCAAGATTAAGGGCATGACTGTAGCAATGTGTATACAAAGCCTTTGGTTGTTTATCTGTTATCTTCTTTGCAACACCTCCGTGTACACCCAACATGGCAGCCGCTCCATTATAGCATTGACCTCTTGCCTTCTGAAGGAGGACATCTTTGATGACGGCAACTAATGCATCGGCGGTTGTTGTTAGACACTTCATACAATTTAATGAAATCTTCATAATCTTCAAACTGGTCGTCGACCCACCGTATGCATATCACAGCCTGTTCCTTGTTGGAAACATCGGGGGTTTCATCTACCATAATTGTGTAGAATGGGGCTGTCTGGATATTTGAAACAACCTCACGTAAAGCCTATAAAAAGAAATGGTGCATATAAAAAATGGGCACGGATGTTAGTAAGTATACGTGCGCGCTATAGTCGCCAATTGTGGCTTTAAATGAAATTTAAAGGGGTCTGGCGAGTTATACCATTTTAACGAGTTATACCATTTTATTTCATTAAAGATTAGTACACAAATGTTTAAAGAAGCATGCTCAACGCACACTTGCATGGTACATATGCTTCATAGATGTGAGTAGATATGTTCCAAAAGAGATTTACAAATTAAAAGGAAGGCAAATGCGATAGTGACGCGTAACAAAAATAGATAAATAGACAAAAAACAAACATGAATCTGCGCCCTATGGAGCTTAAATTAAAAATTTAAACAAAAAATATAGCAGCCACTTCAGAACCATTTTGGAGGGGGGGTGGGTGTGGGGTGGGGTAAGAGTGATAGTCTGGATTTTGTTTATAACGATGGTCCCCTGCGCCTACGTTGATATTTCCTTTGTTCTGCTGCAATTGGTATAGTGATCCCTATATTATTTTCTGTTCCTACGACGCTGGGAAGGGGTTAAGTCTTTGTTATTCTGATTTTGTTTGCGTAATTATGGAATATCTTCCGCCGCCTAAAATTATAATTGAATTAAGTCTTACCGTTAGTGCCATTGTCTGTAAAACTTCGTTTTGAATTTCAGCAGAGAGATACTTGTCAGATTTCCGTGATAACCAGTTTTGGATCCGTGAATCATCTTCACCACGCAACTTGAAAAGAATTATAAGATTAGAATCCGACTCATCCCCATCACCCCTGAAAGCTAGTCCTTGCCGTGCCAGGAATCTCACATTAGAAATGATTTTCATAAAAATGTGTCGTCGCTCTTCCCTTTCTCTTCCAATCTGTTGTGATCAACTTTCTAATATGTCTTTAGTTATCTTTGGCAATGTCAGAACCATTAAGACTGCATCCTTGTGGCAAACACTACCTTCATGTGCCTTGAACCTCCGAGTCGCTTCTTTCCAATTTTTAAAGCCTTTGTTTTTAGCGATAAATGCGGAATCCATGTTGGGTGAATTAAGCTTCTTTGCCTTGTATGCCTTGATGCATGTATAGCAGAATGCCATATCATTTGATTCGTCATAATGCAACCAAGCAAACTGGTTGAACCAACTTGGTTGGAACCCACGAAGTTCTGGTTTTTTCTGTCCAAAACTTCGTTTTGGGAAATTGTTTACTGGTTGATTTGGTGTGTTCCCAATGTCCGGAGTTGTTATAGAATAATCCATCTTAACTCGCTCTGTCCTTTATCAAATTTCATGCATATAAAATAAAACGCGACTTCTTTAGCGTACAGGTAGGTCTAGCCTAGATCACGCACGTGTATGGTGCGCTGAGTGTGCCATAAGTCCACAACTCGACCGTGACTCCAAGTTGTGTAGTTTCTCGCTCTATGATTGGATAAGCAGGCTAATTTGCATCTTATGTCGACTCCAAGTTGTGTTGATTTCATGAAAATTATGTCGACTTGAAATCAATACAACTTGGAGTGGACGTGGACTTCAGCTCGTAAAGAAAAACATTCACAACTATGCCATGCTTGCACTTAATAGGTTAAATTTCACGCGTACGCGTGCCAACGAATTGGACAGTTGGGATGGGGATAGTGTTGCGCATTCCTACGAATTACCAATATAACAGCGTAATACTTGAAGGGGGGGTGGGGGGTATTCCCTCATAAAATACTGATATTTTTGTATTGTTAAAAAAAAAATCTTTTTTTTCTTCATATTAATATTATTATTATTATTATTATTATTATTATTATTATTATTATTATTATTATTATTATTATTATTATTAATATTATTATTATTATTATTATTATTATTATTATTATTATTATTATTATTATTATTATTATTATTATTATTATTATTATTATTATTATTATTATTATTATTATTATTATTATTATTATTATTATTATTATTATTATTATTATTATTATTATTATTATTATTATTATTATTATTATTATTATTATTATTATGTTATTTATTGCGAAAAAGTGGTGCGGCGATCGCCGCACCAGCCGCAGCGGCTGCTACGGGCCTGATACACCATATATAAAACACAAAATCATGAAAACACATGTGGAAATATAATGTTTTATTGTTTACGTTTGTACATGGTTAAGTTTATCGTCACTCTTTGAAAAATATGGGTTGTCTAAAAGAAAGGTTTTCAATAATTTACTACAAACTTGTGTAAATGTTGTCAAACTATCCTCTCTTCCCCCTCTCTATCTCTCTCTCCCCACCCCCCGCCTCCCTCCCCTCTGACTACGTCACTGTTCCACATCATGATCATAATCATACATAAACTGTACTCCATGAGATAGCATGAACGTGTTATCAGCCTCACACATTCGTTCTCGCATGGAGCAGACGTCTATTCCTTAGACCTCTGATCTTGGTGTTTTCAGCTTTCGGATAATTTTTATCGTACAGTTTGCCTATCCAGACTGCTTGTACAGTGCGTTGTTGTGTAATTTAGAAGTGCATACGTCTTTAAAGGATTAGTTCAGTCAGTCAGTGGTCAAGCAAGTTTACCTTGAGGAAACAAAATGGTTAAGAAACATTCAAAAATCTTGTTCTTTTTTTTTTTTTTTTAAGGAGATTTTTAAAGTTTAAAGTTATGTGATGTCTTATCTGTGTAGAAATGACTAGTGTCTACCATGGAAGGCTGGCTCCCACATCCTCACATTCTTAACAATTGTGAATGCATTTTAAAGAAACTTTGCTCAACTATTTTACCATTTTATTTATTTGTCCTCAAACTTGCTTTAGGTGATAAATAATTAGCTACCTTTACTATAGTCTGTTTTACTACTTTCCTGACATATAGTTTTTAAGCACAAAATTGCAGGAGAAAATATGATAGAATACATAAAGAATATAAGGAATCTGAGGCAGTGACATAATAACTATAGTTTGATTTCAGTCGTTTCTACACAAACGAGACTAAACTTTGAACATAAATATCTCCTTAAACGGAATAAGATTTTAAAATGCTTTCTTCACCATTCTGTTTCTTTTGAAGTCCTCTTCCACATAAGATGGACTTGCTTTACCCCCGAACTAATCATTTAAGCCGGAATTTTCGCTTGCATGCATTAAAAGACAGTTACCTGAATACCAGAGGGGGCCGGATCCCAAAGGTAATTTAGAGGGGACCGGGGGCCGTGGCCCCTGAAAACCGTTGAACTTGTTTTCACCATGAGATAATTCTTAGTCACGGTTTATGTATATTTTCTTGAATTGTCGGGAAAGTTTATTCAATGTTTGGGAAATCTCTTTCAATCTTTTGGAAATTTCCTCATTCTCGAACAATTTTTGAAAAATTTCCCTTCATTTTGGGCAATTTGTCTCGATTTTCGATAGATTTTCTACATTTTTCGGGATATTTCCTTCAATGTTTGGAAAATTTCTTGCAATTTTTTGCAATGTCCTTAACTCTCGTACAAGTTTATTCATGTTTATAATCCAGAATTTGTTATTTTCTAGAAAATTGAATTTTTGTCCCAAATCAAATAGCACTATACCAATAATCGAAAAAAAAGAATTTAAATTAATCCCTGTGGGCCTATACATCTTGTAAACCCAACCAATCTATACCCAATATTGATGTAACTTTACTCTTAAAGGACTGTACCCAAGATGCCAGAGGAGTATAGAAGGGGGTGGGGTGTGTGAATTGTCTTCACCTTTCCGGTAATTGGAAAATGATTAAAATTGAGAAATTGAAGGAAATTTGTATTAAAATTATTGTAACCTCAATAAAATTATTTTAATTCCTAACAGTTCCCAAAATGGAAGAAAATTCCACAAAAATCGAAAAAATCGCCCGAAAAACGAAAAAAGGCCCCCAAATTGAAAAATATTCCCGAAAATAATGTACATTTGCCCAAAAATTGAACAAAATTGAAAAAGTAATCGAAAATCGAAGAAAATTGTCCGGAAATGAAGAAAGTTACTCCAAAATTAAATAAAAATTGAATAAATTTGCCCCAAAATTGAAAAAAATTGCCTGAAAATCGAATAAAATTGCCTGAAAATCGAAGAAAATTGCCCGAAAATGAAAACAAAATGCCCGAAAATGAAAAAAGATTAGAAATGGCTCTGCTTAAAACCAGGAACATCTCAACCTGCTCCGAATGGAGCAGGGCCGGCCCAAGAAAAAGTTTTATATTTCTTTGTTTCCCAAACCACAAAACAGTATACAGTTTCACCTCTCCAAGGCTCCTTCAGGATAACTACAACTACTCTTACTTGTGTTACATGGTATTTTTAGTGACACACATCTGAATATAATGGCAATCCTTTGTAATATAAGAAGTAACCGTAATCAATGCTGGCATTGTTTGTCTTTACTGCTGGGGAAAAGTGAAATGAACTATGGGCATAGAACTATTTATACCTCAATGTTATAATGAAAATGTGGTTAGATTGTTACTTCAAAATTGCAGGCCAAATTTTTAAGCAGTGCCTTTACTAATGAAATTGCCCAAAAATCGAATAAATTTGCCCTGCAAAATCGTAAAAATTGCCTGAAAATTGAAGAATTTTGCTCGAAAATAAAAACAATTCCCGAAAATGAAGAAAATTGTCCGAAAATGAAAAAAAATTGCCCGAAAATGCAAAAATTTCTCGAAAATGAAAGAAAGTTGCCCAAAAATGATGAAAATTTCCCGAAAATGAAGAAAATTGCCCAGAATTCGAAAAAAAATGCCCAGAATTCGAAGAAAATTGAGAATAGAGTTACCTAAAAATTGAAAACAATTGCCTGAATTAGGAGAAAATACCGTGATTTCGCGCGGTAAGGTACATCAGTTGCGTCCGCCAAAAACTCATTACAGAATCCGCCCCTCGAACATTACTCCATCCAGGGAGCTGTTACTTTGACGGCACTCTAGTAACCGCATGAACGATTACGTGACACTGACAAGCAGTCACTGAAAATTTTCGAGTTTCCTATTTCATTTCATGTGGTCAAAAGATTGCGTAATACATGCATCACCTCGTTGAGAGAATGTCCTGGAAACGGGATGAAAATGACAGTGGCAGTTTCATCCCGTCCGTATTTCAAGGGGCGCTTTCTTCAAATGTTTAAGTTTAACTTGAAAACAAATTGCGCCCCTCCCCCTCCCTCTATCCTCCACGGACATACACTTTACAGGTATTTGTACGTGCTTAGTACATGGATCACACACCATCAAATTAAGGACCATTTTGAAAACTAGTGCTATTTTCAACATTCAAAAACTAACTTGCTCAGATTTGAACTTAGAATTTTGGTAATGTAGATAACAGGGGCGAAGTGAAGAGTTTTTTCAGTGTTATATAATTTTTTATATTTTTGTTACATTCCTTAAAGAGGGATATATGACCATAGGAAAAACAAAGCTGTTCCTACAACCATCAAAATGTAGGCTATAAAATGACACAAAAAGACACCTTTTTATCCTAACGCTTTGCAAATTATTGGGGGCATGGCCTCTGGCCTGCGGCTCTTATACAGCCATGCCTATAATGCTTATCTGTTTAGATTTTCACATGAGAATTTGAAGTTGTTTTCTTGTCACCACTTTGTCAGTTTGTGTTGATTTTCAGCCATTTTAGGGCATTAAAGACAAGAAATCTTCAGAGCTTGCTGGGGCAATGCCCTCTGGGTCCCTTCCTGGATCCCTACCTGCCTACGTTGCTTCGCAATGCCATGCAGGACCCCACGAATTTTCATTGACATTTTGGAAATTTGTGTTGGTTTTAAGCCATTTGGGGTCATCAAAAACAATAAATCTTCAGACAAGAGCTTCACCCATGAACCCCACAATTTTACCCGATATCTCTCAATTTTCAGGGGAAATTTCTTTTCTGCCTGTTTAGAAATGGCAACCTATAATTTAACTTGAGAATTTTAAATTGTCTTCTTTCCATCAATTAAATTTTCGAACTATTTTGGGACAACAAAAACAATACATTTTCAGAGCTTGCGGGAGCTTCCCCTCTTATACCAAAGTTTTTCCCCTCGACGCCATCAGGGGCCCTTAAGCGGGTACATGCTGTTTCGCAGTTCTGCCTTTGGTAATAAGTACTGTGCCCCAAGACAAAATGTCTGGCGATGCCACTGGAAGAAGGGAGGGGGGGATCTGTTCCCAATTGTTCTATCTTGTGTGATTGTAGAAACATCGTGTATATCGTTTATAGGTAAGTCGGGCAAGGCAAATTTTCGTCAGGCAAAAATACCTTACACCCGCTAAGCTCGAAGTCTAGTTACGCCCTTGTGATTAAGCAATGATGGTGGTGGATCGAAGGCAGTGGTTCGGGCCATAGTCAACAACGTCTAACTTTGGCAGAAAATACGTAAAAACTAACAATAATCACATAACAGCTTAATTAATCATAAAAAATAACAACAAATCAGATTTTTTTCACCACCGTGTTCTTTCTCAAGCAAATTTTGAAAGTCGCTCTGAATGTTTGGCCCTGGAGCCCCATAAATCTCAGAAGAAAAAAAATGCAAAAGGGATTGAATACTCCTCCCCTGCCCAACCATTCCAATGCCTACGCTTAATTTGTCAAATTCCAATTTGTATTAAAAGATTAGTTCAAGGGTTAAGCATGTCCATCTTATGTGAAAGAGGACTTCAAAAGAAACAAAATATTGAAGAAAGCATTCAAAAATATTATTTCGTTAAGCTGTTTGAGAAGATATCTAAGTTTAAAGTTTGGTATATCATTCGTGTAGAAACGACTGAAAATAGACTATTTGTGATGTCATAGCCTCAGATTCATCAAAATCTTTATGTATTCTATCATATTTTGTCCTGCGATTTTGTGGCTCAAAAACAATGGAATATAACAAAAAAATAGTAAAACTGAAGAAGGGTACTTATAATATACCACCTGAAGAAAGTTCGAAGAAAAATAATTTAAATAATGAAAAAAAACTAAATAAAATTTCTTTAAAATACATTAACAATTGTTAAGAATGTGAGGATGAAGACCCCAACTGGCCAACTACACCATGTCATTTCTATCAGTCTATACAGATAAGACAGAGCTTTAAAATTAAACGCTTTCTTCACCATTTTATTTCTTTTGAAGTCGTCTTTCAAATAAGATGGACTTGCTTGGCCACTGAACTAATCCCTTTAAACTTCTTTTAATTGCTTATATCTGTAAATATCATGTATGAAGTCATAACAAGGCTTCAAATTCATTAAAGGTATTCGTGGACAGGTAGAGATATACACCAAAGAGCTTTAAATTCTAAACAGAGCATCGTTAAAGGTATATGGACAGGTAGCGAATTTGCCATAAATATTCTGAACATTTCATTAACACTAGTACATCTATAATCCAAAAGATGTATGGTGCAAAACCATCACAATGGGAAAGTGCTCAATCAAAAGAGAGTTGTGATAAGTTCTAGACTCGTAAGTTAAACCTTGTACATTTATTCGACAGATCTGTTTCGTAAGGGCATGGTAATAAGCAAAGAGGTTTTGACCGGCGTATGCTTCCATAAGGGCAAGACCTGCACTCATCAGAAACAACAGTGCACAACTGTTTAAAGCGTGGTATATGCGAACAATGGGAACAGTTCTTATCTATAGTTACAATATGGAGCTTTCTCAGTTAATACTCCATGGTTACATAATAAGTGTTTTTAGCCTGATTGAAAAATCAGGCTATTGCAAGGAAACGAATCTTTGTTCGTTCAGCAGCTCGTTTTTAGCTCCACCCATACACAGAGTGTATGAGTGGAGATTATCAAATCGTACGTGACCTCTCATATGTGCCTGTACTAAGTTTTGTCTAAAAATGCATCTCCTCCTAGGTTTTTACAGTTTTGCTCTTGAGATTCTGGCTCAAGCGAGATTTTTGTATCAGTCATAATTCTTGTATTTTGTTAAGAGATATTCCATGTATTTTTTTAATTAGAGCTTTCGAAAGGTTTTAACAAAGTATCAGATTTCATGCGTAATTTCGCCAAAAATAGCTCATCCTATTCGCGTTTCGGACCACAACCGCTCCGGGCTATGATATTAGTCAGTTGGTATGGCATGTCCCCCATACACGCATGTCTATTAGCTACATGTATGGACATATATGTTTAATCATATCGCAGTATTTTCCAATCAGAATTCGGACATTCTGCTATGAATATGCAAATTCTCGTAATCTTATATAGGTCACGCTGTATCGGATTGGATTACCGAGTTGTATAATAGGTCATGACATAGCCTAGAAGATAACGTGTGAAGTTGTTGTTTGATCATTTTCGTTTGTCGTACAGTAAGTCTCAAGTGTCAGTAAGTTTTGTGCTACATTGCATCGCGGGGCTAGAGCGTTATACTTAAAGCCACTAACGTTAAGGATAAAGTTTTGTTGGGTTGGTGAACGCAGCGGCATTGCGTAAGCCGTAAATTGCCGTATGGGCAGCAGATTGCCAGAAATAAAAGTTTGTTTCCAAACCTATAAGTTTTCGTGGACACGTGGAAGAATCATCACTGGGTACGGTAGTATTCAATGGGGCATCCCAGGGCTGCTAATAAGGTTGTGACGTTTAACCGTTTAGGAAATCATGCTACGTGTAAACGAATGTTAATTCAATTTTTATGTTTGCTTTTTCAAGTTTGCATAATTTCACGAAACCATCTAACCAACCTTATCATTTCAATCTTTACCCACTATGTCATTGCCTTCACAATTTTCACCCGGGGCCATATGCATAACACTAAACATTTCCACGGTACTTAGGATGGGATGCATGGAATGTAGCTAGCTTGTGCTCATGAGGAAGGGCGCTAGGCCCAGGCTAGCACTCATTAACATAACCCGTCAAATACACACAAGAAATTTCCGCCCATATCCATTCATAATCAAATCACAATACATACACCCAACCACTGATCGGTGTAAAAGTAAATTCTACCCCTAGTAAATTTTGGCCCCCGGCTCTTATTTCCTAGGAAATGTGGGCCCCCAGACAATTAAGCCGTAGCCATCCAGTAAATTTGTTCCCCCCTCATAGTAAAAACGGTCCGCTAGGAAATTTGGGCCCGTCCCTTCTCCCTTCTTTCCTATGAAATATGGAGACAACAACTTAATTCTTTTCCAATCTACCTATTCCTAAAGTTGGCCCAGAAGAATTTGCGTTAAAGGTTAGAAACACACAAGTCATGAATCAAACCACGGTAGCGATGCAAAGAAATCAAGAAAATCCATACGCATCGATGTCCTTTGGCCTATCGTTGAAAGTATTCCAGCTTT
Source organism: Chiridota heheva (assembly GCA_020152595.1). Taxonomy (NCBI): domain Eukaryota; kingdom Metazoa; phylum Echinodermata; class Holothuroidea; order Apodida; family Chiridotidae; genus Chiridota; species Chiridota heheva. The sequence continues at coordinate 101,774 of JAIGNY010002873.1, forward strand.
AAAGAGTTCTAATGTGCAGTGAAAACATTGAAGAAATTCTCGTTTCACATCAATTGTGATAAAATTACAGATTAATTCGTGTCTTTTAACATTTACTTCAAAGAGTAACAAATATTTCAAAACTAATAATTGTATTTACGGACGAATTAAATGTTTGTATTTACGGACTGTGGTGTAGCGGTTAACCTGTTACAGACCACGAGGCCCCGGGTTCAAAGGGTGGGTGTGCACCACAACTGGTTATGCCGTGGACATTGTTGTCGATGTTTGTCTGTTTTACCTGTGTTCTCGTCCGGGTCGTATTAACGTTTCGTGATAGCATTTTACTATCATAACCGAATACGGAGGCGACGACCCCGTCATTGTAATTGTTGTTCAACTCTCTGGATTACGAATCACAAAATCAGCACGTGTTGACATAAATTAATGCGGTAATAGCCTGCTCATGCTCAAAACTCAGTAATATTCTCACGCCGTGTGATCTGTCATCCCCAGTTGCGGAAGTCACACGTGGTCGCTATAGCGTCTCTCAACATGAGTAGTTACGGACAACAAACAATCATTCTTAATTATTTTTTTTGGGGGGGGTGGGGAAAAAAATTCAAACACTTGAATATTTATTGCTATATAACAGCCCCATTAGTGCTGATTTGGGTGAAAATACATTGGCTAAATCATTCAAAAAGCTATTCCAAGTGCACTAAATTATACGGTGCAGCAGATTAGACCGCATCACTGCTCTAAACGCATTTTGGCAGTGACCCAGATTTTTCTCGTAGCAGTAGCGACATCAAAGGGGAATTACGTAATCCCGATGATTATCATTACATGGATAAGATGAATGTTAAATATAATATTTCAAGTTTCCTTAAGTTTGAACAAACAAAAAAACGGGAAGAACCAATTTTGATTTCATATTAAAGTAGCCATGATAGTTACGCGAAACTTACATTATGCGTTTATATCAAGGTTTTTATTTAGGTCCTATCATCAATGATGACTTGCAATCGACAGAGGCGGCGGAGCTGAGAAGGGGGATGTGCGGGCTTCAGCCCAATAATTTTAGGTGAACGTATCACATGTCACCTTATCTCATTAAATCCCCTAATATATTGAACGCTCCGCCACCCCTGATAAGACAATTGAATTCTGAAATGGCATGGGGTGGATGAGATGCAGAAACGCATTTTCATACAATGAATCTTTGACACTTCAGGGCCGTAAATTCACATCTTCAACGTGAAGGAGCATGCTTGGCTTCTTATCCAAACTTGGGGTCATAAGATACGAATTGAAACTCAAACAAGGTCCCCCACCTCCAATTGTGTACTATTTTACTTTATTTTTTATTCTATAGGCCTATACTTAAAAAGTAGGGGAATATGTATCCCGGGAATCACGGCAGTCCGCTTTTTCCGTGGCGAAACTAAAACTAAACAAATTGGAACTCCTATGCAGAAAAAATCAAACATGCAAACGTCAGAGCCTAACATTTTTTTTTAATACATGTAGATGTTCGTAATTTTGTTTTTAAAATGTATTGTTCCAGAATATGCTGCACTCAAAGTGACCTTTGCTCTCCGATAACGTCGGTAATCGACCGTTACATAGTGGAAACCTTCATCAACTCCTACTTTAAAGTTAATACAAAACGGCTTACAACTTTTGTCTAAAGCATATTTTTTCAACTGGCACTATTCTTAAATAAAAGAGGTAGTATGCTGCATATACCCGGCCCTAAGTTCGCGAATACCGAGGGCAATGAAATCAGGTGCGTTTTAAAAAAAATTAAAGAAGTATTAAGTATTTTCTCTCGTTTCTTTCTTTTTAGTGGGGAAGTATATTTTATCCTTGTATTATCTATTTTATTTCTTTACTGTTAAGCACGCAACAGTAGTTTCTTATTTTTCATTTGCTTTATATTTACTTTAATGAGCTTCTTTTTTCGTTCTGGGCGATTTTTCAAAATTTTAGTTCTTGTTCCTCGCATTTCAGATACTGTCATGTCTGGCATAGGAATCAAAAAGATTTTTCTTCTATTCAAATTGTTTACTTAAATCAAAGGAGACATATTCTTGCTTGTATGACCCTGGGATTACCATTATCAAATACTCAGGGCCGTAATTATTGGAAAGTCTCCCCTGCCCCCTGGACACGCACCACTATATACCCAATATTGAGATAAAAATGTGTTTTAAAAACATGTTGGCCTCAGATGTGTGTTAGGGTGTGGTGCGTTAAGCCTGTCCCCACTTTGTGAGTAAGAACTCCGTTGAGCATGATAATTTTGAAGTTTATGTTGTACGTCCCAGGAAGAAGTTACACAATATCCTACAGCAGCAACTACTACAAACTGACAAAAGGATATATAAATACAACATTTATAGGCCTACCCTCCGTGCCCCCCTCCCCCCTCCGCCATTATAAGGGAATACTTCAACAATGGGGGTATTCCCCCTCTCCACTCTATTTAACAACTTTCTTTGTCTCCTGTTGTATAAATGAAATTCGTTCTCCACACGACCGTGGCAGTTACACTTGTATTTAGCTATTGATCCCATCCAATAGTTTAGTCTATTTGCCTATTGGGGACAAGAAATACCAATAAAAAAAGATACGTTGGACGAATTTTACCATCCCATTCCCTGTGGCCACAACCGCCTCTGCCCAACGCTGTACCTCCTCCCTCCCCTCCACCCTCCCCTCACCCTCCCACCCTCCACCCTCTCGATTCACCCTCCCTGATCCACCCTCCCCTCCACCCTCCCCTCCACTCTCTCCCTCTTCACCCCCCCCTTCCCCTCTACCCACTTCTCCACCCTCCCCTCCACCCTACCCTTCACCCTCTCCCTCCACCCTCCGCTCCACCCTTCCCTCCCCCTTCCCCCACCCTCCCCTCCACCCTCTCCCTCCACCCTCCCATTCCACCCTACCCCTCCACCCTCCCCTCCTCCCGTTCCACCCCACCCTCCACCCTTCCCCTCCACCCTCCCTCCCCTCCACCCTCCACCCCCTCCACCCTCCCCTCCACCCTCCCCTTTTCGTGATGTTTATACTTAATAAAGTAAACATTCAACTGATTTTTTTTTTTTTAATAATCTACGGACAAGTGTAAAGAAGTATTTTAAAGAAAAAAATGACCAAAATTATGTACTTTTAAGAAAGGAATTTGAGATACACTTACGAGTTTTCCACTTTCAATCCCATTGTACAATCACTTTCTTCTTCGCGGCTAGAGGTATGATAACATGTGTGGTCTTGCGTATACCAGGTAGGTCGTTTTAAATAAATTATATCCACATGGATGTTTGGAAATACGGAGATTTTTTGTTAAGTTCAAGGGGGAAAACAGTAATTTCTTCATCAATTATGGTAAAAAGTCAAAATGAAACACAATTAGGGGCATAACTTTAAAACGAAATTCCATTATATTTTATAGGTATGTTTCTTTGAAGTCACAAACAAATTTGGCAGAATGATTTCTATGTTATGTTTCGTTCCTCATTAAACAAGATTTTTTAACAGTATTTGACAAAGAAAGTACATGGAATATGTGATTTTTTGATCGAGATAATTATTTATTCATTTAAGAACTAATTATGTAAGAATAAAAACACCAGATATCAATATTTAAGTAACGATCGTACATGTCAACTTGACTTTCACACACTCATACGAGAAGCAGGAAGTGCATGTTTGCACATTACATAGTGAATATAACGGTAGCGTCTTTCACGCGGTGGATTAGCATGGGTTGCTATGGAAGGTCTATTGTTAAGAACCGACGACGACGAGTGAACACACGATTTTTTTATCACATCACATTTTTTTTTTTTTTATCACATCATCCCTTTTGGATTTTACCGTGTTCAGTCGCATTTTTACCGTGTTTAAGTCGCTTTTACTGTTACTTCAAGCATTCCACGTTTTTTTATTCCATTCATAGTATTTTTACCGGATCTTTACTTGTTTTATTTTTCTGTTATTTTCTATTTTTTTAATACCCAAGGGCACTTTTGAGAGCCACTATTTGTTTTATTTGGATCACTTTTTGGATTATCACTATTTCGGATTTTTTGCATCGCAAAGCTGGTAAGTTGTCTTCGTATTCTGTAAATCCTTGATTGCACCTTCAAGGTTATTCCACTCTGTAAGTCCTTTTTAAGGCAATAACCCAATAGTTCTTCTGAGAACTGCTTTGTTTTTTATTTTATTTTTTGCTTTTGCTCAGTCTCTTTCTTTTCATTTATCCAACAGCCTCGTTCTTCAGCTTTTTACTCTTCTACTCTTTACTATGGCTACTCCTCTACCTGTTACTACCACTCTCCTGCCTGTTACTTCTACTCCTACCACTCTCTTACCAGCTACCTCTACTTCTTCCTCTCTCAAACGCCCTCGCTCCCCGGCCTCCCCCACGCCTGCTCATCAACGGAAACTCAACGATTCATCTAGCCCCCCTCCTCACCCCACCTCCTCTCACTCCGATCCTATTGACCACGCCCTGTGCTTACCCCGCATGTTCTTTGGCATTTCTATCTCATTGCTGAAGAATAGCTCGGCGCTGGCCAAGGAGATCTCTCGTCTCAAACCTACTCTTCTTCTCTCAGATCTTACTATTTCTATCACTTCTCTTTCCCTATCCCTTACCCCGGCAGATGGCGCCTCTTCTGCTATCCTCCATTCTGACTGGCCTAGTGACGCCTTCGGTGGCTGGGCTTCCTCACCCACGCCCCAGGTCTTGTCATCGGAGGATTTCACCCCAGTCTCCCACAGCCGCAAGGCTAAGCCCACACTCGTGGTTCTCAGAGGGGTTGCGGTGGACACCCCCTTGAGCACGATAGAGGACGACCTGCGCAAGCAGAAAATCCTCTATCTTAAGGTCACTCGGATTATGGCCGCTCCTACCGGTTCTCCACTCCCTCTTGTCAAAGTTTCTATCCTTGATGCCTCGGTGGCCTCAAGGCTATGTCGTGAGGGCATAAAACTCTTCGGAGTTTTACCCGTACGTGTAGAACTTGCGAGAAGGACCCCATGCCCGCCAATGCCTAAGTGTCAGCTCTTAGGCCATCTGAAGGACCACTGCTCTGCCCCACTCAGGTGTGCTCGGTGCTCCGGCCCCATCATGCCTCCACGTGCTCCACTGAAGTTCGCAAATGTGTGAACTGTGATGGAGCACACTCTTCCAGGTATAGGGGCTGTCCTGCCTATCGGAAGGCAGCTGCCTCTGGTTCCTCTGCCCCCGCCCAACCTGGTCTTCTCCCCACTCCTACCCACTCTTCTTCTATTCCTTCGTTGGAATCTCTTAGATTTCCCAACACCTCCTCCTCCTTGTTGGACTTTCCTCCTTTGAGGAAAACTACTCCTGCTTCTTCTTCTACTATTCCTACTCAGTTCCCTTCTGCTCCTTCTTACTCTCGCTCCGCTCGTCATGGCTGCCTTATTCCCTGCCTTTCCAATCCTCAATCCTCTTCTATTTCTTCTCGCTCTTGCCCCCGCTCCTCTATTCCCCGCCCCTCCTCTCTCCCTTCTAAACCTATTTCATCTAGCTCTCGCTCCAGTATCCCCCGCCCGGTTGCTGGCAGCTCTAGACGTCCACCTTCTATTCCCCCTCAGCCCAGCCCCCGTTCTATTTCTCAACCCACTGCTCCTTCTGCTGATCCCCCTTCTACCTCTACTTCCGGCGCAGGAACCTCTTCTGCTCCAAGCTCTCCTGACTCCAGGCCTCTTTCCCCCTCTATAATTCTTCCTCCTCCTGATTCTCTTCTAATTCTCATAGCTTCTGTCTCGGTCTCCGCAGCTTTTGCTGTCCTTGATGCCCCCTCATCCACTGAGTTCACTGTTGACATCGGCTACCTCACCGACATTCTCCTCCACAACATCAAATCTCTCTTCCCTGATAGCTCTCTATCCATCGCCTCTCTCAAACACTACATTTACCAGACAGTCGCTAACAACTCAAGTTTCAACACCAGTTCCAACTCCACTCAACAAGACACCAAAGAAGTCTAAGCCTCTCTCCTCTCTACCCGCTTTCTACTAGTTCTACCACCCCTCCTTTATGGATACAAATATTGGTCATATCAATATTCGTTCCCTCCGTAACTCCAAACCTATTCTTGCTCATTTCCTTCGCCACTACAACATTGATGTTCTCTCCATCAATGAGACCAAACTCCCACAGGGTTTTAACTTCAGCATCAGAGGCTACAAGTTCTTTCATGCCGCCCGTCATCCCTCCCTCGGCAATCCTTCCCATGGGGTGGGGTTGCTTTTTCTCGTCAAAACCTCTATCTCTGCTACTCTCATTGCCACTCCTTCCATCCCCAATTGCAATGAAAGCCTCACTATTCAAATTCACTCTCCCTCTTCCAACAGTCTTTTCCTTTTGACCACTGTCTACTGCCCTCCTACTGCTATTCTGGATACTTCTCTCTTACTCTCTAAACTCAACTCCCCTCTTCCTAGCCTTCTCCTTGGAGATCTTAACTCCAGACACATTTCCATGGGTGACACCAAGTCCAACAGGAACGGCAACCTGCTTGTTCGTGCCATCACTCCCTCTACCCACTCTATCCTTAATCCTTATGGACACCCTACTTATCAACACCCCTCGGGTAGTACCTCTATCTTGGACTACGTCATTGCTAACTCCCATGCTACTCCTCTCTTTCAAAATGTCACTACTTGCCATGACCTTAATAGTGATCATTTTCCTATTCTTATCTCTACCAGCCCTCTATCTTTCCAGTCTGTGCCTGGCCCTCATTACACCAAGGATATCCCTCTCTTTTCTAAAACCGACTGGGTCAATTTCCGCTCTTATCTTTCTTCACTCCCCTATCCTTCTACTCTCCCCACTACAGCTGATGAGGTCGATCATCAGATTTCCATTCTCACTTCTAATATCCAATCTGCTATCTCTCAGTGTATCCCTACTTTTACCCCCCGTCCTCACCGCTCACCCCTTCCTCGCCACATTCTAGCCCTCATCCACGATAAACGTCGCCTTCGGCGACTTTACCAAAACCATCCCATTCCCCATGTCAAAACCCGCATCAATTCTCTAGGTCACAAAATTATAATAGCCATCAAACTCCACAAAAAATCTGAATGGGAAGCTGCTTGCCATGCTCTCCATGACACCAAGGACCCTAAGAAGTTTTGGAATAAATTCAAATCGCTTTCTGGCTCCCGTACTTCATCCACCATCCCACCCCTTAAAACCTCCCACACTGATCCCTCCTTTGTCTATAACATCCAAGCTAAAGTTGATCTTCTTAACGTTACCTTGTGTAACATCCAACAACTTCCCCTTCATCCTACCTTTCTCGAACCTCAGCTTATTCTTGTTGACAATTTTGTCAATGACAACTCTCACCTTCTCAATCCTTCACCTACACCCACCGCTCCTTCTGGTTCCCCCCTAGATGCTCCCATCACCTTGACCGATGTCCTCCAAGCCCTTAAACGCACTCGCAACACTGCCCGGGCCCTGACCGTATTCACTACATCATTCTTAAAAACCTTGATATTCATTCCCTTACCCATCTTCTGATTCTCTACAATGTTTCTCTCTCTTTGGGTTACTTTCCCTCCAGCTGGAAGTCAGGGAAGGTTATTTACTTTCCCAAACCCGGCAAAGACCCCAGCAGCCCTCGTAACTATCGCCCCATCACCCTTCTTCCGACACTGGGCAAGATTTTTGAGAAGATACTTGCCAAGCGCATTTCCGACTACATGGAAAGCAACGACCTCTTCAACCCTTACCAGTTCGGTTTCCGTCCTAATAGATCCACTACTGACCCGCTTCTCCTTTTCACTGAAAGCATTTTCTCTTACATCAATCGTAACATTCCTTCTCTTGCTCTCTTCCTCGATGTAGAAAAAGCCTTTGATGCTGTTTGGCACAATGGTTTACGCTACAAACTTCTCTCTCCTGCTTTAGCTTTTCCCCCTCGTATTACTCGCCTCCTCTCTTCTTTCCTCTCCAACAGACTTGCTTTTTCTGAGTTTTTTGGCTACCGCTCCACTTCCTACACTCCCAATGCTGGAGTCCCCCAAGGCTCTACTCTCAGCCCCATCCTTTTCAACATCTTCGGTAACGACGTGCCTGCCCCACAGGGTAACATTCGACTCTCTCAGTTCGCTGATGATATTGCCATCTGGTCCCCGGTTTTTCGCCCCACCCAACGGGTCTCTACCGTTCAATCCTACCTCAACACAATCATCAATTGGTGCTCTACTTGGAGAATCAAAATCAACGCTTCAAAGACTGTCTCCCTTCCATCTACAATCGTAGGATTGTTAAAGCCCAGAGGTTCCCTATGGTCCATATCCATGGTGTGCCTGTTCCACACTCCTTTAAAGCCACTTTCCTTGGGCTTACCTTCACCAGCAACTTTCGCCTTCACCCCTGGCTTACCCACATCAAGGCCACTCACTCCGAAGGCCGCCGTCGCCTTGCCCAACTGTGTAAGGTCTCTTCCTCAACTCTATCTTCTGCTAAATCTCTCCTCACTCTCTACAAATGTTTCGTACGCCCCATCTTTGAGTACGGCCTCCCAGCCATTTTCAATGCCCCTTCTGGTCACATTGCCAAACTCCAAGTCATCCAGAACAAGTCCCTCCGGCTGGCTCTGAGACTCCCCCGCAGTACCCGTCTCACGGACCTTCACTCCCGGGCTAACGTCCCCCTTCTTAGAGACAGGCTCAATCATCGCATGGACACTCATCTCAGTGATGATAATCAACGCAAACGACCCCACCTTTCTCAGCTGCTTAACTTTCACACCGGCCCCTCCTGCTTCCCTTCACCCCTGAACCTCTACCTCTTTCCCCCCACCTGGTCATCCCTCCTGACTAGCCCTCCCTCTCCTTTTTTTGTCTTCCCCAGATTTACCTCTTATCAAGTTGTATACCGGTAAAGGCCTGTTTACTGGCTTCCGGTTATACAACTTCCTACCTGAGTGCCATGACCTTGCCCATGCCAAAGACGTATTCTACTCCGGTAAAAAAGCCTGTTTACTGGCCTCCGGTAGTATAGCTCAAGACCATCGCCCAAGACTATCTCAAGTCCATCACGCCAACTTAGCCTTCCTATGACGCCGGATTTGCCTCTCACCTTGCCCATCTTTCCTCCGGTTCCTGCCTGCTCTTTGCCTGGTCTCCACGCCCTGATGTCATTCTTTGGTTCTTCTTTTGAGTTGTTTCTCTCATCTCTATGTTTGTTTGTCCGTTTATACTTTATCATCCTCGGTAGTGTTTAGCATAACCCGGCAGTCACCTCTGGTGACTGATGGGAAAATGCAGGTAACTACCGTGTCTGTCCGTTAATGTTGTGTATTCAATTGTTGTTGTTGTTGTGAACACACAATTACAATGACGGGGTTGTCACCTGCGTAATCGCTTATGATAGTAACAATGCTATCACGAAACGCTTAATACGACCTGGTCGAGAACACAGGTACGACGTACGGACAGACATAACATCGACAACCAAGTCAATGTCCTCGGCCTTTGATAACCAGTTGTGGCGCACTGGCGTGTCTACCCAACCCAGGCTTGAACCCAGGGCCTCGTGGTTTGTAGACAGGTATGATAACCGCTACACCACAGTAGGTAGATAATTGTTAAGAACCTGGCGAAGATCTCGCTTTATACTTGCGTAAAAGGGCGTCCACTTATGACAACTGGCCTTACGGTTAAACGGTTATGGACCGTAATGGTGACAGCTGTACATTTATGAAAAAATGCTAACTGTCACAACCTTAGCTGCTAGTTTGGCCGATTACCGGCTAAATATGACAAATTTGGCCGTTTTGAAACATGTTTGGTCAGTAATCTTTTTTCAGTACCGGCCAAATGAAATTAATTTAACATTTATGAAGATTAATGTGTAAATGTTACACATTTTGTTATGTTTACAAAATGTATTTTCTAACTATATGTTGTGGTGGAATTTACCTATGACCTCGCCAACGTCAGTAATCAAGTGAGACATGATGGCACCATGCATTGAATGTCACATAGCTTTTGTTAGAAGCCTAATTTTTTAGACATTGCTATAACATGAACCTCATTGCACCCACCGCAAAACTAAGTCATTACCGAGAACCAATCTGACAGTCATTCACAACTATCCTCGTTTGGCACATATGACCTGACTGTTAAGGTGCCATTAAACCCAAACAAACAAACTGAATACAACTCATACGGGAAAGTTGAAACTCTTGAATTTTCAACATGATGAATAATTGCCCACAAATGGAATGCACCTCAAATCAAACTTTAAAAACATCATAAAAGTACATATGACAAAAATAAAATCAGTAAAAGCAATCAATTCTTCTTGCATTGTAATGGGTTGAGCTATAACATTATTGATGTCTAGTTAAACAAATACTGGACATAATTTATTTTTCTTCACAAATGTTGTGTATTAGATAATAGTTTCCAACATATATGAGTACCATTAATTTTCGCTGACTGTCTAAGGCGACACAAGTATTCATAAAAAAAAAAATATCCCACTGACTGTAATGATAAAGTTTCCCCTCCAACTTAGCAAAACCGTACTGAGCCCGTACACGGTTACGTCTCTCCGACCTCGAGAATGGCTGCTATACAGTCAGAAAACGCTACATATCTTATAACGTTGAAACTGCTGCATTGGCTTATTATAGAAGCGTAGATGAATTTCGACTACGCGCTAGAAAAACTAGGCCCCTCCGCGACGATCGCAGGTCAACTTTTGACGATGCCTAAGTTTTATCGTCATGGATCACTTTAACTTATTAAAAATAAATAGATACATGCAATAATACTATATTGAGACGCTCACTTACGTTTTGTGCGTGAGTTTAATAAAGAAAACTATGAAAAGTTGCGTTTTATATCAGAGCCGATCGCTACTGAGTTAGTTTCAAACAGCGCCTTGGATGGATCTAATTAGTTGAAAAGTTGTCGAACAATAGAGCTACGGTACGCGGTACAGTGAAGTTAACGTGCTTGTAGAATTATATCGAATACTGCGCGAATTTACTGACGAACATTTTTAAAATAGCTGTGCCAGCGCTCTCGGGTGATACGCGCACTAATTGTGGTGTACGCGTTTCCTAAAGTGAGAGATTTGCGAAGTAATCGGAATATCATTTCTTCCTAATTTATATGTTTTTGACGTACAGAATGTTCATCATTTCTTTTGTCACTTAGTTTGAAAGATAATTTAAAGTGTCAAGACGCTAATGAAATCCAAATCAGAGCTCCTAAGTACTTTTGTCAGTTTTGAGAAGGGTTTTCATTTCGTGATTATGTTATTTGTTGTTGTCTGAGTGGTTTTCAACATTACGAGTGTATCATGCGTTGTCTACTCAGTATGCAAGTATTGCCTTGCAAGTAGTGCCCTACTGAGTGAGGTGTTTATCTCACTCGGCCTACATCCTAGTAGACACGATCGTAAATAACCTCTTCTACAGCACAATCGTCACAAAAGAGCATGCAAATTAACACCGACGCCCTTAACTTTTGCCTAATGTAACCATACAGACATAAAAGCTGAACAACTTTTTTCAACTTACGTTTTGGTAGATTTTCCGAATTCCTTGTGAAAAATGGTAAAAATGGGCAATTTTCTGGAAGAAATTCAGTGTCTTGTGCACAGGACGTTAGCGTTAAGACCGTAACACACCGAACGCGACGCGTTTTTCTTCAATGTTAATACATACTACGTGCCAACCTAAGTAACACGCACGTAGGACGCACATCATACACTCAAGGTTACACAGGCGATGCAGATACGCACTCAAATGATGTCAATCATTTCTTTACGCAAGCGTCCTATCTTCTTATTGGTTGGGAAAAATGCTTACGTGCGTATCACATTTTTGTCAAGACGCTCGTAGAAAATCTGTCAAAGCTTTATTTTTGAACAAAAAATGTGTAAGCCTATCCTTTTAGGAAAGCAATTATTACGATATTTACAAGGTGCAAAACCAATTCAAGTTCCCGTGTGCTGATTTTCATGTTAATATATGGAAGTCTATTTCATACCGAAAATCTGGGCAACTTTTTTTTTAAACACACGTTGACGCTTATTGACTTTGCTGATGCGTGTAAACGTTTTATGTATGTAATCGTTCATACTCTAAATCAGAGATTCAGAGCGAATGAGTTGAAGTATGGAGATTTGTACTAACTAGGCAGATGACATTATAAAACATTACAGTAACGTTACGATTTCTACCAATACTGTAATGCATTTGTTACTTACGTTCCTCCTCAGTTTCTTCGAAAGGATATATTGGATTGTTTTCCAACCTTGCTTCAAAAACATCCTCTGGTCGAGCCCAGAAAGTAAAATCCCACGTGCCAAATATTCCAAAAATCTTCGTGTTCTTCATCCTTGCGACAGTAGCCTACTAATTCCTCTTCGAAGTACTATGCATTATGCGCGCAAGTGAAGTGTTTTAGATGTTGCGAAATATGCGCTGCAGCTCAGTGATTTTGGGCGTATCCTTGCTGCGCACATTCTGACAAGAAGCTAAGGATTCTGTGGTGATACAATGCAGAGTATGTGCACCATGCACGGTATAGTTAATCATCCAATCACCAGTCAGGAATAGTATCATAACTAGCGCATTGCAGCATAGGCTCCTGGTCTGCATCTCCGCGTGTTAGCAGCGTAGCCGAATGAAGATTGCGAAAATTAAAAACATTCATTTTTGGTATTTTATTTCATTTTTGATAACTGAAGTTGTCTGTATGGGTGTCGTCATGCAGACCTCCCACAAATGTGAGATAGTAATGGTAAAAAGGTCCCGAAATATGCTTAAAGGTCCAAATATTTCCCTCGGCGACCCCCCAATCCGAAAGGCTAGTTACACTCCTGGTCTGATTACCAGTTTACACACTGCCATTAAGCAGTTAAGCGCAGTGCATGCACAGTGGGCATGAATTGAAAACTTTCTTGAGAACAATCCATCTATAATCATAACTGTATAAAAAAAGTCCGATAGAGGCAGGGGCGTCGCCATTCTCACCTCAGCCTGAGGATTATCAAGTTGAGGCCCTTTGTAAACTCTCAGACCCCTACAGTATCAACATGTAGCATGGTAGGCCCGAATTTCGTTTGCGATTTCTTTTCAAAATGAAAACAAAAAATTGACTAATCAATGTTCCAACTTAATATCCAATCCTTTGAAAAAATTTACGACTGTACGATAATCGATTCGGAATATGTGGCGTCGCTTTATTGAAATTTCTCTAAACTTTACTGTTTTGGTTAATTCGAATGTTCCGCGACTGACCCGAATTTTAACCGCTGTGTGTTAAACATGCCTAAATACTCAGCAGGTGTATCATTGCAGTAAAGCGTACATTGTCCGATCATCGGTAAAAAATCGATATGAACTTCAATAAATAGTTATTCTTAACTGAACAATCAATTTGTTAGTCCGGTTCGTACTTCCGATCGGGAGATCGGGACATGCGCAGTACGAGTCTGTTTAATAACGAAGCTTCGCCATAGTCTTTGGTGTAGTCGCTTTATGTGTATTTTGTTTCTTAACACTGTTTTATTAAATTAAAATAATGATACAAAAGTTTGATTTGACTCTTATAATATTTATCACAATCTTAGTCAAAAATAATTACCGAACCGAAGACTTAAAAATGTTGGTATTTTCAGAAAATCTTGCCAAAGAGCGACTGCACACTGCAGAATAAGAAGACACCACTTTTCTCCAAATTTCTCGAAAATTCCAGTAAATTTTAAAAGCGCATGGTGAAAAAATAATTCATACGACCAGATGACATTATTTCATATTGCGAAAATTTGAACCCTTCGCAGTGGTTGAGTTCCCCGCGCTCACAATTTGTCTTGATTGTTATATTATTCCTATGGAAAATGTGAATTTTTATAGATGCATTGTGGGATACTTCCGTAAAGTATCTTCTGATCGGGAGAAAAAAGCAGAAAGCTGAACTATTTGATGCTGGCTTTACCGTGTCAATTTCATCAGTCCTAAAAAATCAGGGAGTTACATAGTTTAAATAAATCGTGATTAAGAGTTGTAATTCCCGTTTATGTGGCCATCATTCAGTCATTTGTGGACAGTGAAGCCTTTCACCTATTCGCCCGATGGGACAACATTGGTCCTGACTCGGGCCCAATCTCAAACCCATACGCGGAATTTGCTTACCGAGAGTGGGAAAAAGTCAAAAGTGTGTGTGTGTGTGTGTGGGGGGGGCACAAAATCACGCTAAGATACATCACATCACCATACAAAAGTACCCATCTTGGACAGAACGTAAAAGTGGGGAAGTGCGCGTCTTGCTCCCCCAAATCCCGCCTATGCTCAAACAAATGTGTAAGAACCACGGGCAGGGGACACACGTCCTCCACAATTTCGAAAACTGATAAGAGTGCCCCCTTTTTTAAATGAAAAGTCCCATCAATCACTGTTAAAAAAAAAAAAAGCCCCTTGAACTTGATTTTCTGCTCACTTCCCTTTACCTCGAGCTCCTTCCGACACCCATGGCGCCTTGGGTCCCATAACACAACCTATAACAAAGATATTGCAGTGTCATTGTTCAGGTCTAGACCCAAATCGATTTTGCCCAGGGCCTGTAAGGTTTACCAACCTTCTGGGCATTCCCAGCCTTTTGTTGCGCCACTGCTAATCAAACTTGTATTTCTTTCCTAATCATCCCAGCCTACCCAATGTAATTCCTCACCAACAAAAATAGTCTTATACCCAAGCCCAAAATATATATTGTGCTATTACATCATTGATGTTCTAGCATCAAAAGGATATTAAAGCTTGCATTTAAAAAAAAAAAAAAAAAAAAAAACAACTAGTATTTCTTTCTGACCAACCCGAACCTATTCGAATTAGCCACCCTTCAGCAAAAACAGGCAGACTAGGAAATATTTTCGAATTCTCTGAAATTGCTATTTTACAATATTTCATGCGCAATTCTAAAAATTCCTCATGAATAAACAATGAAAAGTTGGAATTTTCATAGAAATGTTGACAATTAAGTTTTACTTCATTTAAAGTATTGTATTTTAAGAGAAATATTCACTTTACAAATATAATGAAAGAAATAAAACAAAATGACAGAAGAAATGTTGATGCTTAACATATCTTTTTCCTAGCCCAACATGAAACTTACTCATTAAAAAGTCAGAAAACAACAATCTTAAACACATTAATGAATTTTTATCAAAAATAAACAGAATGCCAACTATTCTTTTCTTATTGCCCAACTTTTATTGTATAAAGCATGAAATTTATTTTGTGGATTAATTTTCTCACATATTTTCAACACAATTTCCATTTTTTTAAGTAAAACAACGTTCTCACAGTCAAAGTATAATATGCATTGGCAATATTTAGCTTTACTTTTAGCAGTAACAATAACATCAGAAAAAATAAAATAAATTGGCAAAATTAAGGTCATACTACTTAAAACCTCATATTTAACCAAAAAAATTTAAAACTTGTTTGACAAATGACTAGGGTGTACCAGTACGCCCTTCAAGGGGAGGTAAGTTACCTTCAGGATAATTTTTTGCAGAAGTAGAGCTTGTTTCTAGAACTGAAATTGTATCCCTTTCATCAAGTATGGAGAACTGGACTTTGTTTGTATGTTTTTCTAATTGAAGTTGTATCGCTTTCATCAAGTATGGATGGGGCGTATCGGTACGTCCTGGACTTTGTTGTATGTATGTTTTCTAACTGAAGTTCTATCCCTTTCATCAGGTATGGATGGGGCGTATCGGTATGCCCTGGACTTTGTTGTAAAGATGTTTCTCCAACTGAAGTTGTGTCGTTTTCATCAGGTATTTTACAGTTTGATGACCAGGTATATAAAGTTTTTGTCCAGTCTATTGCCCAGTCTTTGGTCTTTTGACGAGTAGGAACGGACTTTATATATATAACATTTTTTCTTCAATTTAATTTTTTTTCAAGCCTCTAGGGGCATACCAATATGCCTCATGAATTGAAAGGAGGGCTTTCAAAGAATATTTTGACATATGGTTTCACAAATGTCTAAGAGCGCACCAATACGCCCTTCAATGCAAAATAAGTTATTTTAACTTATGGTGAAATTGCTGTACAAAGGAGGCATATTACTATGCAACATACATTAAGAATATTTTTCCAAATGACTGTGGCGAACCTGTATGTCCTTCAAGAGAAGATAAGTTACATCCAGGATTCTACTTCAAAGCTCTGGTAAAAGCAAGAAATTTGTAATTTATACCACTGTGCCACACAAAATAAAGCAAGTCTTTTCAATAATGTTTTGACAAATGATTGAGGACCTTTCCTCTTTGTAGTAGTATTGGATTATATCATGAGACATGCACTGAGAAATATCCAACTGGACACAGGCATAGTGCATGTAGAAAGAAGACGCAGATAGCACCCAGAGATTCGACTCAATGATTTGGACTTTGCCAATGATATATAAGCCCTTCAGTCAAAATCACATTACCTCAGCAGAAATGTTACTGCAGAGTTTAGAGACCTTAAAATTGTGTCTGTCTACATCTCAATGCAGAAAAAAAAAAAAAAGACCCTCGTAACTATTCCTTCTTCCACTCCCAATGTCCAAACTCATAATGGTACTAATCTGGAAAGAGCTTTTCAAATAGAATTCCCATCAAGTTGACAAAAAGAACCAAAGCGACTTCAAATGGTTCTTGAAAGCCCATGCAAGATGGGAGGTAACTAGTCATTAACATTCAAGTGGTGGACGATCTCATCTACTTCAATTGCAGATGCATAGCTCGTTTTGATGACGTACTTGAGATCTGCAAAGAAATTATAAAAATGAAGTAAAACACTAAATTGTTTGCAAATTATCTCAATATGACAAATTATGTACTCATATGTCACTGCAAAGCAATATACTCAGGTGTGAAATTGTGAATTGTATTTATAATATTAAGAAAGTTGAATCATGGTGAATTCTGAGGTGGCATCTTTTAAGTCTGCTGTGTACAACTATTTTGGCAAACATACTGCAGAAATACATTAAAAAATTCTCTTTAAAAAAGGTTTTTCACAAACTGATTGATTTGAAAATTTTGTATCAATTGTCATTTTATTGTATATCATGAAATATTTGTTCCATGATAATTATTCATAACATTAACATTTGCCATATAATTAACAACATTGTCATAGCAAGTATGATGCAAAAAAGGTTGCTCATTTATTCTATTCCATGAATTTGTCAGTAAGCCCTGCCTACTCATTAATATTCATGACATCACTACCACAACATTGGAACATACTAGCATAAATCTGGTATATTCTTCACGAAATACAATATGGTCTTTACATCATTCAGCACTTTCACATTAAGCCATGCCCACCATGCATATTAATGACATCTGCTGATAAAATAAGCATGCACACAAAAACCAACAAAATTGTCATTTATTCATTCATCACTTTTGTTAATTTATCACTTTTTCAAGATTTTTACATTAAGCCCCACCTATACATTAATATCCATGACATCACCACCAAAAACATTAGGGCACATCTACAGACCATGGGCTATCTGTTTATCGAATATGACATGTATCTTGAGATACCGTGTTTACAAGCTCTTTTCAGCAAAATCATATTAAGCCCCGCCTACTATGCATATTAATGAATTTCAACGTTTTACTTCATGAACATGGACACATCAGCTATTATAACAAAACAGACACATGTTAGTTTCAAATATGAACATTTCAAGATTGTTTCATTACGCCCCGCCTACTCATTAATATACATGACATCACCATCAAAAACAATAGAGCATATCTACAGACCATGGGCTATCTGAATACCACATATGACATGAATCCAGCATGTTGTTCTTGAGATACCGTGTTTACGAGCTGGCCGTCACAAACATACATATATACATACACATATACATGCATACATACATACACATACATACACCCATACATACATACATACATCAGTACATACATACATACATCAGTACATACATGCATACATATATACACCCATACACACATACAATACATACATACATCAGTACATACATACATCAGTACATACATACATAAAATACACCCATAATACATACACACACACACATATACACACACACACGCCATCATGCCGCATAGGTTCCTGATGCTATCGCATTAGAACCAAAAAAATGTCAATGATATCAAACCTTTTTAAACATCCAACATTATTTTATATGTAAAATAAATTAAAGTCTTGAATTCTTTGAAACTGAAAGGAGAATGGTATGTAAATTTTGCACAGACATCATTGTTTAGTTATTTAAATAAGAATTATCAATACTTCAGCATATTGACATGACAATATTGACATGATCATGATTGTAAAATTACTAAATCTTACTGATAATCAATTGTTTTCAAAATCAGTGACAGATCCAGTATTGTTTTAAGGGGGAAGGGGATGGGGAGGGGGAGGGAGGGGAAGGTGGGAGGGGGGCCTGCTTTTAAACTTTGGATTACCTTTTTCTTGTAATTCAATCAGATTTCTTTATTAAAGGCCATCTATCGTGGTTAAAATGTGGCGGCGTACAATTTATTCCAAAATGATACTGATTGGCCATCAATGTATTAATAGTGCACACTGTACCATTGTTTCAACCAATCAAAACAGGATTTTGATTTCATTTACCTCGTACGTTAGAGACGACAACTGGCCTTTAAGTTCCTCCAACAAATCTAACACATATATTTGTATCTATACTTATAATTTATATTTATATTTAAACTATTTTTGCACTAAATTTTTAAATCATCTAATTATTTATTAGTGACTACCACTTTCCCTTATTTGTTAATAGACTGCCACTCCGAATTTCTTTTGCATATGAAACTCATTATTTTTCCAGTTTACATACATCACCCCCCCCCTCCCCTTCCTCCGTCCACAAAGAAAAACCTCCCATTTATATTTCATTAGGTTGATACCATAGAAACAACTGTCATCAGATGTTGACACAATGTTTTTATGCTGGTGCTTTTTTTGAGCTGTGGTGATGTATCAACACGCATACTTCGCTTTACTTTAGTTGGGCTCCTCTTTCTCTCAGTTGTTCACGTTTTATAGCATTGCAGTTTTTTGCTCTCTCATCGACTTCCTTCAAAGATCCGCATGTCCCACACACAGTGAATCGAGACTCCAGAGATCTGTGAGAAACAGAGAGTGAAACAAATCATGAGCGTAAATCTAGGGCCAGAGGGGATGGGGAAATAGCCACCACTTTTGAAAAGGGGGACAATCCATACTATAACCCCCTCCCCCACCCCAACAAAATTGGGCTGAAGGTACTTTAAAATCAAGTAATAAATTACATTTAGAAAGGTATTTAGAATAATGTATAAAATGCCTTCTTCCTATGCATTGTGACATACTTTTCTTGCCCCTCATATGTCAATTTTGCGATAGTTTCTGGGGACATTGCCCCCTGGACAGTATTGGTCACTGGACCCATATCCAGGCTTTGCCCCTGGACCCCACAAGCGGCCCTTCCGGGTCCCTGGACTTCATGTTATTGAAACCTTTGGTGTCACCATAACCTACAAATTATCCCACATTTTACATGGATTTATGCCACTGAATAAATTAATTAATTAATGA
The DNA here is from genome assembly GCA_020152595.1 of Chiridota heheva. Taxonomy (NCBI): domain Eukaryota; kingdom Metazoa; phylum Echinodermata; class Holothuroidea; order Apodida; family Chiridotidae; genus Chiridota; species Chiridota heheva. The sequence goes on from JAIGNY010002873.1 coordinate 121,441, forward strand.
ATTATTCAATGAATTATTTCATTGAAGGTGTATGGTCATATACATTGGCAAAAAGGTCTACCACAGAATTCCATATAACGTCAGCAACTTATTTTGAAGAAAAAATGATAATTTTATTTATACCAAATTTGGAGTTCTCTAAACTCATAATAATAAGTGGCATTGGTGCTTCCATTAACTGTTCCATGAACAAAGTGACTAAACAGAGGATGTCATACAAATTGCAAGTATAATTTATATTAACATTAATTCCAATTTATAAACAGTGCACTAATTTTAGTTCCGACATTTTAATAAAATGAAGATAAAATCTCTCCAACCCGACATCCCTGATTTTCTCAAAATCAGGGGTAATCCACACCATTCAACCCAAGAGACTTCACAATTCATTGACTAGCACCCAGGTATTGTGGTATGGGTATACCTTCTTAACTGACAACATCTTCACGGTCTATTCACAGTTCACTTGTTAGCAACCAGCTACTGTTACACTGTACACATTAGGTCAATCATCTTGGGCTCAAGACACATAATTGCTGTACAGTGATGCGAATCAAATTAGTCCTTGGCAGAGCCTAAATAAAAATATACATTATATGTTTGGGTGAACTTTGTGCAAAACCCATGAATGATTGATGGACCATTCCTCGTAAGGATGGTTATTTCATCATTGATATATTTTTTTTCAGCTCTAAACAATTTTTTATTTTTTCATTAAAATTTTGAATTCAAAAAACTCCTTTTTTTTCATTATTCCACTGTAAACTGCACAAGGAAAATAAAATCACTGTTCAGAACGTTCAAGTCTTGCAATTTTTTTTCCAAATCTCCATTAAGTACTCACTAAATTTTGTTCTTGTTTGGCACATTTTTCTCTATTATACATTCCATCTTTGTGTGACTTAGTAGATGGACTTCCATTTTGTGGGTATATAATCTCCACACGGTTTTAAATTTAAGTGCCTCATTTCCATGCGAGCTCAGTGACTTCAGCCATTCTTTTGACTCTGCATCGCAGCACAAAACAAGCTACCAGTTTCTTCATAGTCTCATACAATCCTTTTCGTTATCGTTTCACTTATCCCGTAACAAAAACAAAAAAATCATTGCACACAACTTTGCCAGTTTAATGATGAAGTGAGGAAATCTTGTTGCTTTTGACCCTTGACACAACATCTGGCAGTGTATCTTAAATTTGTACAATAAAAATTGTTTAATTTCATTTTCTTTTAACCTGCTCCTTTCAATCCTGCAAAAGTCTATTAAAATCACTTGAGATACGTTTTTGTTAGCCTACATGCTGCATTAAACAGTCAAGATGTTTCTGTTGGGGTTTTGCACAATACTATATATCTTTTTCTTTTGCTATGATTCTCTGCTGAATAATCGTGTTCTCTAACAAATCTTCCAAAGAGATTGTTTGTTTGCGAGTTCATTTTCCAAGGTACTCTTGTCATTCAAACATCCCACTTCTGTGTTAGAATTTAAGCTTCAATGGTGCAGAACTTTAACACTTATTGACACTGCTTTGTTGTTGACACTGATGTAAAGTAGAAGCAAAACAGGGTTGAAATGACACACACTATCCCGCTATTAATAGAGTCTGACAATTGTTACACATTACACTCTAATAATGGTTCCACTAGTCTCATTCCATTGGTCGAATGACCTAACATCTTACACTCAGTGCTTTAATAAACTGTTAAAAGAAAATTTAACCTTTCAGTTGAGTTTTTAAAAGCCAGAATACTGGTGTACTGACAATGTCACTTCCCTGCTGAAACTGAATGTTAATTCAAATAGCAGGACCCTGGTTAATTAACAGCACCAAATAGAATATCCTTCAACAGAACAATCCATCATATGTAAAATCAGCTACATGTACATATACACACTGCTAACCAAGGATCCAGAGTATAGCCTCAACCGCATCCAATGATAATAAAATAGCCAAATTGTGCGTTTCCCCGTTAAAAAAAAAAACAACCCTGGATCCACCACTGTCAGACTGTTCTAAACCAATAGAAAAACTTTTAATGAGGCAAGTTTGTGTAGTGCTAATAATGGAGGTTCAGTAACTTTGTTTAAATTTCATTCAAAATAAGTTAGTGGAGCACTTAGACCAAAATTTGAGGGCGATTATTTTGCAAATTTTACAGATATATCATCTACAACAGATTGGTAAATTTCATGAAGGCATAGCCCACAGATGACATGAGGCAAAGGTTACTTGAATATTCAAATTAATCCAGAAATTACCTATACTGTTGCGTGCTAGATAAGCATTTTTGTTTTTGTTTTTTGGACCCCCTTAAAATACGCCTTCACTTTTTGGTCTAGTGTTCCTTTAATATGAATAATAGCAATTCCCAAGTCATTTAACACTAAAAATGAAGCGTTCAGTGAGCCAGGTAGAATAAACAAAATTATTGAACCATATAGACCCTATAGAGGGCGCTACAATACTTGTCGATGTCTCATTTTGAGGGGGTTTGAAATGATACGAATGAATTTGGCCCATATGGTTTAATGATAAATGTCCCAAGTTTTTAGTTATTTGTGGGTATAGGAGAGAGGGATGACAAACTGAAAATGATAATCAGTCAAGAAAGTTCTGGGTCTACAGCCATTTTTAATTCTCCAATAATAAATTCTCCAAAGAGCAAACAAAACGGTTAATCATCAGCAACAATACATGAAATATATGAAGGCTTTTTAGATTTGTCTGCATTTTTGGAGAATAATCTCTTTAAATAAATTATCTGTACTTTTGCTCTAAAAACTTTTTCTCACTATTTTCAACCATTTTGGGGAATACCCCCTCCTCACCTACCCTACCTCCTATGCCCATGTGCAGGAATTTGTTTTTCTATCTGTAAATTTTCAATTGGGAAAAGGAAACTACTGGACACTGAGTAAAGTTCATGAGGTAGTAAATCTTTTAAGAAAATTAAAAAACATACTTTGAAAATCTTTCAATTTTAAATCTGAGACAGGACAGAATAACGAATTATTTTAGTTTTTACATATACTGGAAAATTAATGATTTGTAGTGTTATAATCATTCAAATAAGAGATAAAAAAGTAAAATGAGGTGAACAAATGTATGCCTTCTTTTTAAATAAGAGATAAAAGTGTCAAGTTTGTTATTTTGAGCAAGTGGTTAAATTTATTCATGTTCTATCTAACCTTCCCTGCAACATTCTCAGAAGTCACGGTCAATGTGTAAAACTACGCAGGCCCTTCATGTAAAATTTCAAGCATTTCCATCATAAAATGTATTAATTCAGCCATTTCGGCACGGTGCTTAAATTTAATGTGTTAAGCTATGAATTTAGGGTTGTAAATCATGGTTGGGCAGAAGCCACCCCCCCCCCCACCCCATCCCCCCTCCCTTCCCTATCCTCCAAGATGCATATCCTCTTTTACATAGGCGTTCGGGAAAAATTTCACAGTGGGGACAGAATCTGTTTGCCATGAAATTGTTTAGATAAATCTAACGCTCATTTGGTTAAATTTGCCCTGAAAAATAAACTGTCCGGCGGTGTCTACAATTGTATTGCTCGTACGCCTATGTTCTTTTAACATACTAACTGGGGGAAAACCTTCCATTCTGTTTGATTACCCTTAACCCCCAGTGGATAGTTGATATTGTTTTATGTTTTTTTATCATGATCTAACATATACCCTGAAACTTAAGGTTAGGTCTATTTTTCATGACCTATTATGTGTTATGAGTCCACAATACATAATCATACCAAGATACAAACAATTTAGTCTAGACTGAAATGTAGAAATAACAGTTTTGCTTCCTCCCTCCCACACCCACCCACCTTTCAAATCTTTCTACCTAGTACCCCTCTGTTGAGGAGAGAATATATCCCTTCTGCATGCTTTACCCCCTACCTCAGATTTGTGTCCCCTTGAAAGTTAAAAGTGCCCCTTTTAAAAATGCCTCGACTTGAAAACAAAATTGCCCCTTTTAAAAATTTTCCTTTTGAAAAAAATAAAAAATACCCATGGATTACTGATTATGATGCAAGAACTTCTGCAAAATGGCTCCATTATTTGAAAATATGAGAGAATTAGGGCGGATCCTTAAACACACCCCCTTAGAATGTGTTATTCTCACAGAAGTGGGCTAAATTCAAACATTTGCCTTGGGCAGTTGGGAGGAGTCTAGGACTGATTAGCGCCACTTCTAAGTGAAATTCATGGATCCGCCTCTTAGTGCCCCTCCAAAGTCTCCCCCCCCCCCACACTTTTAAAATCTTCCTACCTAGAACACCTCTGGTGTGAAGTGAATATATTTCTTCCCCCACCATCCTCTGAGAGAGAGAGAGAGTTGAACACACAATTACAATGACGGGGTCGTCGCCTGCGTATTCGGTTATGATAGTACAAATGCTATCACGAAACACTTAATACGACCCGGACGAGAACACAGGTACAACGTACGGACAGACATAACACCGACAACCAAGTCAATGTCCACGGCCTTTGATAACCAGTTGTGGTGCACTGGCGTGTCTACCCGCCCCAGGCTTGAACCCGGGGCCTCGTGGTCTGTAGACAGGTATGATAACCGCTACACCACAGTAGGTAGATCACCATCCTCTACTTCGAGATTTCTTTCAAAAGACAATGCCCAAATGTCAAGCTACGGCTGTAAATCATGGAGGGATAGGAATGACTTGACCTCTACATATGTTAAGCTGGGGCTGTAAATCATGGAGGGACAGGAATGACTTGTCCTCCCCAGATGGCAACAGCTAGGGCTGGTAAATATAGAGGGCATGGCTAATTTCTTTAAAAAATAACAAGGGGGGCTCACAAAGATATTTGTGTAATTTAATTTGGATTATTTTACACTTTCAAATTAAAGAAAATCACAGGCAATTGGTTTTTGTTATATATAGAGATTTCATCAATTTCAGAGGGGGGGGGAAGGGCTGCCTGACACTTTCTTTTTGATATCTTCTTACCTAAAACACCTCTGGTGTGAGGAGAATATAACCCTTCTGGATGTCCACTCCCCCCCCCCCCCCCACACACACACTTCCTATTTCTTTAAAAAGGCTATGCCCAGATGTTAAGCTAGGGCTGCTAATCTGGAGGGACAGGAGTGACTTGTTCTCCCCAGATGTTAAGCTAGGGCTATAAATCATAAAGGAAAAGTAGTGACTTGTCCTTCCCAAATGTTAAGCTAGAGCTGTAAATTATGGGGGGGACATGAGCGACTTGTTAGCCACCCCCCCCCCCTCCCCTCCTCCCCCATCCTCCTCCCCCACACACACACATACTTTCCGGAATAATTAAAACAAATGCAAAACAAATTGTACATCGTGTGTACATCGCCTTTGGTGGTACTGCGCACATGAAGCGTTGCCTTTCCCTCTTCTCCCCCTCCCCCTTGCCAGCATTACTGGTCTTTATCCCAGTTAAGCAGGGCCTCATTTTTAGTGTTAACTGAGCAACAAAATAGTTTCGTCCTTCTTCTGCCCTTTCCATGGGAAGTACCTGAAAACTTTGAATTTACCAGAGATCAAGTAAAACTAAACGTCGGTGCAAAGTTTCATGTTTCTGCATCATAAAGTGTTAAAACAAATCAGTTAACGGCCTATAGCAATTTTGATGGCAATGTCTAAAGATGATGTTGGGCATTAGTATAAACATGATGGAGATTAATTTTCATGAGCAAAGAACAAGTTTTTGTTTCTGCCATTCTTTGACTTTATACTGGAAAATTACATGATAGTACAGGTAAATGTGAGAAATGGAAAAATCCTTAAAAACGAAACAATTTGTAATAAATTCTGCAATAAGTGAGCAAAAAAACTTTAATGATATATGGGTGGGGGAGGTGTCGGGGCAGAGGTGTAGCCAGGATTTTCATATTAGAGGGGGGGGGGGGGGAAATTATATTGAACTGACAAGATATGTAGTTGAGGTGACAACGAAGGTGTCACTTTGATGGCACCAATCTGAACTGATAGATTAAAATTTGAACTGACCGATTAAAATGTTGGGAGGGGGGAGATGATCGCCCCCTCGCCCCCTTCTGGCTAAGCCAAAGAGTGACAGTGGCATAGTGGGTCATGTTTCACTTGGGGCAAAGACATTTTGGCCCACCACCCCCTCCCCGAAAATAAAAATGCTCCGCTTAAGTAAAACCCGCATATAGATCTAAACTGGCATGCACCGTTTATATGGCGCCGTTTAGGAAATTGCATAAAATCAGTTTTTCAAATCAAGGACAAAGAAAATTTCCAGAAAATGCCAAAAATAAAGGAAACTTCTGCAGAATAAAAAAAACTTCTGAAAATTGATTTTTTTTTCTTTCTTAAATCTAAGGGTTTCCGGGAAGTGGCAGACCTACGGTTTTTTGTGGTTTTTATAGCAGAGAAGGGCTTTAAAATATGTCACATCTATGGGGCGACGCTGCAGGTAGGGGCGCTGGGGTCTTTTGCTTAATCCAGTGTTGATGTCCTGGTAGGCGTTTTTTTGGCTTGATTTTGGATGTTTGGTAGCAGAAGATTGTTAAAAATCGTGTCAATTCCACACTCAAATTAGTTAAAAGGAAAATATATTTTGAAACAAATGTTCAAATGTAGAATCCCATTGACAACAATATATGTCTTTAGTTTGGGTCTATGGATTGTTTCATGTTTTTGATATAAGAATAAAGCTTTGAGAGAAAACATTTACAGCATTGAGAATAACAAGTTTATAAGAATATATTCTCAAGACAATTTTTGCACCCTGGTGAGCATTCAGCGCCCTCTTGAAAAGCTTCTACCAGCTGTATTCAATCAAATTGCTGCCCTTCATGGTAGGGGCAGATATTAAATGTTGCTGACGAGCTATCGCCACTGCATGCATCTTCTATTGTCCAGGTACGAAATCCAGGGGCCTGCTCGAGTGCCAATGGTTGCTTTCGGGGTGAAGTCCCTGGAAATTTGGTCATTTCTGTGGAAAATTTATGCGCTTTTGGACGACAAAAATGGAATATTACGTGCAAATAGTATATAAGAAGGAGTTATTGATCAACACATAGATTTTCCCTAGGGCCTAAAAAGATAGATTTTTACATATGGGAATGTTTGTTTCATACACTTGCGATAATCTCCTTAACTGTGCAAAACGTTCTGAAAAATCGTACATACAATTTTGCACTTCAAACGTTATAACTAAAGAGTCTCTGAATATTTTGTTCCATTTCAAACTGTATAGAGAACTTAAATTCATTATCAATAGTTTGAGATTATTTTCATTTAATTATTCCAAAAAAGAGTACCGTACTTTGTAAACTATAAAATGTGTTTTTTCTTGTTTTTCAATGAGAGCGCAAGCAAAATCACAAGATTATCGCCGCTTTGACCTTTGTAATTTATGAATGAAGGTATTTGGGAGTCCATTTCACACGACAGGCTAAGAATTAACATATATCTGTTTACCATACATACAATTCAACGTGATTGATGCAAAAAAAGCCCGTACTTTCCAACAAATAGAAAGCGATGAGAGAAAACATTTCCCATCAGCTTATGTATCCTTTTATTTTAAATCTGGCGTAATCTTAGCACTCCCAAACCGTGTGGACTGTACCATTGTGTGCAGAGGGTTTCCTGTTGTTTATGTATTTTAAACATGCTGTGAAGAGGATAATAATTAAGCATTTTCTCGGCAATGTCAGATTTGGCTAATTTTCTTCCATTTTTAACAGTTTTCTTGTATATTTTATTACACTGAGATATATTTATTATTATATGACTGTATTCATCAGAAATTAAAACATTATTTGGCTGAAATAATATCGACAACATTCAGGAACAAAGAAGTGCAAGAGCGAGGAATAACAACAACGTTAGGTTGCATGATTATGATACCAAAAATTAAGAACTATGCTATTTAATAAACTTTTTGTATGAGTTAATATCTGTTTATCATATCCTTGAATATACTTTTAAGACTTCGTTCATAAAACTAACCCGCATAATAATGGTACAATCCAAGTCTTACCAAGTTTATTTATAGTTTTCCTGACACATCACATCTAGTTCCGTATTTTTTTCCCCGTATGCGCATTTTAAGGTAAAACATTCCCACATGGGACAATTTTGGTTCCCCCTTGAGCAATCGGCACCCTCTTAGAAAGCTTCGCTGGGGAGGGGGGGAGGGGGTACATGCAAACCAACTTTGATATTCATGGCTTCTATATTCCCAGGAGTAAAATACATACAAACTGATATTTGTAGAATTACAGTACTAGCTTTGTAAAACTATAGACATTCTTACAAAGTTACTTTAATTGCATTTAATTGTCATATATATATATATATATATATATATATATATATATATATATATATATATATATATATATATATATAAATAGATATATATATATATATATATATATATATATATATATATATATATATATATATATATATATATATATATATATATATATATATGGCAAATTATAGGTCTAAACACTTAACAAGTCAGATGCAGAGCATTATGATTTAATACAGCTTCATTTTCCTGAACAAATTAAAAAAAAATGTTTTACAGTAGTTCCTTTGAATTAAAGGGACCTATTTACATGTGCGTCAAGATGCCCACCGCCGTTTTATTAACCCGCAGTCATGGAACACTGCTTGGAGAGCCACTGGGAATTGAACCCAATGCTAGATTAGAAAGATGAAGTTATCAGGTTGAGTTTTATGTCCCTTCACAATAAGCCCCACACACACACACAGTCCCACACACACACACACACTTTTCAAATCGTTCCTATGGCCCTTCAGAATTATACTGAAAATGATATAATTTCATGAAATTAGAAATGGAAAATGTAATAAGATAATAAGTATCAATCAACTTGGTGTTTATTTAAGCAATAAAATTAAATGCCCCCTCCCCTTTCTTAGAAGTTTACAAAGTAATTTTGTTTTTCCTTCAAAATTTGTTCAGCTATTTTCCCCTACCAAAATGTTTATGACTACAGCCCTGCCATGGCCTTAACTGCCAGATGATCCACCCCGCACCCTGAAATATTTGCAGTATTCATATTTGTTTTCAAAATTTGTTCAGCTATTGCCTCCCGCAGCGAAGGAAAGTTTGTCTACAGTCCAAGTGTGTGGATGGTGTGGTGGTGTGGTGGGGAGGGTGGGAGGGGTGGGAGGGGATGGGTGGTGGGAGGAGGATGGTGGGGGTGGTGGGGGAGAGGGGATGATCTGGGTGGGGGGATGATGGGGTGGGAGGGAATGGTGGGGTGGGAGGGGATGATGGGGTGGGAGGAGATGGTGGGGGTGGGGAGGGGATGGTGGGGTGGGAGGGATGGTGGGTTGGGATGGATGGTGGGGTGGGGGGATGGTGGGGTGGGAGGGGATGGTGGGGTGGGAGGGATGGTGGGGATGGGGGGATGGTGGGGGTGGGAGGGGATGGCGGGGGTGGGGAGATGATGGGGGTGGGAGGGGATGGTGGGGGTGGGAGGGATGGTGGGGGTGGGAGGGATGGTGGGGTGGGAGGGATAATGGGGGTGGGAGGGATGGTGGGGGTGGGAGGATAAAGTAAATTTGATGGGAGGGATGGTGGGGGTGGGAGGATTTTAGTTTCTTTTGGAGGGGATGGTGGGGGGAGGGGATGATGGGGGTGGGAGGGGATGGTGGGTGGGAGAGGGATGGTGGGGGTGGGAGGGGATGGTGGGGGTGGAGCACTTGAAAGTAAATTTGATGGACCAATTTTTACTGGACACGGAACACAAACTAAGAGATTTTAGTTTCTTTTGGAGGATGGTGGGGGTGGGAGGGGATGATGTGGGGGTGGAAGGGGATGGTGGGAGGGGGGTGGGAGAAATTGTGGGGTAAATTTGATGGGATTTTTACTGGGGAACACAAACTAAGAGATTTTAGTTTCTTTTGGGAGGGATGGTGGGGGTGGGATGGGGGATGATGTGGGTGGGAGAGGGTGATGGTGGGAGGGGATGTTGGGAGGGGGGGTGGGGTGGGGGATGGTGGGGGTGGGAGGGGATGGTGGGGTAGTAGGGGATGGTGGGGTGGGAGGGTGATGGTAGGGGTGGTGGAGGTGGGGATGGGAGGGAAAGGTGGGGATGGGAGGGGGTGGGGGTGGGGGGTGGAAGGGGATGGTGGGGTGGGTGGGGATGGAGGGAAAGGTGGGGTGGGAGGGGATGGTGGGGGTTGGAGGGGATGGTGGGGGTGGGATGGGATGGTGGGTGTGGAAGGGGATGGTGAGGGTGGCAGCAATTGAAAGTAAATTTGATGGACCAATTTTTACTGGACACGGAACACAAACTAAGAGATTTTAGTTTCTTGGGTTTTGTTGGGTGCACTAAATGCACTGCAGTCAGTGAAGAGATCCTCAAGGTCCATTAAACCCCTCCCATGTAGAAGTGTTCAAATTTAGCCCACTTCTAAGGAATTTTTTCCTTTAAAAGCAAACACAGATAGGAAAAGCAAAGTTTATCCCAATTTTTGAAAATTACCTTTAAAAGTGGGGGGGTTCCTGACCCCTCCTCCCCTATTTTTTTGCTACGCCACTGACTGCAGTGCATGATTTTATCTTTTAATGAAAGTTAACTTAATAAATTTCACATTTGTGTTAACTTGTGCAGCAAAATATTAAGTGGTCCTACCTTTCCCAGGAAAAGGAGGAACAAAATGTGATTTTCTTAGAGGTCAATGTATAAGGTTAAACTGTTTTGCAAAATTTCAAGCTTTTTTGTTGAAATGTAAAAGTAATCCTAATTCAGCCTCACTTTAAGGCCAAATTTAATGTCTTAACTTTCATGTGTAGGGCATGACAACATCTCCCAAGTTTTCGTTTTCTTGAACAAAAAAAAAAAAATTATCCTGGAAAAGTACAGTAGGCCTACATATTTCATTTACAGAAATATAAAAAATGAAGTGATTTCAAATTAAAAGATAAACAGGAACACGTTTTTGAGCTTCTTCTACCATTTCCATACGAAATCATGCAACTCTGAATTTATTATAAATTATAAGCTTTCAAGTTTAAAGGATTAGTTCAGTGGTCAAGCATGAACACACATTCTACCATGACAGGGTTAAAAAGGGTACAGACTATGTTTTTTTTAAAGAAGGGGATTTTGTGAAGATAAAGATACCAGGTCATGTCCTAAAAGGTTCATTGGCCTTTACCGATCCAATTCAAATTCAAAGGAAAGTGAGAGGCAACAAAATGGTGGATGGAAGAATTTGGAATGCAGGCTGATCCATTCCTCGGGAGCCCAAAATTTTAATCAACCAAAGGAAGATCGGTTACTCGCAAACTCAATTTTAAATGAAAATGTTAAGGAAAACGCACTCCAGGACCAAGGGGGTAGACCTGCAGACCGCAGACCGCTGGTCTGGACCAGGGACGTATGTTTTTAATTAAATATATTTTAATGGAATGATTAGAATAACTGAAGGGAGTAGTAAGAGGAGTGACCAATCAGGAGCCAGTATTCCTAATTTGACGCCCTTCAGTCGTGTGGGAGGAGCCTAAGAAGGGGGTAGGATACAGGTAGTGACCAATCAGGAGGCAGTATTCCGCCTAATTTGCATATTCTATGAATATTCATGAGAAATTAGAATGCTTACACGAGGGTAAAGTACCTGCCCCAACCAACGCAGTGGTACCGTAGGAGTCATGCCACGATTTTGTACTCCTTTCGCCCTCAATAAATTTATCTCTTAATTTCTTTCCAACTTCCAATAATACCATGCAATTCCTTTCTACCGATTGCGTAATACACCAATATTAGTAAAAAAGATGCGTGCTGAAACGGTCTACCGTTGTTTTTGTAAAGTTTGAATCTTCAATACGATTTTCCCTGACTTTTAGGGTAGACCGTGGAGCTCTTTCATATTCAAAATAATATACAAAAATGATCCCCTATCCTACTTCAATGTATTTAACAATCTCCCCCTTCCCCCCTTCCCCCTCTTCCCCCCCTTTTTTAACACTGTCAGGCTGACCAATTGACCAATTTGAAGCGGAAATGACAGACTTTTGGGCAGAAAATGTTATGCTTTTCATGAAACCTATTTTTCTATTGTATATTATTCCACAATAGAAATCACAAATGCTGGAAATCCCACAACGGGCTTCCCCCTGAACCTTACCAGCCCATGGCCTCCACCGCACGGGCTGCTTATTCTGCGATCAGGCGAGACATTCTGCGATCAGGCAAAACGCTCGCTTCGCTCGCAAATAGCCAGGTTCCCACCAAACTTATATCACTGATTGAACATTTATAAAACATCAATACAGTCTTTTTTGTGGGTCGTTTTCACCCTTTTTTAACTACTTTAGTAGTTTAATGTAATTTTTCAGACATTGTCATATTTTTCAAGACGCTTCCTGTTCCCCTATCCTACTTCAAAGTACCCCCCCTCCCCCACCCCCCACGTCCGTTTTTAATTAATACTGCCTGACCAATTTCACGCGAAAAGGACCAATTGACAGATTTTGAGCATAACTCTCCGAAGTTTTGCTTTTTACAAAATAAGCGCACATTTTCTTCAAGAATATTATGTGATTTTCTCAAACAATTTTAAACAATACTCGTTGAAACACTTAGTGAAAATATGTGATAGTTTTTTTAATATTTATGAAGCTACTTTTTATTGTAAATTATTCCACATTTAGAGATCAGAAATGCTGGAAATGTTTCTGTTGCTTCTTCAATCTCTATTCTTTCCAATATTTTAGAAATTTAAAGATATTTTTATCTTTTCAATGACGCTAGTTTGTGCAGCTAGCACAAAATTGACCTCTACACAGCACGGCAGAGTTAGGTTGAAAATTCCATTCAAGTTTGTACAGCTTACCGTGGCAGAGTTTGGACAAGGAAGTAATTAGCCTAATTTTGTACACAGACTTAGAACATGAAGCAAATACCTAACTCTGACTCAAACGTTCTAACTTTGTACGCCTGGCAGAGTTGAGCATACCAGAGTTAGGGTTCCGGAAGTCAAACCGGAAATCAACCTCAAGAATTCTCTATATAAGCGAGGTACCACCCGGATCTACCTACTGTGGTGTAGCGGTTATCATACATGTCTACAGACCACGAGGTCCTGGGTTCAAGCCTGGGTTGGGTAGACACGCCAGTGCACCACAACTGGTTATCAAAGGCCGTGGACATCGACTTGGTTGTCGATGTTATGTCTGTCCGTACGTCGTACCTGTGTTCTCGTCCGGGTCGTATTAAGCGTTTCGTGATAGCCTTGTTACTATCATAAGCGATTACGCAGGTGACGACCCCGTCATTGTAATTGTGTGTTCACTCGTCGTCGTCGTCGGATCGCCCAGATCGCCAATGCCTACCTACTGTGGTGTAGCGGTTATCATACATGTCTACAGACCACAAGGCCCTGGGTTCAAGCCTGGGTTGGGTAGACACGCCAGTGCATCACAACTGGTTATCAAAGGCCGTGGACATTGACTTGGTTGTCGATGTTATGTCTGTCCGTACGTCGTACCTGTGTTCTCGTCTGGGTCGTATTAAGCGTTTCGTGATAGCATTGGTACTATCATAACCGAATACGCAGGCGACGACCCCGTCATTGTAATTGTGTGTTCACTCGTCGTCGTCGTCGGATCGCCAGTGCACCACAACTGGTTATCAAAGGCCGTGGACATTGACTTGGTTGTCGATGTTATGTCTGTCCGTACGTCGTACCTGTGTTCTCGTTCGGGTCGTATTAAGCGTTTCGTGCTAGCATTGGTACTATCATAACCGAATACGCAGGCGACGACCCCGTCATTGTAATTGTGTGTTCACTCGTCGTCGGATGGTTGGTCGCTAGTGCACCACAACTGGTTATCGAAGGCCGTGGACATTGACTTGGTTGTCGATGTTATGTCTGTCCGTACGTCGTACCTATCTTCTTGTCCGGGTCGTATTAAGCGTTTCGTGATAGCATTGTTACTATCGTAACCGAATACGCAGGCGACGACCCCGTCATTGTAATTGAGTGTCCACGTCGTCGTCGTCGGATGGTTGGGCGGAATTTCACATTTGGCTTATTGTATGCGTTCTGACGGGGAAATTTAGGCAACAAACCCTTAGGCCGCACCCTTCCCCCGCTTCTACGCCACGCCACTGCTTTCTACGATGATAAAACAAAGCTTTAAACTTAAATATCTCCTCAACCAGTTAACGGAATAAGATTTTTTAATGGTTTCTTCACCATTTTGTTTCTTTCAAAGTCATGTTTCATCAGTTCATAAAAGATAAACTTGCTTGACCACTGAACTAATCCTTTAAATGTTTGCAATACAGAAATTTACAGAAGGCGAAATAATGTAAGGCTACCTACATCATATATATAAATTGCTACATTTTGTGAACAGGCAGACAGGTGAATGCGATCATCATTTCTTTCTCCATTTTTGATCGGATGTAAACAGTGGCATATTCAGAGAAAAAAGGGTGGGGGTAGGCGGCAACTTGCCTCTGGAATTTTGGGGTTTTCCCTTCCATATCAGACTGAATTATATTCTGAATAGAACAGTTTAAATTGGCCCAAAGAATTTCATATTTTTACTTCTTTTTTTATTTTTTTATTTTCTTATTTTAAATTGTATGGTCCCCCCCCCCCCTTCTTCCCTGCAAAAAAGTCTAGTTACGCTACTGTGACCGTGCTTGCTTATGGTGTAACCTGTTTTCCAAAATTGTGTTAAAATAGCTCAATAACTTTACGGAAGAGCAAAACAAATGTCATTGCCTCAAAAAATTGGAACTTTGAGCACAATTTCTGGAAATTTGAGCAAACTTTCTGAACCAGTTTACCTTTTGGAGAGCCGATGCAGGAGAGGGCGAACGACCCGGTCGATCCCCTAACTACACCCGTATCAATTGAATTTAAAAGTCACTCTTCTTGACATGGGCGTGATTTGCCGACCGAAAGTAGGGGAGGGCAAAGTAAAAAGTAAGGGGGGGGGGGGGGAAGCAAAACACAAAATCATGCTAAGATGCAAAAAATTACCATTCAAAAGATACCAATTCATAAAAAAGTTGGGGCAGGTTGCCCCCTTTGCCCCCTCAAATCCCCTGTGCTTCTTGACTTCATTTTTGGAGTTCTTCTCCATTACTTCTTTATCAAGTGAGTTAATAACAGTGCAATTACAGTTTCATTATTCGGTAACTTTTTCATTTTGTACTAAAAAAGATCACCAAAGTAACGGAGAATGGCTTCCAAGAAACAGGCTATCATCATCGATTGCGATGCCGGTGTTGACGATGCTATATCGATCCTTCTGGCGCTATCGAATAAGAAGGCACACCTTCTTGGTATCACCTGCGTCCATGGAAACGCCAACCTGGACACTGTTGTCCGTAATGTACAACGAGTCTTGAAACGCTGTAAAAGAGAAGACGTAAGTATATTTAAAGGAATGTTATATTCCTATAAATTTTCATTTTCAGACTGATAGAACAGGGACGCCTGCATGCTAAAATGGCAAGAGGCGAAACTCAAGAAGAGGGAACATTTTATGACGTCACTTGACGTCACTGACGTCATAACATGGTGATAACAAATCGGGTATGCATGATGAGGCGCATCAATGAAGAGAAATGACCATTTTTATGTAGAAAACAGCCATTATTGATAGCATAAAGATATTTTTGAATATCACAACTATTATTTTTATTGTCAGGACACTTGATTACCCTCTTTGCCGCGTAAAATTGAGAGCATTTCTTGCCCAGTGAGGTGAAGGGCAAGGGGTGGTTGCCACTGTTGCCTCGGTAGTGCACGCGCATTTTACGAGAACATTTTTGCCAATTTTGCTAATGCATGTACCTAATTGCACTCTCAATAAAATAAATATGAATTTGGTAGGAATACATACAAATTCATCTTGGATCTGCAAGTATGACGTCACACTTTACACTGCAAGATCATTTTTTAGCACACTGGTGAAATATCTGAAGTGCAATAAGTAAACGAAATCAGATACCAATATAATCATTCCTCACCAAAATGTTCCTTTAATAGCCCTTTATCATATTTATAAACCAATGAAAATTCACGGGAATCATACTTAAAATCAATTGTTGTATATACATGCATGCATTTCTGTTAAAGGTGCCAGTATTCCGTGGATCGAAAAGTAACCTTATTGGAATTCCTCACAAAATTGACTCTGCATTTATGGGAAAGGACGGAATGGGTGATGTCCCTGATTTCAATCCGCCAGATCCTAAGAAAGTCCAGACAGAGCACGCAGTACATGCTCTTATCCGCCTCAGTAAAGAATATCCGGGAGATATCATCCTTAATCCGATTGGTCCATTAACTAACATTGCACTGGCCATGAGAATTGATCCGGATTTACAAAAAGACTGAAAGAGATTGTCATCATGGGAGGCAATATCTCAGGTACATAACTTTGTTTTACCTCAACGTTAGGCTTCTTCATTCTATAGCTTCAATAATACTCCACCAGGGACCCCATTCCTGAACCCACCCTAACACTCCTGACCCCACTCCTGACCCCCACTCCTGACCCCACTCCTGACCCCCACTTTTGACCCCACTCCTGACCCCCACTCCTGACACTCACTCCTGACCCACACTCCTGATCCTACTCCTGACCCCACACTCATGACCCCACACTCATGACCCCACACTCCTGACCCCACACTCATGACCCCAAACTCCTGACCCCACACTCCTGACCCTACTCCTGACCTCTCCACTGAATACGCCACCGCCCAATAAAACGATATTTTAAAAACATGTAATTTCGCATGAAGAGGTTTTAACATTACATGTTTTCATTCAAAGTCCTAATTATGATTGTTTGTAATTTCGCAGGATTTTTATATTTTTATTAAGTGTTGAGCTTCTTTTAAGGTAGAATAGTTAAAGAGAACAGTATATAGGAAGACTGGAAAGAAGAAAAGAATATCAAAGTTGGACAGGAGAAAAAGATATGGAGTTTCAAAATTTAAAAAGTATCAAAATTACTTGTCTGTTTGTTAGAAGTTGATGAAGATGAGCAATGGGTTTAAAGGAAAGGCATCGTTTCATAAATACTGCTGCCGTGATGGCAAGGTCGCGTCCGGTTTTCATTTTTTCCCATTGTTCGCGAGAAATCTGTGATGTTATTGATTGTACATCAGCCAGTCCACTGGACCAAACATATGGGCCTACATTTATTATCAAAATCATAACAGATTAAGTTGCTCACAATCAAAAGAAAAATTGAAAACCGGAAGTGACCGCTACCAGCACGGCGGCGGTCACTTTCAAATCTATTTATGGGACGATACCTTTCCTTTAAGTGGGGCCTTAATTCTCCTTCAAAAAGTGGACGGGTCAGGGGTTATACTTCTCCTACACATAGCATAGGGAGACGGTGATTTGCAAAACCTAATGTATTTGTTGAAATTCTGCCGGAAGATTGGCCTCCTGTCCTCTTGGAAATTACGGCCTTATAGGGTTTGAGCGTATACACGACGGACACACTACAGTACTACTAAAATAAAAAAAAGTGTACAATCACTGTCTTACATTACTTAGAATTTTTTTGTATATCATATTGACATTTGTATGCTGGGAAGTGGGGAAGAAATAGGGGGGGGTGCTTTCTGAGCCATGATAACACTTAGGTTTCTAAGTGTTTAAAGGATTAGTTCAGGGTCCCCTCGGAAATATCATTAAATGAAGATTAGGAAAAGAAGCGGACCCAATACAGAACCAAGCTTGTAACCTTCTTCAATGGAAATACTTTACCATTAACAACAACTCTTTGTGACCTGTCAATTAACCAAGAATTTGTCCAACTGACACAGTTTCCCTCCACACCAAGCGCTCTTGTTTTCAACATGAGCCTGCCTAACGGAACCGTCATTAGAAATGGCTCTGCTTAAAACCAAGAACACTTCGACCGGCCCTCATAAAGAGCAGGGCCGCTTGAAGTAAAAGTTATCTCCCAAACCACAAAACTGTGGCCAGTTCACTACTCCATACAAGCTGTTTAGTAAACCATGTGCTTAATTTCCACCCAACACGAAGGAGTTTTTATTAAGAGGAGCAGCATCTCCCAAGGAATATGAAATGTCCTTTGACAGTTTGAAGCAAAGTTATTCTTGTTGAATGATGCGTAAATTTCTAGTCTGAAATTTGCACACCATGTTTTTAAGCAGTGTTTATACTAAAGGTATCAAATCCTTTTTGAAACCTAAATAAATACCATCCACATTATAACAAGCAGACAAGAATCAACAGTTTAGTAACACCATCAAGAAACTCTAATAAATTAGAAACACGAGACCTCTTAGGTATAAGAGCCCATGCCGGGACAAATTCAACAAGCCATTGATTAGTTAATCATCTAGTACATCACCCTTAACAATGGAATCCATGACCTTCAACACAACACTAGTAAGACTCACTAGCCAATAATTACATGGCAAACTGTGATCACCCTTTTTAGAAATAGGAGCAACAACAACATCAACGCACTTTAAAAAGATAATACTCAGAGGAACAGAAAGAACATCAGAACACTCATGTAAAACAGCAGGATGTATACCATCTGGATCGGGTGTTTTATTTGAATTCAAACCTTCAACTTTTAGACACAACATCAACTGAAAAATCAATATCCTTAAAGTAATATTCTTATATTATTTCATAGCCTTTCGTAAGAAATTCAAAAAAATAAGAAACAATTCAGTAAACAGCGCCATCACAACTTAAACAGGCGCTAAATTTGAGCTCTCGAATTTGGGTTTTATTCTTTTCAAGATTATTGACGTTTTTAAGCAAGAAAGAAGCTAATCAGTTTTTTTCTGCTGTACTACTGATACCAAGCAGGTGATTTTGAATTTGAAGCATGCCTTCTAAGGAGAAAAAAGGAGAAAATACGGGTAAGCAACGCCCCAACACAAGATCAGTATCGGCTAGCAGTACGTCAAGCACAGATACCAGGCAAGATGACGTAACTCCTAACCTACCTTTTAAACAATTTGTAAGGAACAGCCTTAGTGACATTCTTTAGAGAATTAAAGAGGTACAGGAAGTGCAGGAGAAACAAGATGAGAGACTAGATGTGCTTGAAAACAAAATTGAATTGAAAATTAAAAAAACTGAATTGACTTATTCGATTGATTAAAACCGTGAAAGTATTTCAGAAATCAAGGAGGATTTAGAAAACGCCAATCCAAACTTTAAGAAATGTAATGAAGTAGTCAGTGCTACAGCTAACAAAATTGTATCTTTGAAAGATCATCTAAATAGAACTGAAAGAAATTCAAGAACAAACAACTTTCGTATAATTGGTGTAGGTGAAAAACCAAATGAGAATATCCAGGATTGGGTAAGAAGGCTGATGATGGAGAATTTAAGATGGAGGACCATATAATAGAGCGTGTCCACCGCAATGGCCAGAAATTAGAAGGAAAACTTCGTCACATCTTGGTTAAGATGCTAAGATATACGGATAAAACATTTCTGTTAAAACAAGCCCGAAATGTTTTGAGAGAAGACCCTTTTCACCTAAACGACGATCTGACTAAACAAGACCTAGCAGAGAAAAAAAATGGGCAAAACAAGTACAAGAGGCTCACAAGCAGGGTCATCGGTATCGCTTTTATGCTGGGAGATGGCGCACTTACAAAGGGATGGCGGTAGATTTCTGTACGGAGGTGAGATAATGAAAATGAAACGTGATCATCTTGGTTAAGCTGAGTCAGATTATATACAGTTTTTTTGAGAGAGGTCCCCCCCAAAAAGAATCTCGAATGGCTTATTATACACGCATCTGTGGATGAGTATTTTTGTTTTGTAGTATTGTCTTATCAGCGGTTGGTGTATTTTTCGTTTTTGTGTTTTAAACAGATACTGTTTTTTTCTCTCTCTTTTTCATATGAATATCTTATCTCAAATTAATATAAAGTTCATCTCAGTGAATATAAGACGTTTGCGTGATTATAAAAAAAAAGGAAAAGATTTTCAATTGGATTTCAAGGAAAAGGAAAGACATAAGTTTTCTTCAAGAAACCTTTTCTAAACCGGAGGACGAAGAAAGGTGGCGTCTTGATTGGAGAGGCAAGATGTTCTTTTCACACGGCTCCTCACATAGCAAGGGGGCTATGATATCTATAAAGGAGAACGTTGACTTTGAATGTGTACATTTCATGAGTGACATGAACGGTCGTTACATTTTCATCAAGGCTAATATTCAGGGTCAGCCCATTATCATGGCTAATATTTACGCTCCCACAAACGATAACTACAGAGAGCAGGTCATTTTCTTTAATGGGCTGCAAGAGGTTTTAGATGAGTTATATGATGACAGTTTTATCCTCATAATTATTGGTGGGGATTTCAACTTTTTGATGGACTCCAACTTAGATAGGGTTGGCAGTTTATCATTTTGTAATAATAGAGAGGTCGTTCAAAGTGTTAATCACTTAATAGGTTATTCTAACTCAATTGACATATTGAGAGTTAAAAATCCCTGTATTAGGCAGTATACTTGGAGAAGAAGAACACCCTTGTGCCAAAGTAGATTAGACTATTGGCTGATTTCAGATAGTTTACAGGATAACGTATTAAAGGTTGACATTATAAATTCAATTAGAACTGACCATATGGCTATTGAACTGTGTGTCACCTCCACAGAGGATGATGCCCCTGGAACGGTGTATTGGAAGTTTAATGACTCATTGTGTAGGGATGATAACTTTTGTGATGGTTTTTATTGCAATTTTGATAGTTGGGTTCATGAGTCTACTGCTTTCAAAAGTTATCGTCTTAATTGGGAATTTTTAAAATTTAGGATCCGCCAGTACTGCCAGCATTACGCACGTGGTAAAGCTAGTCGGAGAAAGGATAGAATGAAATGGTTATCTGAGCATATTACTAATCTAGAGCTGTCACTGGGGGTTGTTACCGCACAGGCTGACAGGATGACCGCGATATTCTTTTGAATGAATTGGATAGCGCAAAAGATGAGCTTGAGCATTGGCATAATGAAATTACAGAGGGCATACTAATTAGGTCAAAAGCTAGTTGGATGGAAGACGGGGAAAAGAAAACAAAGTATTTTGCCTCTCTTGAAAAGTACAAAAAAGCAAAAACCAACATACGTAAGGTAAAAGGTAAAATATGGCAATAGTATGTTAACAAATGTTCATGATGTTATCAATTCAATTAAGAGTTTTTTCACCAACTTATTCTTATCAGACCATGTGGTAAATGACGGTTATTTCCTCGATGACATTAATGCCTTATCTAATTATAATGCTAAGAATATTGAAGGCAAGCTGACTAATGAGAAGTGTTTAGCAATTTTAGGTAGCTTTGGCACTAATAAATCTCAAGGAAACGACGGTTAATATGCGAATTTTACCGTACCTTTTGGAATTACGTGGGGGATTTGGTTGTAGATTCTTTAAATGAGGGATACGAGAAAGGTGCATTATCGACATCACAGAGGCAAAGTGTCATAGTTGTTACACCTAAAGCTGGAAAGGATAAATCTTTGTTGGAGAATTATAGGCCTATTTCATTAGTGAATGTGGACTATAAGATAGAGGCAAAAGCCATCGCGATACATTTGAAAGAGATTTTAGTTTATATCATTCACCCTGATCAAAATGCATTTATTCCCGGGAGGAACATTGCGGAGGCAATGCGTACAGTTTTTGATATCATGCATTATACTGATTCTTACCATATGTCGGGATACGCCATTACAGTTGACTTCCATAAAGCTTTTGATTCTCTTAGTCATGACTTTTTGTTTAAAGCACTGACAGCTTACAATTTTGGACCATCAATAATAGAATGGGATTATAACTTTTCATATGAATAGTGAAGGTTGTGTTATGAATGGGAAGTTGTCGACAGGATACTTCCCTTTAACCTGTGGGGTTAGACAAGGAGATCCTTTATCGCCTTTTTTATTTATCCTTTCATTTGAAACTTTAGCTGTTAAGTTAAGGAATAGTGACAATATACGTGGTATTCCGGTTAGGATTGGGAATATCTTTAAGTATATCAAACTATCACTTTTGCAGATAATTAGAAAGTTTTTACAAAAGATGAGCAATCGTTACATAATATCTTGACAGTATATACAGATTTTGAAAAGTTGTCCAACCTTAAGATAACCCAACTAAAACGTTTGCCTTGGTCTTGGGGGGTAATTTTCAGAGAGTAAACAACGCGAAAAGAAATTTTGAAGGTGTGGTCAAACCTTAACAAACCTAGTCTTAACAATGCGGATGATATCTTAAATATTATTTCATGGAATAACAAACATGTGAAATTAGGGGGCAAGTCTGTCTATGACAGAACTATCATGGAAAAGGGCTTTTCAAAAGTCCGAGATATTTTAGATATGAGGGGAAATTTCCACAGTTTCGACTTTTTCCATCAGAAAGGTCTAAATAATACTGACTATTTCAAAATGTTAGGCATATTCAACGCTCTCCCTAGCAATTAAAAAAACCTAATTAATTCGGTTGGTATACTACCCTACCATGAAGCTATTGATGTTGGTACAAGTGATGAGTTGGATTTTACATTATGTGTAAATGGCTTATGTTATAACTTGGAGACCATCAAGAGTAAGATCTTTTATGAGGTATTAGTGTTTTCGTATATCCCCCCCCCCCTCCCCCTCCTCTCTGTCCCACTGACAGTCTGGACTAAACTTAAAGATATTTATGCTTATTCTGAAAACGATCTTCGCCATATTTTCAATCTTCATTTTTTGACAATAATAGATAAGAATTTGAGAGTTTTTCAAATAAAAAGTTTGCATAATATAATTGCTTTAAATGAGTGACCTTTCAAAGTGGGCCTGGCTGACTCCCCACTATGTAGATTTTGTAAGTTAGACGCATAATCACTCCAACATTTGTTTGTTGATTGCCGGATTACAAGGTTTTTTTGGCGGGAGATTATGAGTTATTTTGTTAATCTTCCATTTCCTCACGTTTTTCACTCTTCTATTTTACATGGTTTTTTCGAAGTCGGTAGAGATTTTAAGTTAACTCAGCAAGTGATTCTAGCACGTAAGCAGGTAATTTATTAATGTAAAATACAAAATAATAGCCCATTCGTTCGTCACCTGATTTCTAAATTAAAAATTATTCGTAAATTAGAAGAGCATATAGCAACAAGAAATGATAAGTTAAAGTCCCATAATGAAAAATGGCTCTCAATTTTGCATTCTCTAATTTCACTTTTTTCTTGTATCCGGAATCCCCCCAAGATATTTCTAGTCTTTCGTTTTTTCTGTTTTCTATTAGTAAGTTTAAGAATGTTTAACTTTTGATTACGAACAATTAGGTTTTATGAATTATGTTATGATAGTTGTATTCCTTTTCGACATTTTCTTCATTATGATGATATGTTCAGATATGAGAGTTTAACAAATAAATTGTACTGAAACAAAAAAAACAATTTAGTACAAAAATCATGTTGATATGTTATTCCCACCAGGAGATATTCAAATTTTAAGGTTCACAAAAATTGCCAATAAACCAAATGAAAAGGCTCCGTATGACATCACAGCAACACATTTCCCCACAAAGTTGATGTATTTCATTAAAATCTATCATCCTATTTTATTAGTAAAAGCCAGTAGGAAAATAGGTATTTATATATTTTGCCACACATACCCTACTTCAATAACTTTTGGAAAATTGTTTCTAATCATATAAAAACAACCAATTAACGTCCAAAGAAATACATAAACATTTGCAAACAAATTGTCTCTATGACATCATCAAACACGAATTCATCATACTGTACAAAAACTTTAAAATGTAATTGAGAAATTTTTAAAAATCCATATCTCCTGAACGAAATATGATATCAACCTGATTTGTGTACCAAATTGACTCTAAAAGTTTGCTCTTTGAAATAAAAGTTTACAAAAAAACCATGGGAATATTTCCTTAATGGATACAGTAGAGTGCACACTAAGATAACTTACAACATCATCAGCAAGGGACTCCTTATTAAAAACAGACACAACGTAGTCATCTAAAACTTCAGCTATATTTTTACCACTATTGATAGTAACATCATCATTACCCTGAAGGGGACCAACAAACTTCTTGTTTTTTTCTTCTGACTTTCCTAAAGCAGTCAAGCAATTTCTCATTGTTATCAGGACTATATAGAATTTGGTGATCTATGTACAACATCAACAACCACAGAACGACCAATATCGCCACCAACAACAAGCTCACGCCATAGGCAATTCGAAAAACTAAAAGAAAACTGAGCAATCCTATCTATGCAATTAAAAAATTTACAAACAATAAAACACCACTTCCTCTACCACTAAGAGTATCTAATTTGTCTTGTCTGAAAACTGGGTAACATTAGTCTGGAATACGTATCTCTGAATCACTAATTTCACTATTATCCAACTCTTCAGTGATACCAATTATATCAGGTCTACTAATTGAAACTTCAGCCAATAGCTCATCACGTTTACTCAAAATGCTACGAATATTTCAAAACATAAGCTTAATTCTACCACTATAGAAGAACAATCCCTATCCCCAGTAACATGCCTGACAGGTGGCTTTAAACTCTTACCCCCGTGACTAGTTTTAAGGACTCAGATTCTTAATAGCCCTATTGACACCTAGATGCCTAGCAAGAATACGAGCACCTTTCCTAGTTAAATGCACACCATCTCACATGAACCAATCAGCCCGAGATTCAAACTGAAGCCAAAAATTTACAAAACCGAACTCAAACAGACGACAAATACTCTCTAGCCAACTTTTGATCAACATCATCTTATCTATCATAAAGGAACTGCCATCATTGATTGGCACTCCTAGCAGCCTAGCAAGAAGACGAGCACCTTTCCTATAGGTAAATGCACATCGTCTCTCATGAACCAATCAACCCGAGATTCAAACTGATGCCAAAAATTTACAAAACCGAAATCAAACAGACGACAAATGCACTCTAGCTAGCCAACTATTGATCAACATTACCTAATCTATCATAAAGAAACTGCCTCTATGCGGCAACAGACCAACAACTAGAACCTTACAACCTGTATCCTTCAACCTGAATAACCAATCCATGAAACTACGCCTACAGAATCAACATTTCTTCTTGAAATATCATTTGTACCTATTGCAAATACGACAGGGAGGAAGAGCGGGGAGGGGTGGGGGGTGGGGGGGATTTATGAGCCATGATAACAATTGGGTTTCTCAGTAAAGGATTAGTTCAGGGGTCAAGCAAGTCCATCTTATATGAAAGAAGACTTCAAATGAAACAAAATGGTAAAAAAGCGTTCAAAAATCTTATAAAGCTCTGTCTTATCCTTGTAGAAATGACTCATAGTAAGACAGTCTACTATGGAAAGTTACCATGGCTTCTTCATCTTACATTCTTAACAATTGTTAATGTATTTTAAAGAAAATTTATTAACTGTTTTCATTATTTAAGTTAGTTTTCCTCGAACATTCTTCAGGCGGTATGTTATAAATACTTTTCATATATTCAGTTTTACTAATTTTGTGACATATCCCTCCGGTACCCAAGAAATACCCAGTTGAGTGCGTGTGACGTCACATGCACATACTCTTATAATGTAACTGTGTAAGCTGGACATACTGACATATACTGATATATCAACTGCACTTTTCCCTTAAATTCATGTTGTCTATTAGTAGTGTTTTTTAGCTTAAAGGATTAGTTTAGGGGTCAAGTAAGTCCAACTTACGTGAAGAGGGCTCCAAAAGAAACAGAATGGTGTACAAAGCATTCAAAGCCCGTATTCCGTTAAGGAGATATTTAAGTTGTGCCGATGAGGGCGCCAACCTTCCATATTAAACTTACTACACCAGTCATTTCTACCCATATAAGACAGAATTTAAAAGTTGAATATCTTCTTAACGAAATAAGATTTCTGAAAGCTTTCTTTACCATTTTAATTCTTTTATAGTTCTCTTTGATATACGATTACTAAAGTATAATCCTTTAAAGAAACATTCCCATCAATTTTCGTTGTCTTTATTCTAGAAGTATTTTCTTATCTTTTAAACATTGACCATTTTACAACGTTTTTAAATCTCAGGCATCAATTTGCAAATTGTATGCAGATTTTGTGACGTATTACAATGCGATATTGGTTGTATGTCTATCATATTTTTGGAAGAAACTGTAGGAACCAGCCTCACTCACGTACCCTTCTTCTTCTCTCCCTAGGCATCGGTTTTACAGTTTCTGCTGAATTTAATTTCTATTGCGATCCGGATGCTGCACACATTGTTCTCAATCAAGCGGAGTGTCCTATCACAGTTATTCCGTATGAGACTTGTCTAAAAACGGGTCTCTCCTGGGTAATTTCATGAATCTAATTATATTTTTAAAGTTTGTTTAATGTGCAGTGTATAAAGTAATCCTTGAAAAATGATTGTATGTCATCTGTGTACGCAGTGTTCATTTGTTGTAAGCAATGATCGAGAACGACTCAGCCAAAAAAGGGGGGGGGATCAAGAAAGCCGCCACACCTTTGCTGAATGTCGATATTTTGAGGGGGAGGAGTGTCGTTTTGAATTATTGTAACGGTTATGTACATAAAGTTATTCAGTAATGTTACATAATTATCAAATCTTCAACACATTACTGCATTATATATGACTGATCTGCACAGAATGTAGGAATAAGAGAATCTCATTTGGTCCGGTCATTCAGGTGCAAATTATTTTTTATAGAAGTCAGCTCCCCCCTACCCCCTACCCCTACCCCCACCCCACAATGGAGACACACTCTTTCCCGTACTTGGGACTGACAAAAGTCGCCAGTTTCATATACTATTGGGGCAGTAATTGAGCGGCACTTTTCATTTTCAAAAGGAGCACGTTTTTAAAAAGTGGAGGGGCTTGTGCCCCCAGTGCTCCCGGTTCTTAAACCTATGTGCGGTACACTATTTAAGTCAAATAGAATACAGTTCACCATATTACAATGTGCTTTAGAAATGTTGATCACGATGCCCTTTGTTATGGGTCAGACTATGAACAGGCACACTTATTGGTTTTTTTTTTTTAGCAAACGATTTTTATATCGTAAAAAGTCCAAATTCAAATTTTGTTCCGGAAACATACGGTCGGCCTGAAATGCCAAAATGTTGAACTAGTATTGGAGACAATTGAACAAATCGCTATATCATATATATACTATCTATATACTATATTATTGTGCCAACATGAAAGGTAAGCCGATATATTTCCCAGGGTCATTCATATTCACGTTCACAAAATAGTCATACTAGCACAAATGTTACACTCGCACAATAGTGACACTCACACAAAAGTTATGCTGGCATAAAAGTTATACTCGAACAAAAGCGATACTTCCACAATAATCATAATCGCACAATAGTTATATACTCGCACAATAGTCACACTCACACATTATTCACACTCACACAAAAGTCATACTCGCTCAATGAGTCACACTCACACAAAAGTCATACTCGCTCAATAGTCACACTCACACAATAATAATAATAATGATAATAATAATAATAATAATAATAATAATAATAATAATAATAATAATAATAATAATAATAATAATAATAATAATAATAATAATAATAATAATAATAATAATAATAATAATAATAATAATAATAATAATAATAATAATAATAATAATAATAATAATAATAATAATAATAATGATAATAACGATAATAATAATAATAATAATAATAATAATAATAATAATAATAATAATAATAATAATAATAATAATAATAATAATAATAATAATAATAATAATAATAATAATAATAATAATAATAATAATAACAATAATAATAATAATGATAACAAAAATATAATAATAATAATAATAATAATAATAATAATAATAATAATAATAATAATAATAATAATAATAATAATAATAATAATAATAATAATAATAATAATAATAATAATAATAATAATAATAATAATAATAATAATAATAATAATAATAATAATAGTAATAATAATAATAATAATAATAATAATAATAATAATATGATAATAATAATAATAATAATAATAATAATAATAATAATAATAATAATAATGATAATAATAATGATAATAAAAATATTAATAATGATAAAAATAATAATAATAATAATAATGATAATAATAATAATAATAATAATAATAATAATAATAATAATAATAATAATAATAATAATAATAATAATAATAATAATAATAATAGTAATAATAATAATAATAGTAATAATAGTAATAACAATAATAATAATAATGATAATAAAAATAATAATAATAATAATAATAGTAATAATAATAATAATAATAATAATAATAATAATAATAATAATAATAATAATAATAATGATAATAAAAATATTAATAATGATGAAAATAATAATGATAATAATAATAATAATAATAATAGTAATAATAATAATAATAATAATAATAATAATAATAATAATAATAATAATAATAATAATAATAATAATAATAATAATAATAATAATAATAATAATGATAATAATAAAAATATTAATAATGATAAAAAAATAATAATAATAATAATAATAATAATAATAATAATAATAATAATAATAATAATAATAATAATAATAGTAATAATAATAATAATAGTAATAACAATAATAACAATAATAATAATAATAATAATAATGATAATAATAATAACAACAAAAACAACAACAACAACAACAACAAAACAAAACAACAACAACAACAACAACAACAACAAAGACAACAACAACAACAAAACGAACAACAACAATGGCCACATCAACAGCAACAACAACAACAATAATGATAATAATAATCAAACTAATGATAATAGTAGTAATACAAGTAATACTAACACTACCACTACAACTACTACTACTACTAATAATAATATTAATAATAACAAATACTATTACTACTACTATTGTTATTATTATTATTAACACACGTTTATGTATTTTTTTATTTTTCTTTAATTAGAACATGCCTACCCTCTATAGTAAAGCAAATCTTTTGATGTGTTTGAAGATCAGCCATCATGTTAGCGTTAATATTGATATAAAACAAGAATGCAATCCACGTAGTTGCTGATCTCATCACCACTTGTCACTTAGCAATGACCTATCCTTCATATGATTCTGGATCAGTCTGTATATCAGCCTTAAAACTTGGACCTCATGACAGTCA
Source organism: Chiridota heheva (assembly GCA_020152595.1). Lineage (NCBI taxonomy): Eukaryota > Metazoa > Echinodermata > Holothuroidea > Apodida > Chiridotidae > Chiridota > Chiridota heheva. The sequence goes on from JAIGNY010002873.1 coordinate 150,704, forward strand.
CCGTTGACTTTTCCCATCACAGCAACAATGCAATAGTTTCCATAAGGTCCCCATAAATGCAAATTCCCGTTCACCTCATTCAAACACTGCAGCAGAAATGTAAAAATAGGGTTATTACCAGAGTACCACTTGATATTTGTACTTGAAAGTCTGCGCGGCACAACTTCATCTTACAAGGTACCTTGCCACCACTTTGGATCACAATCGACCGTGTACCTTTTATGTTAATATTGGCTCAGATCTCTTCATTTTAAACAAAAATTTCACCTTAGATTCTTGACTTTTTCAAAAGCTAAACTATCACTTGCATATCAGTTACACTGCTATACCCTTTTTGTCCCATCCACAACTCTAACTTTGACCTCATAACACTTCACCTTTGACTTTTGCCATCATAACAATGCCATAGCTCCCATAAGGCCCCAATAATGTGCAAAGTCCCATTCACCTCATTCAAGCACCTCCGCAGAAAGGTGAAAATAAGCTTCATTGTCAGTTTATGTATCTAAAGTTTTGTTGATATAAGAATCAATAAGCTGCTGTAATTCAAGTATACGGAATTTACCACTTACTATTTACTAATTATTATTTTTAGACATGTTATTGTTTTTCTCTTTGAATACCAGTAGTCTAGGCCTATCTGTAACATATCGAGAACAGAAGAAAATATGAGATTAATTAGTTACAAAGTTTAAAAAAAAAAAAAAAACAGTAATCGAAAAGGACACGAGGTACTTATTATACAAATTCGTTTAGGCCTATACATGCAATGAAACACTGGTTTTAATACCGATACTCTGTTCTTACATGCTTAGGTTTTGTACAATATTTACGTTTCTTATTCTTTATGGAAATACATGTTTTGATTATTTGCATATTCAATATACCCATGCCATGGTAAGAAAAACTAATTTCAAATACGTCTGTTCCGGTGTTTTGATTTTGCACTCGGTGGCGCATACGATTTACGGGAAGACTACAAATCGTCCACCTTGCCAGCTTGCGTACATGAGAGAAGGGACCTTATCACAAATCAGGATTAATGGTACGTGTAATGTTATTCCTTTAATAAAAAATCATGATAACAAAATAATTATCAGGATATCTGACTAAAACTTAGCATTTCTACCGAATGTTTAATTTAATTGTTTCGTAGAATTTTGATATGTACTACCGCAAAAGCACAAACTCATAGTAAATCACTGCGCTGGATCAAATGAGAACCCCCAGAGAAAAGGCTTCAGAAATTTCTTTGCTAATAGGCCACTATACATTATGGCGCTAGGCCTACGTCCACGTTTTGTGCCCCAAAACAAATGATGAACATATCAAATACGACTTACGACTAAAACAGATAAAAAAAGAACAAATCGGAACTAATTTGTCTTGGAACAGATCATTGTGGCCGGTGCTTTGGTGTTTTTCATATACAGTAAGTGTGCGTGCGCGTAAACGGCGGCAGATTTTGAATATGCCGCGGTAGAGAAGTACTCTAACGCGGCTGGCCCGGTCGTTTGTTACAAAAACATTCGATTTAAGTGTATCATGCGTACGCAACACTAACGCTAGTCCAAATGTACCTTACGGTCTATGCATAATACACTGCAGTTTACTAAGATTCCTACGACTTTTTCTTAATTGATTTTAGATTTATTTGTATTTTTCTTGACGCCAGGATGTCCTGTAAGTATGCATGATTTTAGCATTTCTTTACTTCAGCACATAGTGGTTGTAAACATTTTCAATTTCGTCATCGTCAACGATCCAGACTAGCCTAACGTAATCTGTATAGGCGTAGGCCTAAGTGTAGGCTCATATCGCAAAAGAACATTAAAATTGAAATGTTCTGTAAGAAATCAATAGAATAATTAGCCGAATATAGTATGAAAAGATAACTGATTAATTTCTTCTTCATTTGAAATACATATCTAAGGAAAATATTTTTGATCTCCACATTATTTTGTGTATTTTCCCACAATTTAGTGATTATATTTAATGAATTAAGCCTTGAATTTCCATTTTCTCCTTTTTAACCCATCAATATTAAAAATTCCAAGAATTTGACATAAATATATCGAAAAGTTGTTTCAACGGTCAGGTATCATCTGAATTACATAATCCATATTATTATCATTATCATTATCATTATCATTATTATTGTTATTATTATTATTATTATTATTATTATTATTATTATTATTATTATTATTATTTTATTATTATTATTATTATTATTATTATTATTATTATCATTTATTATTATTATTATTATTATTATTATTATTATTGTTATTATTATTATTATTATCATTATTATTGTTATTGTTGTAATTATTGTTATTATTATTATCAATATTATCATTATTATCATTATTGTTGTTGTTGTTGTTGTTGATTACTACTACTACTACTTCTTTGTATCTATTTCAAGCATAACCATTCTATTAAAGTGATATCAACTTAACAATTTGTCCATATGCTGATGACACTGTTCTATTTACGGAAGGTTCTAAGTCGTCCACTGATGCCGCTATTTCAAGTCTAAATAATTTTGGCAAAGTTTCTGGTCTCGTAATTAATTTTGATAAATCATACATTTCCCCCTTGGTTATTACACTGAAATACCCCAAAATTATATTCTAAACTTTTCCACTAATCCTATCTATTATTTAGGTATTTCCTTTACAACTCACCAAAACGACTTTTTCCATCTGAATTATCAGCTCAAATCATCTTGCCTTAAGAACATTCTTAATCTATGGTCAACTCGTGACCTCACACCCATAGGTAAAATTACTATCATTAAATCTTTTGCTCTTTCTCAAATAGTTAACTTATTTACTGTTCTTCCAAACCACTCTCATTCCTATTTCAAAGAACTTAATAATTTTGTTGGTATTATTTGTTTGAACTTATAATTTTTTTCTGGTCCTACCTATTATTTAGGTATTTCCTTTACAACTCACCAAAACGACTTTTTCCATCTGAATTATCAGCTCAAATTATCTCGCCTTAAGAACATTCTTAATCTATGGTCAACTCATGACCTCACACCCATAGGTAAAGTTACTATTATTAAATCTTTTGCTCTTTCTCCAATAGTTTACTTATTTACTGTTCTTCCGAACCACTCTCATTCCTATATCAAAGAACTTACAATTTTTGGTATAAGTTCATTTGGAATGGTAAACCGCATAAAGTTAAAAGTTCTTCACTTATTAATGATTAGATGAGGGTGGGCTTCAAATGTTGCGTGTTGAATCTTTTATTTCTACTTTAAAGTGTTTTTGGATTCGTCGCTATTGTTCACCTATTTCAAATAATTGGAAGATCTTTTTTGATTTAGCTTTACGTAAATTTCTCTTTTAACTTTAATATGTCACTTAAACAATTTGATAATTAAATTATTTTAAACAACTCACTTTTAAAAATTGGGAATAAGACATTTTTTGATAAGAATCTTTTAAACGCTGGGGAATTTCGGGTCCTTGATTTTTTCTGCATTATTGGTTCTCCGAAAAGTTATATTGACTTTATAACAGAGTTGAAGCTTACATCCCTACCTTTCACCCATTAATTTGGTATTATCTCTTGCATAACTGCCTCTTGGAAAGATAATTTATCTCCCCATGTTGCCAACTCTGTAAATGTTACCCGTAATGAATCAATTTTATCACTTTATTGTTCCAATTGCATTTCCATCAGATCAATCTATCATTCTATCGTAAAACAGTACAAGAGGTCACCATTCTGTTTAGATAAGTGGAACGACAATTTTTCTTACTTTAGTGATTGGAACAAAATCTTTCTGTTATCTTTTAAAGCTGTTAAGAATCATAATCTTCACTATTTCTAATTCCGTTTCATTCACAAGATACTAGGTATTAATTATTTTTTTGAATAAGATAGGTTTATTAGATTCACCCTTGTGTGCATTTTGTAATGCCTCAGATGAGACTTTATCTCGATCATCTCTCTTGAAATTGCCCGAGTGTTACATGTTTCTGGAGTAATGCTGTGAGGCTTGTTATTTCAAACCCTATTATTCTTAATAAAGTTATTGTATTCTTTGGACAAGTAGATAAAATGAGAGCCCCTTTGAATTATTTCCTAATTCATGTTAGAAATTACATTTATAATTGCAGTTGTAAGTCTGTTTTACCCAAAGTTAATCATTTGCATCGCATTTTCTTATTTCAATCTTTAAGTCGATGGGTATATCAATCGTCATGGCAACCCAAATAGCAACCTCCTTTATAATTTTTTTAAGTAACACTAGTATTAGGCTAAACTACTG